>OY856186.1:426618366-427005366 GCA_963693315.1 Diogma glabrata | reverse complement strand
TGTAAAATTCTTATTCTGAAATGCCAAAGTTGTGTAGAATCTAAAAACAATATCGCAAATCTGAGAAGCACTGTATTTATTTGAACTTTGCAACGCATTCAACTATTTATTTACAAAATATAGGGTTTTTTAATATCCGGATAGTTACAAAAAGTTATCCGGATAATCGAATAGTCAAAATTGGGTCGAATAATCCGGATAGTTCGATATCCGGATTAGAAACCCTAGCGCCGAGTCAACGATTTTCTTTTTATTCAATATAACAATAAAATTGCTATACAATTTATCAAGTTTTTCTTTGTATCTAGTTTCTTTTGCTTCAACTTAGTGATGAATTAGACTTGTTTTATTTAGGGATAATTTTTTGCTATTTAAATTTTCTAATTGGAAGACGAGTTTGTCTATAAAATATTGCCACTTTGAAGTAGGTTTGAAAAATAGCTATTTATGTATTAAGGGCGTAAAGTATGTCTTTTCCGCTTGAGAGTGAAATTGTTGAACAATTACTCGAAAGCAAAAAAGATACATTATACCCGAATTGCATACAAGATAGTTTGTACGAGTAAGATTCTATATTATTTGCATAAAAATACAAATACGTATATTTATACAAAAAGTTTAATCATATAATTCAATTTAATTTTACTTAACTTTAATTAACACTTATCTTTAGTAAATAAAAATTTTTAAATATTAAATAGTGTTTGAAAATCTATAGAAATAAGTTTATAGTGGTAAGAAAATAAAACTAGCTTTAAATTTTGTGAAATTAGACAAAAAACATAAACAATAAATCTTGTTAAAAACATTTAATTTAAATACTTGTGTCACATAAATTTAAAATAAATTCGTTAACAAAATTACGGTTTATTTTGCAATATTGTATTTTCATTTTTCGTAATTATCTGTGAAGTAAAACATTTTAATTTTAAAAATGGTTAAATGTGATATGAAATCTTGTACTAATTTTGATATAAAGGAAAAGATAATTAAATGGTTTCTGTAAAAAAGGATTTCATGGTATCTGTGCTGATCTCCCAAGAAACTGGTGTAATTCTAAGTTATCCGAGGCTTTCACAAATCATTTTGTATGTGAGGACTGCGTAGTTCCATACGATCAGCTATCAAGAATACAAAATAAGTACGAAGGACCTATTGAATCGGTACAAGAGAAAATTATTAAACTTTTTTTAGCGTTTGAAGCTGTTACCAAGGAAAATCAAGAAAAATTTGAATTGTTAGCTTTGGAATTTACTATTTACCGTAAAGCAGTTGATAAACTGGAAAAAACAGTTAATAATCACCAAATAAGTGAGAAGATTGATCTAATCACTCAGCGAATTAATATATCTTTGGAAAGTGCAGCACAACATCGTTTTGACCATGATCTTACAACAGTCGACATTCTACCAGTTAACCACCAATCTTTGGAACTTACACTAGTACATGAAACTGAAGACCTTCATATAAGACTGAATAAACTCTGGGATGGAGAAAACCAGTCAGATAGGACTGAAAAAGGGCTAGAAAATGCATTTACTACTGAAAATGTTATTCCTTTTGAAGCACACACTAAAATAACACACACACACACACACACACACACACACACACACACACACACACACACACACACACACACACACACACACACACACACACACACACACACACACACACACACACACACACACACACACACACACACACACACACACACACACACACACACACACACACACACACACACACACACACACACACACACACACACACACACACACACACACACACACACACACACACACACACACACACACACACACACACACACACACACACACACACACACACACACACACACACACACACACACACACACACACACACACACACACACACACACACACACACACACACACACACACACACACACACACACACACACACACACACACACACACACACACACACACACACACACACACACACACACACACACACACACACACACACACACACACACACACACACACACACACACACACACACACACACACACACACACACACACACACACACACACACACACACACACACACACACACACACACACACACACACACACACACACACACACACACACACACACACACACACACACACACACACACACACACACACACACACACACACACACACACACACACACACACACACACACACACACACACACACACACACACACACACACACACACACACACACACACACACACACACACACACACACACACACACACACACACACACACACACACACACACACACACACACACACACACACACACACACACACACACACACACACACACACACACACACACACACACACACACACACACACACACACACACACACACACACACACACACACACACACACACACACACACACACACACACACACACACACACACACACACACACACACACACACACACACACACACACACACACACACACACACACACACACACCAAAATGACACACTACAAGAAAATGAGCCCATAAGTAGAAACAACGCAAATATGCAATACGCGTTGTCGATACATTACTAATGCTGCGACTGAATGCGTTTTTTCTACGGTTAAAAAAGTGTGGACATCAGAAAAATCGTAATTAAGATTAGAGTTTCTGATTTCCCGACTTTTTATGACTCTCGAGATTCGAGGATCTCGATTTTATCAACGATTGTGTTTCTCGAAAAAATTGCGAATAGTTATTTTAATTTCTCGAGATTCTCGAGAATTATTAAAAATTAATTTTAACAAGAAATGGATCCTTAAAAAATAATAAATCAACTAATTACACATGAATTTGTTTATTCAATAAATAAAAGAATTTAAGATGCATTAAATAATATATGTTTTAAATTATTTAAGTTTATTAAATTAATTGTTTTAAAAAGATATAAATATGTATCTCATTATATAGAATAAAAAGTAAAGAGAAGTATTAAGGGACACCCGGATGGAACGAAGTTCCTTTCGATTAATTAGTGAAGATTATCCAACTTTGTGAAGATTAGTGAAGATTATACAACTTTGTATACAATTAACAATGGGAACACTGGGAACAATATTGTATGCAAACTTGTATTCAAATTTGTGTACAAAATTGTATTCAAAGTTGTATTCAAAGCTGTGTACAAAGTTGTATACAAAGTTGTATGCAAAGTTGTAAACAAAGTTGTATACAAAGTTGTATACAAAGTTGTACACAAAGTGGTATACAAAGTTGTATACAAAGTTATATACAAAGTTGTATACGAAGTTGTATACACAGTTGTATACAAAGTTGTATACAAAGTTGTTTACAAAGTTGTATATAAATTGGCATTCCAAGTTGTATATAAATTGGCATTCCATGTTGTATACAACTTTGTTTACGACTTGGTCTAAAATTTACAAAAAACAAAGAAAAATGATACGCCTGTCCACTCCGAAAGCAAAGCATAAACTAAATTATTTAAATTTAATTTTTGCAGTTTAAAAAACTTAATTTTTGCTATTTAAAAAGTTTTACAACACCAGACTAGCGATTTTGTAACTCACGTCACTCTCCGTTTACTGCAAAAATTTCCAGATAAACATTTCTTTCATTTTCATTGCATGTAGGTTTTATCAAAATTAGAGTGTTTCTTAGAAGTTTCAAATTGATAGTGATCTTACCAGTAGCTTCAAATTTATTAATTTCCTTGGATAGTGAGAGGTAGAGTATTTCAAATAACAATTTGGAGGTGTCATATTTCTGAATTAATTTTCCGAAGAGATTTGAATAGAAATTTTAGGATTCCCTCTGTAGATAATAATGAGGCATCCTGACGGTTGAGAGCTTTTATTAATTTTGAGTCTATTTGAATGGCACTCAAAATATTTAAAGCAACCGCATCAACTATATTTTTATTCCATAAGTGATTTAAATTAGGATAATTTAAAGTTTTTACAACTGCTACTTTGACTCGCAAAAACCGGTCAATCACGGTTTCAATAGAATTCTATCTGCAGTTCTGGAGTAATTGTAACTCGTTTCTCTCCTCAAGTTGTTTTGCAGTATACTAGGACGGTTCGGGGTCCACAACAGTCATCTAAAAGTTCATTTTGTTGTAGAATTGAATCGGATTTATGGTGGTTTGTTAAATTTTGAGATTCTCGACAACATTTCTCAAAAAATGAGAATCTCGACAATGTGGAAATGCTTCCTCGAGATTTGAGAGTTCAAGATAACAAATCTCTCTCGAGACCGGATTGTTTGAGCAGAAACTCTACTTGAGACTTTAAAAGACCATTTAATGTGTGAAATATAATTTAACAATTTCTTGTGACAACAAAAACAACAATAGAAGCCTCCTAAAAAAATTTACGCAAATAAGAAATATTCCGAAGAATCAAATAATACTATACACAATTTTTTGTAATTATTATATTTGTAAGTTGTATTTATCTTGAAACTAATAAAATATATTACAATATAATTTTTTCGTTCTATGAAAATTTTTGTTGCTTCATATAGACATACCCCGGGACATAGCTAGGAAAAACAACTTTTTTTAACTACTAGCTTGAGAAATCGTCATTATTTACTCGAATGCCCCTATGGGAAGTAACCTTTCTCAACCGAGGTCAAAAATAATAACAACAAATTACCTAGGTTAATAATGACAAATTTTCTTTTTACTTCACCACAATTTTAAATTGCATTACTTCACAATTTTAGATTGCATTACTTCACCACAATTTTAAATTGTGTGAAGTAATGCAATCTATCGTGAAAAAAAAAATCTTACATACCCCAAATTTTATTTTATCTTTTGTTTTGGACCATCCTCTATCTAAATAGCCAAAAAAAATTTTGGTGTACGTCTGTGGGTGGGTGGGTGAGTTTTCTGCATAGGATCTTGATGAAACTTTGGCAAATGATACAGGTTCACTTGAAAATGGAAGATCTGGATTCATTTCAAACTGGACAAAATGGCGGGGGGTCTCCCGAACACCTCTAAGTTTAAATCTTGAATAACTTCTGATCTCGGGCTATGATCTTATTGAAACTTAGCATATAAGGTTTTAGTACTGTTTCCAATATTTCTGCATACCAACTTCCGGTTTGTCACTTCCGGTTAAAAAGTTTTTTTTTCAGGTGTTTATCCTTACTGTAGCCTACAATTACCGATCGATTTTCATGAAACGTTGCGAAAAGCTTTTAAATAACATGAGAAATATTTTATCAGCTTTTGGAGCACATTGGATAAAGGGTTTGGGGGGTCCACCATACAACAGGTGTTTTTTTCCACAAAGTTTTTAAGTTTGTTGGGAGCATAAAACATTCATTCGTGAATGAATTTTGATGACACTTTGGAAAAAGACGCAAACATGTATGACAAAGAACTGATTAGTTTTTGAGCGATAGTGAACAAAGTGGTGGGGGGTCCCTGGAGCACCTGTTTTTTTGAAAGCTCTATAACTTCTGTACCTGATAAGCGAATTGGATGAAACTTGGTACATGAGTATGTAGTACAGTTTAAAATAGTTCTGCATCCCAACTTCCGGTTTTTCACTTCCAATAAAAAAAATTGTTTTGAAGTTTTTTCAGTGTCCTTATGCACACTACAGCCTACAATAATGAAGTGATTATGATGAAACTTATGGAATAGGCTTTCAAAGTGTGAAAAGATAATTATCATGTTTTAGGACACATTGATCAAAGTGGTGGGGGGTCTACCATACAAATGCTGACTTTTCACACTTTGTTTTTTAAGTTTGTTGGGAGCATACAGACTTCGTTCATTAATTTATTTTAATGACACTTTGGAAAAAGATGAAGACTTAAGTAACAAAAAACTGATTAGTTTTTGGATAATATTGGAATAAGTGGTGGGGGTCCTCCCGAACACCTGTTTAATGTGTCACACTTTTTTCAATGTTTGTTGGGAGCACACAGCATTCGTTCGTTATCGAATTTTGATGACACTTTGGAAAAAGATGCAAACATGTATGGCAAAGAACTGATTAGTTTTTGAGCGATAGTGAACAAAGTGGTGGGGGGTCCCTGGAGCACCTGTTTTTTTGAAAGCTCTATAACTTCTGTACCTGATAAGCGAATTGGATGAAACTTGGTACATGAGTATGTAGTACGGTTTAAAATAGTTCTGCATCCCAGCTTCCGGTTTTTCACTTCCGGTAAAAAAAAATTTTTTGTACTTTTTTGAAGTTTTTTCAGTGTCTTTATGCACACTACAGCCTACAATAATGAAGTGAACTTATGGAATAGGGTTCCAATTAGTTTAAGAAGATAATTATTTTCTTTTAGGACACATTGATCAAAGTGGCGGGGGTCTACCATACAACTGCTGACTTTTCACACTTGGTTTTTAAAGTTTGTTGGGAGCATGCAGACTTCATTCATTAATCAATTCTAATGACATTTTGGAAAAAGATGAAAACTTAAATGACAAGGAACTGATTAGTTTTTGGACAATATTGGGATAAGTGGTACGGGGCCTATCGAACACCTGTTTACTGTGTCATCATTTTTTCAATGTTTGTTGGGAGCACACAGCATTCGTTCGTGAGCCAATTTTGATGACACTTTGGAAAAAAATACAAACATGTATGGCAAAGAACTGATTAGTTTTTGAGCGATAGTGAACAAAGTGGTGGGGGGTGTCCCATACAAGCATTTAGTATGATTTACAAAAATTCTGCATCCCAACTTCCGGTAAAAAATTTTTTTTTAATTGTTGGCAGTTTTTTCAGTATCTTTATGCACACTACAGCCTACAATAATGAAGTGATTATGATAAAACTTATGGAAAGGTTTCAATTAGTGTAAGAAGATAATTATCATCTTTTGCGACACATTGATCAAAGTGGCGGGGGATCTACCATACAACTGCTGACTTTTCACACTTGGTTTTTAAAGTTTGTTGGGAGCATACAGATTTCATTCATTAATCAATTTTAATGGCACTTTGAAAAAAGATAGAGACTTTATTGACAAAGAATTGACTAGTTTTTGGACAATATTGGGATAAAAGGTGGGGTCCTCCCGAACACCTGTTTATTGTTTCAATGTTTGTTGGAAGCATACAACATTCGTTCGTTAAGTAATTTTGATTACACTTTGCAAAAAGAAAATATGCAAATATGTATGCCAAGGAACTGATTAGTTTTTTTAGCGATAGTGAACAAAGTGGTAGGTGGTCCTCCAAGCACCTGTTATTTTGGAAGCTCAATAACTTCTGTACCTGATAATCGAGTTGGATGAAATTTGGTACATACACATTTAGTACAGTTTACAACAGTTCTGCATCCTAACTTCCGCTTTGTCACTTCCGATAAATTTTTTTTTACTTTTTCTCGTACAACAGAATTTATGTTTGTTGGGATACTACTGCCTGCTTTAATATTTTTATTATTAGAACTACGAAGTCCATAATATTGGTTAGCTTTTAATTAAAGTATTTTATGGATATTAGCTCATTATATATCCAGAACACTATGTTTCCAGAGCTGTGGTGAAGTCAGCCTATGCATCAGCGTCGCAATATTTTTAATTGAAATTAACAAAAAATCACAAACAAATAATAATTGCATTCCTTTGTTTCGTTTTATTTGTATGAAACTAAACTTCCAGGCTACTTGATATTGTAAGATATTTAAAAAATAAAATATAAAATGACTAATATCAAAACCTAATCAAAGCAAATATGATAATTAGTGTTAGTAGTTAAAAAAATTCTTTATATATATCTCGGTTGAAAAGACTAATATAGACCTCGAACATTATATCCCTCGGCGCTACGCGCCTCAGGATCTAAAAGTTCTCGGTCCATAATAGCTTAACTTCTCAACCTTGTTATATAATGTACTATTGTCTTGGGTTTTTGAGTAAATAATCGAAATTTCTCATGCGAGTAGTAAAAAATAGTACATTATATAACAAGGTTGAGAAGTAAGCTATTATTGACCGAGAACTTTTAGATATAATGTTCGAGGTCTATATTAGTCTTCTCAACCGAGGTATATATAGAATTTTTTTAACTACTAACACTAATTATGATATTTGCTTTGATTAGATTTTGATATTAGTCATTTTCAATTTCATTTTTTAAATATCTTAAAATATCAAGTAGCCAGGAAGTTTAGTTTCATACAAATAAAACAAAACAAAGAAATGCAATTATTATTTGTTTGTGTTTTTTTTTGTTCATTTCGATTAAAAATAAAAGAAAATTTGTCATTATTAACCTAGGTAATTTTTTGTTATTATTATTGACCTAGGTTGAGAAAAATTACTTCTCATTGGGACATTCGAGTAAATAATGACAATTTCTCAAGTTAGTAGTTAAAAAAATATATTTAGGTATGAAGTTTATAGAAAAAATTATGGTATGTTTAGTATAATTTTCAAATGTCTAGCGAGTTTTCAAAAATTCAAAAATTGATTTATTCAACAATTAAGTTATGCAATTGTGCGTAAAACGTTGTACATAAACTCATGCTGAAAGGAAGATTACGCCATAGGTTCAATAAAAGCCTTCGCTTCGCGTCGAACTTTAATATGAACCGCAGGCGTAATCTTTAACATTCAGCCCTCGATATGTAAATAACTATTATGCTTCACAATGATAAAAAGTTGTTATAATGTCTAGAATACGCTATATATAAACACATTCATAAAAACCGGGGCGTTATGAGAGGACATTATGAATTCATAACGCCCGCTATTAAGACGCTAAAAAACTAAATAAAAATTATTTTTACTCTAGTTTTGCCTACAAAATGTAAATAATTCTTATTTAATTTAAGCTAGTAAAATATTTTTACATTTGTTTAAAATTTTTAACAAAATTTTAGTTATTAAACGTTCATATGGTTTTCCAAAACTATTATTTTAAACGTCATACAATCTTTTGGACACTCGCTACAAAGTTTGTTTACATAGCAACGTACAAACAAAAAATAATTACTTTAAACTTCAAACTATTTATTTGCATGACATACTAGGATACATTCGTATTTTTCTGCCCTCGGGGAAGATTTCGTCGCTTTCGGGGCACAATAACATGCATAATACCCTTGGTGCATAA
Source organism: Diogma glabrata (assembly GCA_963693315.1). Lineage (NCBI taxonomy): Eukaryota > Metazoa > Arthropoda > Insecta > Diptera > Cylindrotomidae > Diogma > Diogma glabrata. The sequence goes on along the minus strand of OY856186.1, from coordinate 426,996,217 downwards.
ATAGCTATTTTGTACGAATAAACCGTAAAATGCACTTTTACGATTCAAAGATTGTGTGTAAAGCAAGCCATTTTTTCTATTGAAATAACAATGCCTAAAATTATTATTATTACTATTATTTCGAAAAACTACTTGGATAAAAATATTTTACTATTTTGTGTAAATATGCGTATTTTTATTTATGCAAATAATACAGAATCTTACTCGTATAAAAAGTCTTGGATGTAATTCGGGCATAATGTATCTTTTTTGCTTCCGACATAATTTCACTCTCAAGCAAAAAATACATACTCTACGTCCTTAATACATAAATAGCTATTATGTCGCACGTTTTCTTAAGAAACAAACAGTTAACATCTTTCGAAGGGTTAGAAGTATAAATACGAGACTTGACGAAAAACATTAATATTTGTATATTTATAAAAAAAATTAAAAGTAGGACATTAACCTGCACTTATCCACTTTACCTGATAGATAATGTCACTAGCATACAGAGAAATATAAGGATCAGATCATCAGATAATCAGATCATCAGATCATCAGGTCACCAGATTATCAGATCATCCGATCATGAGATCATTAGATCATCAGATCATTGTATCATTAGATGATCAGTTCATCGGATCATTATATCATCAGAGCATCAAATCATCAGATAATCAGTTTATCAGATCATCAGATGATCAGTTTATTAGATCATCAGATCATCAGATTTTCAGATCCTCAGATTATCAGATCCTCAGATCATCAGATCTTAAGATCATTAGATCACCAGATATTAAGTATTTATATGAAGACATTATTTCTTTACAATAAATATGTTAATACCATTTGAAGATGTCCCATATTACTGAAAAACTCCACTGAAATCCAATAAAATTGTTCATTGTATTAATAAACAGCAATTAATAAACTGCTTTTCTTATTTCATTGGATCAATAAACAGTTTATTAATATAATGAAATGATTCGTAAGAATAATAAATTGTTTATTAAACCAACGATATTGGGTATTGAGCCAATGAAAGAAGTTCGATAAACGCTATTTTTTTTAATATATATCATTAAAATAATTTTTAATACAAATTAAAGAAAACTTATACTTACGTCCCATTCGGTTTTTGTTTCTTGCACCAAATATTCTTTCAATTAAATTACTCCACAAATCCATTTAGGATTTACTATCTACTCCACACTTTTACAGTCATTAGAATTAGGTTCATATTTCACTTGTTTCACTTAACCATAGTTTACATAAAAATTATATATATATTTTTATTTTATACGTTGCTAGATATCAATAGAGTACAAAATTTATCACATATTTTCTGCATTGTGTCAGGAATTTTGATTAAAAAAATAATTGTTTCGAATTTCATCGCAATATTTAAATAAAAAATCACAAACATAACCTCATCTCTTCATTCATAATAATGATTTGATACATTTTATTTTTGATTTTGATGAAATGTATATTATCATATTTATTCTATCTTAATTATATTCGTTTATCCACATGATATTACATTATCTATAATGAAATATATTCATGATTTAATGTAATTTAATTAATAAATTATGTCTATGAATATAAATATTAGAACGTTATAACTTTCATCAAACAGAAAATGATATTCGAGATTTAGATATTAAGTATATTAAAATTGTTAAATTTCTAGTATTCTTATAAACAATTTTTGCTCTCATTCAAAAAGATGCAAAATACACCTACAAATAATTTATATCTGACGAACGTATTGCGTACGAAGTACGAACGTTGTCTTGAGATGGATAAACACAATTTATATATAATTGTTTCCATTTTTATTTTAAAACTTTTAAAGTGCAATTATTCTGCATTATTAAATTTTTACAACAAAGTCATAAAACCATTATATTATAATATTTTACATTATTATTGAGGAAAATGGAAAATGTTTTTCCTTTTCATATAAATTAATTTGAAAGTTAGTTTGGGAGCATAGTAGAAGAAACACAAATTGAACTTTAATGAATTTTGTTGTTTGCTTTTTAAATGATGTTTTGCAGAACACGATGTTCAAGTATATAATTCAAAAATGAAATAAATTCTAACGCCAAAGTAATTTAGTTATCACCCTCATTATTTTTACTTTCAAAATAACTGTAGCCTGTAGGTGCACAAAAATAACCTAAAATCTAATTTTGTCTAGAAACCTAAATAAATGCGACGTCTTTTTCTATTCTATTTGAATAAGCTCACACCAAATTCTGTTTTGACTTAATTTATGAGACAAAAGTAAGGAAACCTACATTAAAAGAAAATCGTTTTCTCGACAATATATTTCGATCGAAAAAATAATTAACGTAATTAATTAAATCAAAATCAATCGATTTCATTGTGTAATGTGTATTGTGATTTTGTTACACTACATCACATTATTTTCTTAGCTTTGAAGCTTAAAGCTGTGCTAGAAGCAATAATTTTAAAACTAAAACTTTACAAGTCGACAAAATGCCTTATTTTTGAGTGGTCTAGCATTATTCTCTGTTGTACTATAATTAGTCAATTTCCGTGGGTAAGAATACGGCCGTGAGGAAGTATATAGGATTTAAAAAACTTGACAATCCAGAGCAGAGCCGTAGACTAAATAACTTTTTGTGCTAATATTCTCCACATTCTATTTTCAATGTTTTCCCACACGTTCAAAACGTTTTGTCAATTGAACTTTATTTTAGTTGGTGCTACAAAAGTAGTATGTGCTACAAGTTTTGAAATGAAATTTTTTTCAGCACTAGTCCTAAGTTTTCAATACAAGCGAAGCGAGTATTGAAAATTAGGACGTGTGCTGAAAAAAATTCATTTCAAAACGAGCTGCACACAACGTTTTCTGCACTTGAGTACCACAATAGACAAAAAATAAAAAAAAATTACAAAAAAACTACGCGAATATTGATCGATCAACAATGCCTTGACAATATGCAAAATGGGTTATATGCAAGAAAAAACGTTATTTGTTTTTGATTGTTCCCACACTACAAACATGTTTTCATTTCGCGTGTATTTTATTGAGAAACTGCAAAAAATGTGCTCAGGGGAGGATTCCGATTTGGAAGTAGCAGCAGAAAGAGCTTTGCAAGGTTTATTGCCGGTAATAACCAAAGAAAAATACGAAAAAACGTATCGAGCGTTCAAACAATGGTGCAGTGAAAAAAAAATTAAAGTGATTGAGGAAAATAAGTTGCTTGCTTATTTCGATACCGAGATGAAACAATTCCAATTGTCAACTACATGGAGCATTTACTCAATGTTAATATCCACGTTGAACGTAAAGGACAACATCGATATCTCAAATTTCAACAATCTGCGAGCTCTTTTGAAGCGTAAAAATGACAATTATTTTGCTAGGAATCGCCCATTGGCCGAAATGCGGCCATTGTAAATAGAAAATATGGAGGGGCTGAAATCTCACAGCTCTGAGATATCAAGACTTTGGTCTGGGTTAAGGATTTTGATATAGTTTTCAGCAAAAAACTTTTATGCGGACATGGTTTTTAGTTACACTCAGCAAACTACTCAAATACCTCTCCATTTAGTGTTTCGAGAAAATATTACAAAATCACAAATTCATATTTCTTTCAAAATTCCAAAAATATTGTAAAAAATAAATAAAATCAAACTTTTTCCAAAATCCTAAAAATATTCCAAAAATTATTACAAAATCAAATATTAGTATTAAACTTTTTTCAAAAATTCTGAAAATATTGCAAAAATTATACAAAATCAAAAATTGAAACTATTTTCAAAATTCCAAATATTCCAAAAATTAGAATAAAATCAAATATTTAAATTTTTTCTAAATTCTAATAATATTCCAAAAATTCTTAAAAATTCAAAAATTGAAACTTTTTTCAAAATTCTAAGAATATATACAAAATTAGAAAATTTTTTTTTTTAAATTCTAAAAACATTCCAAAAATTGGAATAAAACTTAAACTTTTTCTAAATTCTAATAATATTCCAAAATTTCTTAAAAATTCAAACTTTTTCCAAAACTAAAAATATTGCAAAAAGTATAACAATATCAAAAATTGAAACTTTTTCCAAAATTACAAAAATTATAATAAAATCAAAAATTCAAAATTTTTTCAAAATTCTAAAAATATTCCAAAAATTCTTACAAAATCAAAAATTGAAACTTTTTCAAAATTCCAAAAATATTCAAAAACTATAACAAATTCAAAGATGTCCATGTCCAATTTCATTTTCATTTTCAGCAAACTATTCAAAAACCTACAATTTAGCGATTCGAGAAAATATTACAAAATCAAAAATTCATATTTCTTTCGAAATTCCAAAAATATTGTAAAAATCATAATAAAATCAAACTTTTTTCAAAATTCTAAAAATATTCCAAAAATTATTACAAAATCAAAAATTGAAACTTTTTTCAAAATTCCAAAAATTATAAAAAATCAAAAATTTAAAATTTTTCAAAATTCCAAAATTATTCCAAAAATTCTTACAAAATCAAAAATTAAAACTTTTGCCGAAATTCTAAAAATATTGCAAAAATTATTACAAAATCAAAAATACATACTTTTTTCAAAATTCCAAAAATATTTCAAAAACTATAACAAATTCAAAAATTTCCATGTTCAATTTCATTTTCAATTACATTTACGTCATAAAAAAACCTCCATTTTTTTTCCCAAAAAACAGGCTAAAAAAATCAATGAAATCATTTTTTGACACGCTTGACATTATTTTTATGACAAACTTATAATGCCATAATTCTCTATAATAATAATATATTTTCACGTCATACAAATTATTTATTTTATTTTTTTCCAAAAAATTGGGTAAAAAAATAAATAAAAATCTTTCTTTTGACACACTTGACAACATTTTTTTTCACAAACTTATAATGCCATAGTTGTCAATAATAATAATAAAATTCATTTCAAACAAAATTTTAATATAATTTTTTTTTCCGAAAAATTGGTTAAAATAATAGATAAAAATCTTTCTTTTGACACACTTGACAACATTTTTTTGACAAACTTATAATGCAATAATCTAGATTTTGGTCTCACATACCGATCCCGACCTTCAAGATTTTTAGAAGTTCAATGTTCCTACTCGTAATCACTTAAAATGAACGTTTTTTAAGCCAAAAATATGAAAATTTGCTGTTTTTGACACATCTTCCGGTACAGTTATCGAACACAGCGTCCTTTCAGACCTGTCCCTTGAGTATACCTATTTTTAGAAAAAAAATTTTTTGAAATCCCTCCAGCGGTTTTCCCTGCAGCGTAGGTAATGACAGACATACATTTTTTTTTGCTTTTTTAATATCAGTAGGTCCTAAAACGTCGAGAAATGCAAAAAAGTGGGGGTAAGAATTTCACTTTTGGCTCATGAATGTAATACTTAGGTCTTTCAGACCGAAGTAATATCGAATTTTGTAATTTTAACCTTTGTTATTGTATTTTAAAATTGTATTGGAACAATGTAGCTCCTAATTAATTTTTTGTCAATAAATAAATAAATAAATAGTACTATGATAAGAAAAAGTGCAGTTTACCACCATTTAAATCTGGCGCGTTTAGCCTTATACTATAGAGGTCAAAGTATAAGATCACGGGTAAATCGTATAAATTATATGCTCATTTTACTACATAAAACCATCAGTGACCCATGACATTTTTTTAAATAAGGATTATCTAATTAAGGATTAGGGATTATCTAATTGATACTATATATGAAAGCACTTAGAAAAATTTTAAACAGCATGAGTTAAACGGTCTCAAAATTGATAATTTTTCAAAAAAAGGTCAAAGTTGAAGGTCAATAGAAGCCATCAGTCAAACCATTTTATGATGTATCTTTGCTTGCTGATATAAATATAATCTTTTCGTGAGTTAAAAGCCTACTTTTTGTTTCAAAAATTCGACTTTCCCTAACTAATTTCTGCTCGGGCTGCTTTGGTTAATTGTTAGTTGACGGTCTCTTAACTATGCTAAATAATCTGGCTTCAAAATTGCAGGTTATGCCGACGACGTGGTGGTCATGGACACAAAGAATCATAGCTGCATTGTCACTTTGTTTTGATGATGCATGATACCAGCCGCAACTTGCTATGATGATGCATGAGACCAGCCGCACCTTTGGTTGACTGTTTACTTGTTTATCGATCGTGGTTGGTGACAACATGGAAATCGACGATTTCTATGTTTTTGTAAACTATAAATACATGAATCCGACCAGATGTTGCTCTCTTATTGCTTGATGAATTGTCATCCTAATTTTGTTTACTCGTGAATATCAAATAATGGATTTATTGTTGAATTCACGTTTTGTTACATTACAATTAAGTAGTGAATTTTTTTGTCTAGAGTAAACTCATTAGTGACAATGGCGAAATTGTTTTTGTGAGTCATGATTAATTAATTTGTTAGTACGGTTCATTAGTGCGATTTTAGAAAAAAATATATTACACGTTTGTGCCATTATTAGTGCAACTATACAATGGATCTTGAAGTTTTTTTTCTTTGGTATCCCTTCTTGTCGAGTTATCATTCGCCAGTTAAAATAATACGTGGCATATTTTCTTTTCCGGAAAAATTCAATTGAAAGATACTTTAATTATATTTTGATTAAAGTTTGAAAAAACGAAGTATTACGTTTAGTTTGTGTTTTCAACAATTGTTATCAATAGTTTATTTTAAAGATATGCATAAAATAACTCGTATTCATGGTGATTTATAATATCTTTGGAAGAAAATAATTCAATCAATAATAAATGACTGTTCGTAAGGCAACTTTGGGGAATAAAATCTGAAATAAATTTTAAAAATAAAATTACGTTTTTTTTGGTTTGATACGTGGAGAATAATGTGGAGCTGAGCATAGTGTTAAGGTGATAAGAAATTGGGATCCGGACTAGCTATGGGGTGATTTAATTTTTTTTACTGTATTTATATATATGTATGGATGTGTGGGCGAGATGGGCGAGATGGCGGATGGAGAAGTGGATAAGTCAACAACATCCTCTTACAAGGAAGTTAAGCAACACTGGGAAAGGTTCCAACTTAAACGGGTGACCGCTTGGAACTTCTTCAGAAAAATTATGGAAATATGATTGTAGCACATTGAAGCAGGAATATCTCGCCCACGGTATGCCAGTATACCTTATCCAGCAGCCCTGGAAACTGGCTAGGATTCGATGGCCCAATCACCCGTTAATCCGAAAGGTGAATCCGAAATTCAAATGATTAAAGAAACGTACACTAGAAAGAACAAAACCAAACAAACCGGAATAATCAAATATCGACCCTTAGCTATCGTACCCGGACACGAGTAGGAAACTGGAATGTCAGAACTCTGATAGAAACATCGCGGTTAGCACAAGTTGAGAAAGTAATGAAAGAATATAACATCGAGATACTAGGACTCAGTGAAGTAAGATGGAAAACAGCGGAGAGCTAACAACAAGCGAAGGAAATTATATGATGTTCTCTGGTAAATCCAACACACACGAACAAGGCGTAGCAATATTAACAACACCAAACGCAAAGAAAGCACTTCTCGAATGGAAACCAATCAGTAGCAGAATAATAACAGCAAGATTCCAATCGAAAATTAGAAATACAACGATCATACAGTGCTATGCACCTACCGAAGAAGCTGATGATGCGACAAAAGATGAATTCTACAAACAGCTCCAAGCAACACTGGCTAGTGCACACCGAAATGACATCAAAATAATAGAAGGTGATTTCAATGCCAAAATTGGAACCGACAACACCGGAATGGAATCAGTCATGGGCAAGAATGCACTAGAATCAACACGTAACAATAATGGAGATAGGCTCATCGATTGTTGTGTCACAAATCAACTATTCATAGGAGGCAGCAAGTTCCACACAAGAACATACATAAATACACTTGGACATCACCAAATGGAAAGAACCAAGAATCAAATTGATCACGGACTGGTGAATAAGAAGTTTCTATCATCACTACAAGATGTCAGAGCAAAGCGAGGAGCAGACATACACAGCGACCATCAACTGGTAATTGCAACATTCAAAATTAAACCAGCCGCTGTAAAACACAACAAGTCATGTCAGAGGAAATTTAACATCAACAGATTGAGCGACAAAAATACAAATAACATCTTCAAAGAATCGCTCCAGCTCAATCTACCAAACAACGTAACCACCAGCATTGATGAAAAATGGGAACAAGTTAAAGAAGCTTACGTCAAAACTTGCTACAGATGTGCTTGGATACCAAGACAAATCACGGAACCATGGTTTAGCGATGATACCTGGAAGAAAATTGAAGAGCGTCGTCAGCTCAAGTTGCAATTGTGTCACCAGAACACAACCGAGATCCGCAGCAAATATGAAAGTACAGCAAAACAAGTTAAAAAGATGGCAAGGAATGATCGCAGAAGATATACAGAAAGCATTCTCAAGACTGCAGAAACAGCAGCAGCAAATAGAAATATGCGCACACTACACAAATGCGTGAGAAAGGTCACCAACAAATATACAAACACTCCACCAATAAAGGATGAATCTGGTCAAACCCTCACAACACATGAACAGCAGCTAAATAGATGGAAAGAATACTTCGAAGACAACTGCCACCAACATGAAGATAACTTGCAGTCTCCGGATGACAACTATAACGAAACTATCAGCACCCGTCCACCAACGGAACGGGAAGTTAGAGATGCCATACAGAAACTCAAGAATAACAAATCTGCCGGTACAGATAATATATCAGCAGAATTACTCAAAGCAGATGTAAACACAACAGCAGAAGCTCTAACACCACTATTAGCTGATGTATGGAACGAAGGTAAAATACCAACCAAATGGAAAGAAGGTTTAACCATAACAATCCCAAAGAAAGGTGATCTAAGAGAATGCAAAAATTGGAGAGGTATATCTCTGCTCAACACAATAATGAAAATACTAGCGATGATCATTCTCGAAAGAATATCTCCATCAATTAACATGAAACTAAGAAACAAACAAGCCGGCTTTAGACCAGGAAGAAGCTGTACCGATCATATCAACACAATCCGTATCATCATAAAGCAATCAAACGAATGGAATTCACCATTGTATCTCCTCTTCGTGAACTTCGAACGCGCCTTCGACTCAATTAACAGAAGCGGGATATGGAAGACACTTTGTGAAATGGGCGTCCCGAAGAAAATAGTTGATCTAATCAAAGAAATGTATCGGGATGCTGGAAACAGAATACAATACAAAGGACAGCAAAGTGATAAATACTACAACCACCGAGGAGTGAGACAAGGCTGTGTACTATCCCCGCTAATATTCCTGATAGTACTAGAGAGTATCATGAGAAAGCTCGATGATGCAAGTCCAAATGGAATCCAATGGAACACAACAAGCCGGCTCAATGATCTAGACTACGCAGATGACATCTGTCTACTTACACACACACATACGGACATGCAGCAGAAAATACAGAAGCTATCAGCCCTTGCACATGAAGTCGGTCTCAACATTAATATCAGGAAAACAAAGTCTATGAGATTGAACACCAAAACGATAACACCAATTACCATCAACAATACACAAGTGGATGAAGTCGACAAATTTGTGTACTTTGGTTGTACTGTAGCAAAAACAGGCGGGACTGAAGAAGATATCAGTCAGCGTATTAACAAAGCCAGAAATACGTTCAATATGCTTCACAAGATCTGGAATGCATCCGTCCTGTCAAGAAAGACAAAGCTACGAATGTTCAATGCATGTGTCAAGTCAGTACTGCTATATGGGTGTGAAACGTGGAAACACACAAAGAAGATCACAAATCAACTACAGGTGTTTGTGAATAAATGCCTGAGAAGACTGATCAAATGCTTCTGGCCGAACACCATCAGTAACCAGGATCTTCTACGACAGACAGAGCAGTTAGACATTGAGTCCGAGATAAAACAAAGGAAATGGAGATGGATAGGACACACACTGAGAAAACCAGCTAAAGATATAACAAGGATGTCCCTAGAGTGGAATCCACAAGGTAAAAGGAGAGTTGGAAGACCACCCATGACGTGGAAGAAAACGGTGCTAGCTGAAGCAAAACAAATCGGCAAGACATGGGGTGAACTGAAAGCGATTGCCCCGAACAGAGTCAGATGGTCCAGCCTAGTAGACGCCCTATGCTCCTAAATGGAGATAAAGGAGAAAAAAAAAAAAAAAAATGGATGTGTGGGTGTGTATGTATATATGTATGTATGGATATGTTTATGTCTAGAATTGTATGGGCATATGCCTGTATGTATGTGTGTATGCGTGAGTGTATGTGGTGCGAATGCGGGTGAGTGACGTAATGTATTGTTAAGGGGACGTGACGGTCGCGGTTTCTTCGTAATTGGTCTTCCTTTGTCCCTCTTTTCTTATGTTTTCCGATCTGTATTACGAATTACGCGCACACCTTTTCTTGTGCTGGGGTGGCAGGTGAACTCTCTCTCTCTGACCCACAAGATGAAACTAGCAAAGGGTGTAAAACCTCGCTAAGTGCGCGGCGTGCTAAACTGTTCCATTGGGATTTCTAATGGACCCAGTTCTCCATTACAGCTTGTCGAATCCAGACAGCTCTTAAACTTGCATCAAAGTGATGCAACAGGTTGGGACTGTTGATCAACTCAAGCTTTTTTCCGTTCTCACAAATAAGAGAAACATCGAAAAAGAATATATATACTAAGGTATGCTGTTGGGTAGTAAACTTACCTGGAACTGACATCTGAAGTATATTTCGAACAAGACCAACAAAGTTTTCTTCGCATGCAAAAACTTGAGGTATTAACCCAAAAATGATACTTTTGTTGCAGAAAAGCATCATAAAATCAATTCTAACATTTGCAGCTTTCATTTAGTGGTCTAAAACGCGTCAAATATCTACTCAAAATATGTTTACAAAAACACAAAGGCTGGTGTGTCTTAGTGCCACAGGTGCATTCAAATCCACGGCAACGTCAGCTTCTAAAGCTTTTTTCATTGCACTTACATGTAAAATTTGCAGCGACATTGAGCTTGCTCATAGATAGCAGTTTGCAGAAGGGTTTAAGCCAGGTCAACTCACTGGACACTTTTAAATCCGTGCTAAAATACAAGTAGACTACAAGCGTGCCATATTTTGGGTTGTATAACAAAAACAATAAACTAAGACAGGCGCTTTGATGTCAAGGTAAAGGCACCACATTTGACACTAAAATTCATTAACTTTGAATCAAAAGTAGCATGGGTTCCGAAATTTCCCAAAAATTTCCGGCAGTAATATTGTTGCACTTATTATTGTTGCACACGGAAATACATGAAAATGCTATTGCAGATGCTGTAATAAAACAAGGTGACAATTAAAAGTTTATTGGATTCTAGCATGCTTCATAATATCTAAGAATTTGGAAACAAAAGTACTATCCAAGTATAAGAACAATAACAAAATCTAGAATTATGGAACAACCGAGTTGGACGTATAGTACACGCTAAAAAGTTTCAAGGTAACCTCTCTGTTTTACCACTAAAAACAATCGGTTCAAACAGAGCTCTAATTAACGTGGTGCGTTACTGCTCATATGAACAACCATCTTTGACGCGGAAAACATGAAAGATGTCGTCTACAATTATCCAGAGCTTTTTTAGCACAGATATAACCAGTTTAGTCGTAGAAGACTAACTCTTCCATTACCACAAGACTGAAACTCTATTTTTTTGTAATAAAAAGTGTAGGGATTACAATATGTATCACAACAACACATAGATACCTTTTAAGACCTAGTTCTTACAACAATATGCGCTTTGAGGTGTTGATGAACGCTTTTTTCCTTTGGATTAAACGTTCCCGAGACTATTGATTCGGGCAAAGCATTCCATTTGTACGATGTACGGACTATGACAGTGAGTCAGTGACAGTGAGAATTGGACTAATTAATTTCATAAAAAGCCTCAACTTGGATTACAGAATAAAACCAGTAACGACATCGACCACGACTGACCAAGAAATCAATCAGAGTAAACACAATATATCTTTATGACGCAGCTTGCTACTCTTGCTTGATTGTCTCAAGTCTCAAAGCCTTACAATAAAAAAATGAAGGCAGTGTTAAGGACTGCCAATAGAAGTGAAAACTTTAATCTGTTAAATAGCTGTGTTTTTTTGTATCTTCCAATTATTGTAGCATTGCAAGTTCAAATTTCAAAAGGTATTAAATAAAATCATTAAAATTATTGTGGGTTTCACTCCAAGCAACTATTATATACATTTTTATCTTTAAAATAATCAAAACATATCATATAAAAATTTGCGTCTATCAACATCTTAGAAAGCATGTTGTTGTGGGACCTTGTTCTTAAAAGTTTTTTATGTGTTGTTGTGACACACATTGTAATTTTTACTACCAAACACATTTTATTTTAAAAAAAAATAGCGTATCATCAAAGAATATTCCATAATTTAGAATAAGGGATGGTATCGTTGATTAAAAATGCTTCATCCACCAGCACCTAAACATACATGTTTAATCATACATAAGCTATATTTCTTTGTATAGAATTTATGCGATTTCCGTCTCGTAATTGAAAGCTTTAAATCGATATAATCGATGTTATCAAGTATCAAGTTACAAGTATTAAATCTTCACTTAATTTTTTAGTTACAAGTATTAAGTTCTTCACTTAATTAAGAAGTAAGTCTTCACTTAATTCGTCTTCACGAATTTTTAAGTCCTCACTTTGATTTTTCACTTAAACATGTATTACATACAATTCCATACCAACAACATATTTGGTGAAGATGATAAAATTTGATACATATAATTTTGATATACAAATGTAATTGTTTCAGGTTATGCTTTCTTTCTTACGTTATTTTTATTTTCATAAAAATTATGTTCAACAAAAAAGTCAGGCCAGTGCGAATATAATTCGCTCGCTGAGGGTTCCGTGTATATAATATTTGAGAAAAAGACAGTTTTTGTTAGTATAGTTTCACGTTTATTTGAAATTATAACCAGTAAAAAAAATTTTAGTATTGATTCAGCAAAATCCCTACACCCATGAATTTTTTTAAATTTTTTCTTTTGTAATGTTCGAAGTTAAGGGGGGGACAAATAAGACGAAAACTGTGCTTTCAAAAATTTAAAACAAAAACTCTTTTGCACTACAAAAAAATCACCTTTCATATGACACCCCACATGCCGTGATCAAAAATAATTTTTTTTAAATTTCTACTTTAAACCACCTCTAATGAACATTTGAAATTATAACAACCCAAAAAAGGTTTTGGTACCGATTTAGCAAAATCCCTACACCCATGAATTTTTTAAAAATTTTTTTTGTATGTTCGAAGTTAAGGGGGGGGGGGGTTCAAAAATAATTTTTGCATTTTTGAAAATAAATTGAAAACTGTGTTTTCGAAAATTACAAAAAAAAACTCTTTTGCACTACAAAAAAAAATCACCTTTCATATGACACCTCACATGCCATGATCAATTAGAAATAAAACTAAGGCAAAAAATTTTCACATGAAAATTTTTTGCTTTAGTTAAACGAATTGCCCTCGTTCGTTGATAAATTCTCATAATTTTTTGGAAAATTCCTCAATCAAGTGGTAGTGATAGTAGCCCTCGGCCAACGGCCTCGTGCTTTTATCAATATACTTGCTATCAAAAATTTTTGGCAAAAAATTATTTCGAATTATCACCGCCCTTGGGAAATTACAATTGAATTTGTTTGCCTTAGTTTTATTTTCATTTAAACCAATGTAATTCTCTAAAATGTAATGACATCATTCAATTTCACCAATAACATTAGAATTATATTAATAACAAATAGTTATATCTGGCCGACTGGGATATTAAAAATTATCAGCCTAATTTTGAAATAATTAACTGATATCTGAGGCCAACGTATAATTCATAAAAAATATATAAAGAAATGAAAAATGGCAAAAAATTTTCGAAACGAATTCCCCTCGTTCGTTGATAAATTCTTATAATTTTTTGAAAAATTCCTCAAGCAAGTGGAAACTTGCTTTCGAAATTTTTGGCAAACAATTATTTCGAATTATCACCGCCCTTGGGAAATTACAACTGAAAATTAAAAAAACTCGCATTGTTTAGTCAATTTTACTTAAAAATGTTTGCTTTATTTTTATTTGAATTTTATCCAATGAAATTTTCTAAAGTGTAATGCTTACATATTTTATTTTGACGAAATTACACTAAATTTCCCAAGAGAATTCAACCGAAGTATTAAGAATATTTTTTTTATAGAAACACGAATTAATAGAATTATAAACTAATGAGTGTCTTAAAATTTTTAAGGTAAAAGGCAAATATTTTTTAATTATTGGGTGAAGTTGGCAAAAAATTTTCTAAACGAATTTCTCGAATTGTTTTAATTTTACACATGATTCGTCCTATACAGGTACCAACAACGACATGAAAACTAAAGTATTCATTTCTTTTTTAACAATCCAAACGTAATTGTTGCTCCGTATCCAAACACATTTTCAACAATTTCTGTAATAGCTCCGAGTTATAAAATCTCTGCAGTAATTAAATTTAAGCTGAAACAGAGATTTACAATTTATCTGACATAACTTCGAGGTCATTTTTGGCCATACGGCTATTCCACGTCAGTATAAAAAATATTAAAAATTTCTTCTTGATGCCATTCCAGTTTGAATTAAATTAGCGGCGATAACCCATACAAAAAACTTTCTCGGTGCCATGACAATCGGAAGTCAGTACACAAACCCACTATATTTTTTTAACAAGTTTGGATACAAGCACGTAAAACAAAATGCAAAACGTAACAATTACTAAAATTATCAACATCGTTAAAATATTAGAATTTAAATTTGTGCTCAATGATCTGATATAGCAACTAATTAGTGCATCGTCAATGGAGATAAAAATAATTATAGGTGTTATTTACTTTAGTTACACATCAATGAGTATTAACGTGTACACAAATATGATAAAAGCCTATATAGCAATATTATGAAGTTGTTGCTGAATTAATTTAAAAAAACGAGTAAAATCGCATCAAATGAGATACTTTTTCATACTTTTTGATTGATCGAAAAACAAAATTAGGGTTTTCTTGTATGTAAAATGTACCCTATAGTATCATATTAAACGATTAATATTAAAGTTCAAGAGTAACACCACCTTGTTTTGACATCGTTATTTGATATATCAATTTTCTTGTTTAACTATTTCAAAAGTTAATCGTTCCCAAATGACAAATTTGAAACATATCAGAAGTATTCCAAACTAAACTTTTGTTATGTTTTTCATAAAATAATATTATAAAAGTTTAAATGTAAATATGTACTAAAATTTTATAAAACAAAAATACAAAAATGTATAAAATTGTTAAAGGAAAGAAAAACATTTGAACCACAGTTGGTAGAAGCGTATCATTTGTTTAATGAACATAATGGCAATCGTTCTAAGTATTTTTTTATAGATAAAATAATGTTAAAGAAAGGAAGATGAAGATGACGTAAGCATCTGCCTTAAAGTTAAATAAAATGTAAAGGAAAAATATGATTGATTAAACACTTTATTTTAGATAACATAATTGGAACACAACAAGATTTGACATTGTTATTTGGATTTGGAACAATTTGTTAATATGTTTAAAACTGATAAAGGGAGTGAAGTCAAAGTACTGTAGGGCAGACAATCCGTTTTCGAGACTATCGAGGCAATGTATAACGATCAACAAAAATCGACAAAACAATTGTTATTTTACGGTTTTTCTCGCTATCCCAACTCAACTTATACAATGAAAACAAATCTTTTAAAGCTGGTTAAAACTTTTAAAGATCGATGTCAAAAAACAAAAATTATGTGCTTTTCAATACATTTTCTTCGTCTTCAAACAAATAAAAAAAAATATATCCGTCGATTATTTTCTTGAATTACGAAGCTTTCTTAAAACATAGATATAGATGGATTACTTAGACGAAAAAAAAGATTTTACTTATTGTTATCCCATAACGTATTTGTCTTCCATTTTAAAGTAATATTTTAAGAAAAACTTAAAATAAAATTCAATTCATAATATTTGTTTTTGTTTTACTTGTTATATTTGTATCAGAAATTTTATTTGTATTTTGAGGTTAGATAATAAATTGTTTGTTCGCTTCGTAAAGCTTTGATTTTCTTTTTATTTATCATGATTTCTTTGTTTACTTTATTTATTCCATTTTTTTATTTTTTATCTAAATACGAAGATATTATAAAATTAATGTTTTAGAAGAAAATCATTAAAATATATAAATAAGATTAATACAAGAAAAATCTTATATGCATTTATCTGATTAGATAACAAATTTAATTTGTGGAATAAAAGTTTTAGGTCGAAAAGTTAACCGACGATTTTTTTTAGATTACATATAGCTTAATAATGATAACAAAACATTAACCCAATTATAACCGAATGGGTTAAATTTGATCAACAAAAGCACTTGAAAAAACATAATAAAATTAAAAGCTTTAATTGCGTTTATAAACAAAACTTTGTTTTTATTTTATCTTAAAAACTTGACGTGGATTAATAATTCAGAACAAAATGTTGTTGACTTTGAAGTGGATAAATTAAAACTTTTTATTTCAGGGATCTAATAATAAAAATATATATGGAGGGGCTGAAATCTCAAGCTCTGAGATATCAAGACTTCGGTCTGGGTTAAGGATAGTTTTCGGCAAAAAACTTTTATGAGGACATGGTTTTTAGTTTTGGGCAGCGATGTATATCAAACATAACTTTTTGTTAAAGTACATGTATTTTTTATCTCTGTTTAGATATGTATTACAAAACTAACACGAAACATCAATACGTTGTTGGAAAATTATAACAAATCATATATTAACATAATTTAGTGAAAATATTATACAATCAGCAAACTACTCAAAAACCTCTCCATTTAGCGTTTCGAGAAAATATTTCAAAATCGCAAATTCATATTTCTTTCAAAATCGCAAAAATATTGTAAAATAAAAAATTCAAACTTTTTTCAAACAAAATTCTAAAAATATTTCAAAAATTATTACAAAATCACAGATTAAAACTTCTTTCAAAAATTCTAAGAATATTGCAAAAATTATAACAAAATCAAAAATTCTAACTTTTTCCAAAACTCTAAAAATATTGCAAAAATTATAACAGTATCAAAAATTGAAACTTTTTCCAAAATTACAAAAATTATAATAAAATCAAAAATTTAAAATTTTTTAAAATTCTAAAAATTCTTACAAAATCAAAAATTTAAACTTTTTCAAAATTCCAACAATATTTCAAAAACTATAACAAATTCAAAAATGTCCATGTCCAATTCTATTTTCAATTACATTTTCAGCAAACAATTCAAAAACCATCAATTTAGCGATACGAGAAGATATTACAAAATAACAAACTCATATTTCTTTCAAAATTCCAAAAATATTGTAAAAATTATAATAAAATCAAACTTTTTTCAAAATTCTAAAAATATTCCAAAAATTATTACAAAATCAAAAATTGAAACTTTTTTCAAAATTCCAAAAATTATAACAAAATCAAAAATTTAAAATTTTACAAAATTCCAAAAATATTCCAAAAATTCTTACAAAATCAAAAATTAAAACTTTTTCTAAAATTCTAAAAATATTGCAAAAATTATTACAAAATCAATAATACAAACTTTTTTCAAAATTTCAAAAATATTTCAAAAACTATAACAAATTCAAAAATTTCCATGTCCAATTTCATTTTCAATTACATTTACGTCATAAAAACAGCTACATTTTTTTTCCAAAAAATTGGCTAAAAAAATAAAAGAAATCATTTTTTGACACGCTTGACATTATTTTTTTGACAAACGGATAATGCCATAATTCTCTATAATAATAATAAATTTTCATGTCATACAAATTATTAATTTTATTTTTTTCCAAAAACTTGGGTAAAAAATAAACAAAAATCTTTCTTTTGACACACTTGACAACATTTTTTTTACAAACTTCTAATGCCATAATTCTCTATAATAATAATAAAATTTCATTTCAAACAAAATTTTAATTTAATTTTTTTCCAAAAAATTGGGTAAAAAAATAAATAAAAATTTTTCTTTTGACACACTTGACAACATTTTTTTGACAAACATATAATGCAATAATCTAGATTTTGGTCTCACATACCAATCCCGACCATCAAGATTTTTTCCAAATTCAATGTTCCTACTCGTAATCACTTAAAATGAAAGTTGTTTAAGCAAAGAATATGCAAATTTTGTTGTTTTGACACACTTGACGATTTTTTTGACACACTTCCGGTACAGTTATCGAACACATCGTCCTTTCGGCTCTTCCCATTGAGTTAACCTAGTTTTAGAAAAACAAAATTTTTTCGAATCTGTCCAGCGGTTTTCTAGATTTCGTCGACGGCCGGCCGGCAGACATACATTTTTTTTTTCTTGTTTTTTTAGAATCAGTAGGTCCTAAAACGTCGAGAAATGCCAAAAAAAGTGGAGGTAAGAATTTCACTTTGAGCTCATGAATGTAATACTTACGTCTTTCAGACCGAAGTAATAACGAGATTTTAAGCGATAATTGATTTTGTTTTAGAAATTTTTCGTATTCAATTTCAAGACAATACTCGAGTGTACTCAAATGACGGAAATAAATTTATTTAGTGATCATACCGGTAGTGTTCGGTCGTGCAATATCATAATAAATATCACGATATTTTACGTCAAATTTTTTTCTTCTAACTTCACTTCGTTGAATATTACGTCAAACCGGACCGAACGGTCAAAAGATAAAAAGATGGATTTATACGTCAACCTTTATAGTTCACTTTTATTTCAATTAATTTTAATATAAAAATAAATTTAGCCCGAAAGCCACAAAACCAATTTTATCAAGAATAGTAATCACAAAAATGTAACCATAAGCAAAACAAAACCAAAAGCGTTAACAACCAAAATAAAATATTTTTATTGTCACCTAAATTCAAAACATTTTGACATTCAAAAACCAGCAGAAAATCTGATTTTTTTTCGTGATAAATGGCTGCGTGTAGTACTTCGAATAATCATGACTTTTTTTTATAACGTTGTCTTGACCGAACACTAGGACTATGCCTCTGATCTATCATACATGTTATCACAATTAATGAAATTTTCGTGATGGAGTAAATGAACTGATTTGACATAATTTTATGCTTAGTGAACATGGTTTTTTTGGTGGTATAAATAAATTTGTAGTAGAAACCACTTCTTGTGTTTCAGTTTTAATAAAATTCTAGCAAAACGAATTTGTTCCATATTTTTAAGCACAAATTATCTAATTCACTTACTCCAATATATTTCCTTTAAAAAAATTAGATTAATTGATTTAATTCAATCGAACGATTAGGGTGTCCCACACAACTGAGCATCAGTCGAAATGAGATAAAATTTGAAATTGAAATAAAATTTAGAGAATATCCTTTTAATTTTTAATTTTAATTTGATGAAAAAAATATTGAACATTTGAAAAAAACCTATGATGAATAGCCAAAAAGATGTTCCTATAGCGTTTGGCATAATTGAGATATCGGTTAGTTGGCTAGTCGAATATGATTTGTGTGGGATATCGTAAATCCGATATGTTTTGTGTGGTAGATTTGTTTCACAAAAATATGTAGTAAAATTGAATTTATCTTAGAATAGTATATTCTTGTATGAGCTAGAATGAAGGCAATTCTTCACGAGGATAAAGTTTCCCGGAACGAGCGCAGCGAGTGGAGGGAATCATCCGAGTGAAGAATTGCCCTCATCCTAAGCGAATACAAGATACTATTTTATCCACGACTACAAATAATTCAAATAATTCAAACAATTTCATTCATGTTTGTATCGTTTCATTTCATTCGCCATATTGAATGAAATGAAAAACAAAACCAAACATGTTTGTTTATTTTAGATTTTATATATGTATTGTTTTTGTTTTAACTGGTTTATATTACTATACCAACAAATCAAGTTTTTAATTTGTTAGGGGAATTTTGAATAAATAAAGCGTAATAAAAGAAATAAAAAAGAATTTGATAGAAAAGGAATGAATACAATTACAATGAAAGATATACGCATGGAAAGTTGATATTCTATAGTAGTCGTGGATAAAATATATTCTAGCTTCACATGAGCAAGTTGGAAGAGATTTGCCGGTGCTATTGTTTGAAAATGCTGCAAACAATAAACCAAAAATATACAAAAGAATATTAAGAAAACGATGCTTTTTCGTGAGTGAAAATTTGTACACGAGACGAACGAAAATAGTAGATTGTATTACAAGTGCGAATGCGTTTTCCAAACAAGAGTTAGTTCGCAGCACGACCGTAGGGAGTGCTGCAATAATTCGCGTTTGGAAAACGCATTCGCACTAATAATACACACTATTTTTTGTAACAAATGCATAAAATTTATAAATATTTATTTAATTGTTAATTTAATAATTTATTTAACAAAGTTATAAACAAATTTACGATATTTAAATAATTAAAGTGCGCCATCTTCGTTGTAATAGTTGTAAATTATACTAGCTCGCTGCTAAATTGTACTAACTGTTAATTTAACTACAAATCTCACATGCAGGCGGCATGCGTGCCAGGCATACAAAATATTTTGTGGTCATGTGTGCGAAAAAGTAGATTTTTCTTTTATTCTATTCTAGTACAAAATTGAATATTTTTTGTGCATGTGTGACAAAAATGTTTTTATCTCGCGTAGGAAATGCAATTTTGTCTATGATAGTATATATATAAACGATATTTATTATAAATTATCAAATTAGAAATCGACATAATAACATTCAAAATTCATATTCTATTTCTTCATGGTTGCTTTGTTTTTAAAACTTTCTAAAATTATATGAAAATACCATAGCAAATACAATTTGTTATATAGCGAAAATGATTTTACACTACTGAAAAAAACCATTTTCACATGGGATTAGGCCTGCTTGAAAATAGACTTTCCATCCGCTATCATAGAAAAAAGTGTTTTTCTATGATAGCATATGAAAAGTCTATTTTCATCACGCTTAATCTCCTGTGAAAATGGGTTCTTTTTCACTAGTGTAAAAAGAATAACAAATTATAGTTACCATAGCAACTATAATAATCTTCATATAATTTTACAAAGTTTTTAAAACAAAGCAACCATGAAAAATTAGAATATGAATTTTAAATGTTATTTTCTCGATTTCTTATTTAATTATTTCTAATAAATATCGTTTATATATAAACTTTCATAGAAAAAATTGCATTTCCTTTGCGAGATGAAAACATTTTATGTTCGTGAAATTGCCCCACTCGACGCTAATGCGTCTCGTGAACAAATTTTCACTCACTTTGATCTCGGTTAAGGATTTTGATATAGTTTTCGTCAAAAAACTTTTATGAGGACATGGTTTTTAGTTTTGGACAGCGATGTATATCAAACATATCTTTTTATTCAAGTAAATGTACTTTTAGGTAGATTTCATATAAAAATCTACCTATTGCAATGGGCTTCATCTCGGAATTTCGGAAAAATTTTGATGCCAAACGACTATATGTGATAAGCGGAGATGGAAAAACAAAAAAAAAAAAAATTATATATATATATATATATATATATATATATATATATATATATATATATATATATATATATATATATATATATATATATATATATATATATATATATATATATATATATATATATATATATATATATATATATATATATATATATATAACGATATGAGGTATAACGGAATTTAGCGGCACTCTCACGGTCGCATTTTTCGACCTACACCAAAATAATTTTCTGTGTATGTTTCGGCAAACAATGTCTTGGACAAGTTCGTGAACTGGCCATATCCGGGTACCGGTTAAGCGGCTAGAGCCTAAAAAGTCGAATAATCTAGGGCGGTATAACTTCTGTTTAAATAATAATATTTTAATAAAATTTAAAAATATTGAATATTTGAATCTTTTTTTATCATTTTTATCCAGATGATCACTTTGGCGTTTCAGGTTCCTCAAAAATCAGCTGTTTTAAAAATTTACTAAACTTTGCTGCCCTACATCTAGCTGAAATGGCCAAGCTCATATTTGAAAACGTTTTTTCACGTACTTAAAATATAAATCTTTCCAAAATTTTCAAAAATAATAGTTTAAGTCTAACGGTTGAGACCCTACGGCTGTTGAAATAAAAACAAACGCAAAAGGCAATGCTTTCATCATGTTTCAGTTTATGTTATTTAAATTCATCTTAGCTTTTAAACATACTTTTCAACTATAGCCTCAAAAAATTTCAGCTTTCTAACCCAAAAGGTTCCATTTTTATAAGCATTATAATGCAACCCTTACAAGAAAAATATCAACCCATTTAATACCATAGAAAAATTATCAAAATCTCTTTTGTTTTTATTTTTTTTACTAAGTAACCGTTTGAAAAAAGATTAAATAAGAACAAAAAAACACAACAACAAAAGATGATTTTGAAATAAAATTGTTTGATAATGTTTGATTATAAATTATGTGTGATGGTATAATTGTAGTTGTGACGTAGTTCATTTGATCTTTGGTGGATTTAATATGTTATTAAAAGTAGTTTAAACCAACTTAAATAAAACTGTTCCGAAATTGTATTGATGGCGTTAGTTCGGATAATGTATTTAATTTGGTTCGATAATTTTTTTGAATTATTCTGTTTCTACTTATATTTTTTATTTAAACTAATCTGACTTATCTAATTTTATTTGGACACAAAACCGTCTGACCCCGAAATCTACCTATTTCTAGCGGATATACCTGCCGCTGGGATTTTTTATCTCTGTTTAGATATGTATTACAAAACTAACACGAAACATCAATACGTTGCCGAAAAATTAATAACATGATTTAGTGAAAAGATAATATAATCAGCAAACTACTCAAAAACCTCTCCATTTAGCGTTTTGAGAAAATATTACAAAACCACAAATTCATATTTCTTTCAAAATTGTAAAAATATTCCAAAAATTATTACAAAATCATAGATCAAAACTTTTTTTAAAAATTCTAAAAATATTGCAAAAGTTATAACAAAATCAAAAATTGTATTTTTTTCATAATTCCAAAAATATTCCAAAAATAAGAATAAAATCAAATATTTAAACTTTTTCTAAATTCTAATAATATTCTAATAATTCTATTCCAAAAATTCAAACTTTTCCAAAATTCTAAATATATTGCAAAAATTATAACAATTTAAAAAATTGAAACTGGTTCCAAAATTATAAAAATTATAATTAAATCAAAAATTTAAAATTTTTCAAAATTCTAAAAATATTCCAAAAAATCTTACAAAATCAAAAATTGAAACTTTTTTCAAAATTCTAAAATATATAAAATTCACAAATTAAATTTTTTTACAAAATTCTAAAAATATTGCAAAAATTATAACAAAATCAAATATTAAAACTTTTTCCAAAATTCCAAAAATATTTCATAAATTATTACAAAATCAAAAATACAAACTTTTTTTAAAATTCCAAAAATATTTCAAAAACTATAACAAATTCAGAAATTTCCATGTCCAATTTCATGTTCAATTATATTTACGTCATACAAACAGCTAAATTTTTTTTTCCAAAAACTTGGCTAAAAAAATAAATGAAATTATTTTTTTGACACACTTGACATTATTTTTTTGACAAACTTATAATGCAATAAAATTCTAAATAATAATAATTTCATGTTCATTACATTTCATTTCATACAAATAACTAATTTTATTTTTTTCTAAGAAAATAAAAGAAAATCATTCTTTTGACACACTTGACAACATTTTTTTGACAAACTTCTAATGCAATAATCCAGTTTTTGATCTCACATACCAATCCCGACCATTAAAATTTCTGCACATTCTTTGTTCCTACTCATTATCACTTAAAATGAACTATTTTTTAGCAAAAAATATGCAAATTTCCTTGTTTTGACACACTTGACGATTTTTTTGACACATTTCCGGGACAGTTATTTAACACATCGTCCTTTCGGCTCTTACCATTGAGTGTACCTATTTTTAGAAACCAAAATTTTCAAATCTCTTCAGCTGTTTTCTAGATTTCGTCGGTTGTGACGGCTGGCATATATATTTTTTTTTTACTTTTTAGGTAGATTTCATATAAAAATCTACCTATTGCAATGTGCTTCATCTCGGAATTTCAGAAAAATGTTGGTGCCAAACGACTAAATATGAAAAGCGGAGACGGAAAAAAAAAATTATATATAACGGAACTTACCGGCACTCTCACGATCGCATTTCTTGACGTACACCAAACATTTTTTCTGGATACGTTGCGGCAAAGAATCTCTTGGGCAAGTTCGCGAACTGGCCATATCCGGGTATAGGTTAAGTGGCTAAACCCTAAAAATTCGAATAATCTAGGGCGTTCTAACTTCCGTTTGAATCATAATATTTTAATAAAATTTATCAATATTGAATATTTGAAGATATGGTTCCCGAAAGAATTTGAAGATAGGTTCCTGAAAAATCAGCTGTTTAAAAAATTTAATAAACTTTGTTGTCCTTGATCTTGCTGAAAATGGCCAATCTCACATTTGAAAACTTTTGCACACGTAGATACAACATAAATCTTTCCAAAATTTAAAAAAAAAGTAGTTCAGATCTAGAGGTTAAGACACTGGAGCTGTTAAACAAAAACTCATTTTTGAGTTTATGTTGTTTAAACTCATACTAGTTTTTAGATAAACTTTTCAACTATAACGTGAAAAGTTTTCAGCTTTCTAACCCAAGAGGTTTCAATTTAATTAGAGTTATATTAACCTAATGCATGGTACTTTCTGGCCATACAATTACAACAAGAAAATCCCAAAAAAAAATTAAAATAAAATATCCCATATAATATTAAATACATTTGCTTTTGTTTCTGTTTTAAGTTTTTATTTTTTTTGCAAAAATTTAAATAAAAAAAAACAAAGTTGAGTCATTATTCTTTTGAATTAAGGAATATTGTCTTTGGAAAATTTTGAGCTGTTAGTTGCCATAAATATATATTGATTACACATTTACAAAAGTTTTCCTAAATTGATAGATATTTGTATTATTTGAGGTGTAAAAGTTGTTTGATAATTTTTGATTATAAATTATGTGTTAGTGTGTTGTAGGTGTGATGTTGTGAGAGCGTTTATTTGCTCTTTGGTGGATTTAATATGTTATTAAAAAAGTTTTAATCAAATTAAGCAAAACTGTTCCGAAATCGCATTGATAAAGTAGTTTCCTTTAATGTATTTAGTTCGGTTTGATAAATTTTTTGGATTATTCTGTTTCTACTTAAATTGTTTATTTAAACTAATCTGACTCATCCAATTCTATTTGTACACAAAACTGTCTGGACCCGAAGTCTACTTATTTCTAACGGATATGCCTGCCGCTTGGACTTTTTAGAATCAGTAGGTCTTAAAACGTCGAAAAATACCAAAAAGTGGGGGTAAGAATTTCACTTTTGGCTCATGAATGTAATGCTTAGGTCTTTCAGACTGTGACGTCAAACGAACAAATCAACAAAAACTAAGTAGTACTAGAGGAAATTTTGCATTTTTGCAAAATGGTGTTGCATTTACACAAAATAAAAACACGCATTTTTGTGTTTATTAATTGGCGTAGAAAAACATAGTGTATAACTCGCTAAAATATACATTTCCCGCTCGCTACGCTCGAGCTGAAAATTTCATACTTCCGTGAAATTTAGTACAATTTAGCTCGATTACACAAACTACTATTATTCTAAGCAATTTTTTTTTGTGGCATTTTTTCAAACAGAAACTGTGGTAATCAAATTTTTGAAGCAAAAACTTTTTTATGCCCGTTGTGCCTATGGGGAAAAATTTATATATTCGAGTTATCATTTTCACGCATCATGTATATATTTTTGAATATAAAATACCTCTATCCGGTCGTACGTTTAAAATTGCAATATGGATATTGCGGTCGGCTGAGGTTCTATAGGTCGAGAGTTTAATTCCTGGAGTGGTACATTTTTTTATTGTTTTTTTTTTAATTTTTATTATTAAAAATTATTGTTTTTTTATTCATGAATACATAAAAATAAAAAAAATTTCTTGTTACGAATTTTTAAAATTGATCGATAGTGCAATTTTTAAATTTATTGCTACTTTCTTTTTCCGTTTCGTTCGATATTAACAAGAAAATTAATTATTTTTTTGGCAAGTAGTGCTACAAATGTTAAAATATTAGTTTACCCATCATCATTTTCCATAATTTCAGTCCCGTGAAATAAGATAAGGAAAATAAAAACTACTATTTGAGTATGTTTCTCTCATTCATTTAAACATAGGGGGCGTTGTGCGATTTTGCATGGGGAATTCAAGCATTCGAGTCATCATGCTAAATAAATATTGAACCTATATATATAAAATTGAAAGTATGTCTGTTTGTCCTTTATGCATTAATACACCATTCGTTCGATCATCATAGAAATTTGGGAAGTTGTGTACACTAGCCCAAAGGTAACTGGCAAATTTTCTTTTTTCAAAAATTGCACGTCAGGGCCCTTATAAGAGCCCTTAAGGGATTTTGCCTAAATGTTAAAAATTATTTAATTTGGTTTTTATTTAAATATCGTTTTATACGATTAGTTTGTTTTAATCAACTTTTTTTTTGTTGAACATAATTTTTAAGAAATTGAAAAATGAAAGTATAATCTAAAACAATTACATTTGTGTATCAAAATTATATGTATTGGAATTTAACACATCATGATGTTACAAATTTTATCATTTACACCAAATATATTGTTGGTTTGCAATGGTATGTAATACATTTTTCTAAAATTAACTAAAGGTAGTTGATAACATCGATTATATCGATTTAAAGCTCCAAATTACGAGACGGAATTCGCATAAAAACCATACAAAAAAGCATAGCTTATGTATTATTAAACATGGATGGCAATCATGATAAATAAAATAGTTAAAAATAGTGGCACTTAGCCGATAGTGATTTTCAAACGGTAATAATACATTAATACCAATGAATTTAATATTTTGCTTTTGCAGGAAGATTTGTTATATTTAAAATTGTACCCTGACATTATTTGCCAGACTTGGGCCAAGCCTGGTTTGCCAGACTTGAGGTCAGGATATCATTCCAAGCTTGGGCCATTTGAAAATGTTAAGCGTGGCCCAACTCCCAAAAACTATGACGCGGTCTTGGTCTTTTTACCCGGGTAGTTATGGAATGACATCATCTTTGATGATGACACGCATTTTTTTAAAATAAAATGTGTTTGACAGTAGAAATTACAATATGTGTCACAACAACACATAAAAACCTTTTATAAGAACAAGATCCCACAACAACATGCTTTCTAAGGTGTTGATAGACGCAAATTTTTTATGTGATATGTTTTGATTATTTTAAATATAAAAATGTATATAATAGTTGCTTGGAATGCTGATAGATGTGATACCCAGGATAATTTTAATGATTTTAATTTCAAAATTCTGAAATTTTAATTTGCAATAATACAATAATAAAAAAACACAGCTATTTCATAGTTTTAAGTTTTCACATCTGTCGGCAGTCATCAAGAATGCCTTCTTTTTTTTCCTTGTTTTTAATGTTGCTCTTTTTAATCATTGAATATTTTAGCATATATTTACTATTCAAACTCTACTAAAAAAATTTCAATTCAATCCTTCTAGTAATAGTGCTACTTTCTATCAACTAATCGAAAAACTATATTTTTGAAAAAAAGTTTAAGTTTTTCATTTTATTATAATTTTTGTAATATTTTAAAATTTGGAAAAAGTTTGAATTTTTGATATTGTTATAATTTTTGAAATATTTTAAGGATTTGAAGTTTTGTGTTAGTTTTGTAATAAACTTCTAAGCAGAGATGAAATAAGCCTAAAACGACAAAACTGTAATAAATATATAAAACAATATATAAATAAACCCAAAGAACTATGGAGCTATCTTAAAGAAATAATATTTAATAAAGCAAGCACTTCTGTCCATGTTTCAGCATTAAGATACCAAAATGATCTTGTCACAGATAGTAGTAAAATTGCACAGATCTTTAGTGAATACTTTGTAAGTTCTGGATTAATACTGAGTCACAATTTTTCACCATCTACTGTAGATGATTTTGCATATTATTGTTATAATATAAATCAACCATTTGACCTAGGAACGACAAATAACGAAGAGGTAAAAACTGTAATTCTTAGCCTGAATTCAACGGCTGCAACCGGTGTAGATCAGATTTCGACAAAAATGTTAAAATACATTGTTAATTACATTAAACATTTGATAGTAGGTTTCATAAATGAATCTTTTAAAAACGGCATCTTCCCTGATGTAAATAAAATAGCTAGAGTAGTTCCTATTCATAAATCAGGAGATCAATTGGATGTCTCAAACTACCGTCCAATCTCTATCCTTCCGGCAATATCTAAAGTTTTTGAAAAAATAATTTTGAATAGATTAAATGAATTCTTAACATCTAACGGTATATTAAGCTGTTTTCAATTCGGTTTTATTTCTAAATCAAGTACGACTGCCGCTTGTTTGAATCTAATGGATTTTGTAAGCAAAAGTGTGGAACAAAAACTTTTCTGTATTTGTTTGTTTTTAGATCTTCGCAGAGCATTTGATACGATCAAACCAAACATACTGTTAATTAAACTAAAAAAAATGGGGTTTACTGATACACAGCTTAAATTATTTGAAACATTTCTTGCCAATAGAACACAAATAGTTGAAATTAATCACCAACTAAGTGATGCGCTTAATCTTAACTTAGGTGTTCCTCAAGGGTCAATCCTAGGCCCAACATTGTTTAACATTTATATTAATGACATCACGTTGCTTAAGCTGAAAGGGAGAATTCAACTGTATGCAGATGATGCCGTAATCATGTATAGTACAAATTCGCTACAATTATTATGCTCTGATATGCAAAATGATATAAATATTCTTAGACAGTGGTTTTACACAAATCATTTAACGTTAAATCATCAAAAAACCAAATATGTAATATTTGAAAATAGACAGTTAGATGAAAACTTTTTAAAACAAAACATAATAAAATATGACACATACTCGTTAGAACGAGTGTACAAGTATGACTATCTCGGTTTGGTGATAGACAGTAAACTGAATTGGTCACCTCATACTGAAAAAGTGAAAAAAAGTATAATACCATATATATTTGCCGTAAACCGTACTAAACACATACTGCCCAGAGAATCACTTTTGTTATTGTATCACGCTTATATTCAATCTCGATTGGTATACCTACTTCCTATTTGGAGTGGATGTGCAGAGTATAGAATACAGGAGCTTGAAATTCTACAAAAACGAGTGTTAAAGTATATAATACATGCGCCAATATTGTACTCTACCGAAAGCTTATTTCAACAATTTACTTCTTTTCATGTGTTAATTGAAAGAGAACTTCTTGTCCTTATGTATAAAATTGTGACCAACGAAATGAAACACAATTTTGATTTAATTAAATTGGATGATCATCATGAGCATAATACGAGAAGAAAATCGCACTTTGTTGTAAATTTCTTTTCTTTAAAAATTGCTGGTAATAACAACACTTTGTATCGTGGTTTAATTAAATACAACTCTCTTCCCTCGCATATAAGGAAAGCACCATCAATGGCATGCTTTAAACGAATGTTGAATGAATATTTACGGGGTTAAAATTATGAAGTTTCAAATAATAATGTAATGGAATGCGATAAACATGCAATGTCTAAAGTAAATAAAATATTTAAGTAATTAGGATAGTATGTAGTTTTTTTTTTTTCTTTCTCTCTTTTTTGTTTTTTGTTGTGTATTAATTATTAACGTAAGAATGGCAATGATTAAGAACAGTTAATAGAAGTAAGAAGTTGCGCTATAACCACTTTTGGTTCGAGTAACTTAAAAATAAATTGTTCTATTGGACTGGGATTTAAGGCTGTAAAATTGGAAAATTGGGAAAATCTGATAAATGATTTTTTATAAAATTATAGTCGTGAATCATAGTCTAAAAGCACATTTAAGATGTAAGTCAAAATTATAAGTTGTTTAAAATTAATTTGGTCTCAAAAATAAATAAAAAAAAAAAAAAAAAAAAAAATACTTGTGCTTTTACAATGAATTTTTTTAATGTACATCGCTGCCCAAAACTAAAAACAACATCCTCATAAAAGTCTTTTGCTGAAAACTATATAGAAATCTTTAACCCAAATCGAAGTCTTGATATCTCAGAGCCTTGAGATTTTAGCCCCTTCATATTTTTACATTAAATTACGATCTTATAAAACCCGAATGAATCAAAATCATGATTTAGTATTAACTAAACAAAACTACCAATGATATATTTTTTTGGTGTGTAAATTTAATTTAGGACAACCATTTTTGTTAATTTAATCATTTAGTTTTAAGTTGATTTTCAACGAAAGCTTGGTAATATAAATTTTTTATTTATTTGTTTTTTTAATAGTAGATCTTCAAAGGTGTTACTGTCATGTTAGTGTCGCGAGTGCCAGCAATAAGGTAAGCTACGAGAGTTTAACACATTGAATTTTTGACGAAGTTTTGAGAGTGTGTTTTGTGTTTAAAGAAAGTATATTCGTTGAGGTAAAAAACTTTGAAGAAAATTTAAGAAGTTTGGTTGTAGTCATATGAGAGGCACTAAATAGCAGGTCAATATTAACCAATATTTTCTCATAGAATCAAGGAACTAAAAATAAAATAAAATAAAATTGAAAAATACAAATTTTTTAGAATAATTTGAAGGAACAAAACCATAATAAGGTTATCAATAATCCAGTTAGTGGCATATTCCTCAAAATGTGGTGACCAACCCGCCACAACAGTTTATTTAACTAGTATACTTTACGTATCCAGTGTACGATCGCGCTAAACATTGTATTAATATCCAATTTCACATTTTAACATTGACATTATGAACATTAACATCATACAATTAACATATTAACATTTTCTTTTTTCTCACATTGTATGATGGATTTATCTTTCACCAAAAATGCAAGAAAGCATTTTTGATCACTTAGACCATAAGAATACGAATTAATTTCATCGGTGGATATATAATCATTTTTTAGATTGAATAGAATTTTGATCGAAGTTTGGAACGATCTCAAAAGACGAAGTCAGTTGTTGTTTGGTATCCTAGCGGGCAGTAAGCTCCTAAACAGTTATATTAAAGTTATAAAAAGAATTAAAAATTATAATAAGTAGTTATTGTTGGTGAATATTAAAATATTTTTGATGTTATTAATTAAAACCCATATTAAATAATTATTTACAGTGAATTCCTGATTAACATATTAATTATTGTTGTCCACATACTGGAACCGGGGCACAACATTTTTTGGCGACCTTGCCAGGAGGAAGTTTTAATTCCATTTGGTGAAATAACTGGAAGTTCCTGGAGCACAACAACGATAATGTGACGCACTTACTTCCTCAATGATTCAAACCTAGATATACAGATATATGAAAGCTCGTTTTTTTCAACAAGCAATAGCGTGCCATCATAAAGGAAAATTCCCTAACTAAAATTAAAGGTGCTACCGTTGAGTGAATAGAGCTCATCAGCCAGTACCCCTCAGATATCACCTTGGCTAGTGATAGTTCACTGCCATTGTCAGTGGTGTGGTATATTTCACGTTAACTCATATGTCAATAGCAGGAACTTGAGTACGTGGGTTGTCACACCCGTAGATCAAAAATTAAAAAATTTACAAATCAACACAAACAGACCCCTCCATGCGGTATATACCGATTTTAACATTTCATTCCGGTTATTATCGTTTTTCAATCAAAATTCGTGCTAACAAGATGCAACTTTGTGTTTACACAGTTATTGTTTACTTTTTTTTCTTCGAATAAACATAATTCATTTAAAGAATTTGTCGATTATATACGTACTTCCCCATGTGTCACTAATTGCTTATGCAATACAAAGTAAAAACAAACATAACATTTGTAAATGGAATGTAAACATTTGTTCAACACGTACCAAATTTAGATTTTTACTACTAAATAATTAATAATTATCAAAATAAATAATTAAAAGTTTATTTGTTGAAAATAAAATGGATGAAAATGAAATGTGTCTCTTTCAACTTTATAAAATTCAAGATCAATGCCAAAATAATGAGATTAAAAATAATGTCTTGGCAAATCGTTGCTATCATTAATTTTTATTAATTTTTTTTAAATATGAAACTGAATTTCATCATAATGATGTCGGTAATGATCTTTAGATCTTTACGGATTTCTTAGTACATTATTTAATATTATATTCCTTAATTAACAAAAGTATACATAATTGAGTTTCGTATCGTATTTTATTATATCAATAAAACTAATCAAAGAAATTTTATTAAGTGAAACAAAAAACCGAATTTAATTATTTATGAAGACAAAGGCTCATTTGAATTGTTGAGATTCGAATAAGAAAGTTAATTTATTTATTCAATTGATTCACACATTTCTATTGCTAAGAAAAGTGAAATATATGTAAAGATATGTAAGGATTTGATTGAAGGTTAAGTAAAGATTGAGTTTTGAATAGTTTTATTGGTATTACATATCTAGAGAATTGATTTTTAGATTATCATAAGGTAAGTCTGTTGAATGATGTGAAAACGAAGCTATAAAAGTTTGAAATATAATCGGCTTTTTATTCTGGCTAGAAGCTATTTCGAAATTCAAAAGCTTTTTGAAACAAATTTTTTTATTCTGAGAATTGCACCTATCTTGTTTTCATCTGCTGCTATGTTTGGTTTCGTACTAAAAGAACTAATTATTGAAATCATACGAAAATTTTATAAATTTTTTTCCAATTTTACTTCACCACAATTTTAAATTGTCGTGAAATTAAATCTATCGTGAAAAAAAAAATCTTACATACCCCAAATTTTGTTTTGGACGATCCTCTATCTAAATAGCCAATAAAAATTTTGGTGTACGATGAATGATGAATGTATGAATTTTGAAGACACTTTGAAAAAAGATGCAAATATGTATGACAAGGAACTGATTAGTTTTTGAGCGATAGTGACCAAAGTGGTGTGGGTTCCCCGGAGCACCTGTTTTTTAGAAAGCTCAATAACATCTGTACCTGATAATCGAATTGAATGAAACTTGGTAAATCAGCATATAGTATGGTTCACAACAGTTCTGCGTCTCAACTTTCGGTTTTTCACTTCCGATAAAAATTTTTTTTTTTATTTTTTGCAGTTTTTTCAGTGTCTTTATGCACACTACAGCCTACAGTAATGAAGTGATTATGATGAAACTTATGGAAAAGGTTTCAATTACTGTGAGAAGATAATTATCATCTTTTGGGACACATTGATCAAAGTGGTGGGGGGTCTAGCATACAAATGCTGACATTTCACACTTTGTTTTTAAAGTTTGTTGGGAGCATACAGACTTCATTCATTTATTTATTTTAATGAAAATTAGAAAAAAGATGGAAACTTAAATGACAAAGAACTGATTAGTTTTCGGGCAATATTCAAGTAAGTGGGGGGGGCCTCCCGAACACCTGTTTACTGTGTCACAATTTTTTCAATGTTTGTTGGGAGCACACAACATTCGTTCGTGAATAAATTTTGATGACACTTTGGAAAAAGATGTAACTATGTATAACAAGGAACTGATTAGTTTTTGAGCGATAGTGAACAAAGTGGTGGGGGGTGTCCCAAACACCGGTATTTTTGAAAGCTCAATAGCATCTGTACCTGATAATCGAATTTGATGAAACTTTGCTCAAAGCATTTAGTATCGTTCACAACAGTTCTGCATCCCAACTTCCGGTTTTTCACTTCCGGTAAAAAAATTTTTTTTTTAATTTTTCCATTTTTTCTGTGTCTTTATGCACACTAAAGCCTACAATAATGAAGTGATTATGATAAAACTTATGGAAAAGGTTTCAATTAGCGTGAGAAGATAATTATCATCTTTTGGGACACCATATCTACCATATTCACACTTTGTTTTTAAAGTTTGTTGGGAGCATACAGACTTAATTCATTAATTTATTTTAATGACAATTAGAAAAAAGATGGAGACTTAAATAACAAAGAACTGATTAGTTTTTGGACAATATTGATGTAAGTGGCGGGGGCCTCCTGAACACCTGTTTACTGTGTCACAATTTTTTCAATGTTTGTTGGGAGCACATAGCATTCGTTCGTGAGTAAATTTTGATGACACTTTGGAAAAAGATGCAACTATGTATGGCAAGGAATTGATTAGTTTTTGAGCGATAGTGAACAAAGGGGGGGCTGTCCCAGTCCCATATACCTGTTTGTTTGAAAGCTCAATATCATGATAATCGAATTAAATGAAACTTGATACATAACCATTTAGTACAGTTCACAACAGTTCTGCATCCTAACTTCCTGTTTGCCACTTTCGGTAAAAATTTTTTTTTGCCTTTTCTCGTACAACAGAATTTATGTTTGATGGGATACTACTGCTTTCTTTAATATTTTTATAATTAGAACTACGCGAAATCTATAACATTGGTTAGCTTTTAATTAAAGTATTTGATGGATATTAGTTCATTATATATCCAAAACACTATGTTTCCAGAGCTGTGGTGAAGTCAGCCTGTGCATCAGCGTCGCAATATTTTTAATTTGTTTATTAGCAGTTGATTAGCAGTTTTGAGAAAAAGTTTTTAAATAATTGGAGATAGAAACAAACTTGTTAAAGGCATGTTAGAGGCATGTTAAAATTCTAGATTGGACGATGTATCATGAGTAACACCAGTGCATTTTTGGTTCTTCGCCACTAGACCAGCGATTAAGCGAAAGTTTGAAGAAATTAAAACTAATAGATTATCCAAATAGCAGCATGTAACGACCGGCCCTATTTCGATTCTTGCTCTGTGTTGAGAATTAAAACTTTCTAAATAGTTCACTGTCCTATTTCAGACTTACATATCAACATGAAAATCAACAAAGGGAAGCATTCAAAGAAATTCCGTTAATCAATTTTTTATTTTATTTGACCTACAATCTCTCAAAATCTCAAAGTCATATAAATCTCATAAAACTGTCGTCAAAGTATTCAATGTAAATGAGTTTGCGGTTGTTCAAGAGTTATTAAATGCAAATTATAACTTTTTGATTTTAGAACTGATATGTTTGGTGATTTTTCTTGGTATGACATAAAGATCACGAAGAGAAGTTTTGTTTTGCTTGAGAGAAGGATGGTTGTTATTTTCGCTGTTTTATTTCTTCATCTTATTTAAATAAAACTGTATTTGTGATGATGTGATCAAAAAGTTGACTAATTATTAAACGTAAGGGCGATCAAGGTATATTTAAAGAGAAACAAACATAGAAAATTCTCGCTAATAAAACATCGATCAATCTGTTCATACGTGCAGTTTCGATTTAATTGTAAAAGTCGTTTCCATTTAATTATTAATTAGATTTGATCAATTTTACAAATTTTTATTATTTCTAATTAAATTATTTGTTGCCTAATTGTAAAATTGAAATTTGTTATTTATCTGTTTTTTTATGAATATTGGTGAAAATTGTTTAACAAATCGTTTGGTGAATAAAATGGAAATGAAAAAATGAATCTTTTAAAGCAAATTCAATTACATAAACGTGAAAATGTTTATTCAGATGCAGTGATAACGAAACTGTTCTACACACTTTCTGTGCCCAATGGCTATGATGTTCGCTTCATATCTCGTCGTTACATGTTAAATGCAAATATTCATAAATCTAATGTAAATCAACAAGCAACCAAATAAATCAATGCTGTTGCTGAGCTGAGGAATACAAATAATTATTAAATCGGCGTGTGGATAAATTTGATCAATCCATGAGGGATATATTCCAGATTAAACAGACCAACCTGTTATGTTTAATGTTAAAAATATAAGTTCTGGAAAATTACAGCAATGAGAGTCTATAACAGTGTGACTGCGACGCTAAAAATTTGGCGACACGTTAGAGTGAGTTTTTTTTATTTATATATTTTTTATTATTATTATTTCATTATTATTAACTTTGATTTTCTTAAATTAAATATCGTTATTGTTTATTTTTGTTAATGTAATATTTTTTTAAAGTTTGTAATATATTTTCCAATCCGGGATTCGCTTGTATCAAGAAACGGTATTTCTTCTATAAAGCTCAAGCTTTAAAGAAAACCTAACATCACTCCAAGTAAGAAACAAATGGAAAACCAACACTTTAAATATAGAAACAGGCATTTTAGTGCTTATTAAGAACGACAAAAATCTACTAAAAAATGGTTACTGTCAAGAGTAGTAGAAATACATCGAGATCTAGATAAACAAGTACGAGTCGCTACGGTGAACTTCCAAAGGAGCATTGCAACGTTCAGTTGTTAAACCCTGGTCATTACCAATCGAAACGGAGTTGGAGGGATCAGTTGCGGGATGCCGCATGGAGGGATCAGTTTTTATTATTTTGATTTTTCTTTTTTTAATTTTTGATCCACGGGTGTGGCAACCCCGCGTACTCCAGTCCCTGCTATTGACATACTAGTTAACGTGAGATATCACTAGCCAAGGTGACATCTTAGGGCTGGTGGCGGATGAACTGTATTCAGTCAACGGTAGCATCCTCAATCTTAGCTGTGAAATAATCCTTGATGATGAGTCGCTATTGCGGCCTTGAGGAAACGAACCTTCATATAACTGTGTGTGTGCTTTAATATTCAAGAAAGACAGTGCGTCATAGAATCAAGGAATATGCAACCGGCTGGATTATTGGCATTTTTGTTTTGTTTCAGCAAGTTTTTCTAAAAATTTGCTATTTACTTTTTAATTTACTTTTATTTTCTCTATTCTATCATAAAATATTGGCCTATGTCATATTTTGTCAGTGATAGGATTTTTTGTTTAGTTTTCCATTCTTTATCAAAAAATATAAAAAAACAAAAAAAAAAGAAAGATTTACGTCCATCAACACCTTTGAACGTATGTTGTTGTGGGACCTTGGTCTTAACAGGTTTTTATGTGTTATTGTGACACATATTGTAATTCCTACTACACAACACATTTTATTTAAAAAAAAAAAAAAAATTACATCTATTTAGAACAAAAATGTTGAAAGATGTATGTCTTTCAAGGTGGTTGGAATGTTCAAGCTAAGAAAAAAATCTAGTGTATACTGAAATCATCTTCCACATTCAAAGAAATTTTTTGCAAATTTAAGACAGTGCCAAATCCATTGTAAATTGTGTTTTTTGCAGAGAAAATATTAAAAAAGAAATATGTTTTTGTAGGCTTTGGAACGCAGAACCAATCCATATAACGATTCTTTTCATCGGATTGCAAATTATTATGCAAAAATTTTACAAATTATTTCGGATCCATCCAACCTATCATGCTACACAAGCGATGAATGTCGTTAATTTATACAGCAATCTGAGGATTATATAACCCCAATAAATCTCTCCATCCCACCGCAATGAATCCAAATTTCCGTTTTGAGGTAGAGAAAATAGCCAAAGCCAGAACAAATTGTGTATGTTCATGTGTCCACTAACTGCAACAGCCAATCTAACTCTTGTTCCAAATTTAACCAATTTTGCCAATGTAGTTGTTTTATGTACATAAACTCAGATGGTTCCCGATTATTATATATTTAGTGTTTGCGATGGGTGAGTAAAAGTACCAATCTAGAACAATGTTGTCATTTTAGCTTCGCAAGTCGCAACGATAGTTCAATTCGACATTGCATTGGATCAGAAGGTCACGGTTCCACTCAATTTGATTTGCTTTTGTGGTTCCAAATGGTTCCGGCAAAATATTCCCGGCAGACGACAGGGTCCACTCTTTCTAATTAGTTTGTCGGCTTCATCATTACCTGAATTACCGGCATGGCCAAGCATCCAGTAACTTCTTACCTTGTTACCATTACCAAACTTGTTTAGCTTTCAACATATTATTCAACTATTTTGGCTGTGCTGGTAGAAACGCATAGTTTCTTAATGACTGCTTCTCTATCAAACAAGATGGCAATTTTCTCTTTTCGATAAATCAGTCTGAAATACACTGTGATAGGTGGTTGGTTCCTATTGGTTTGACGTGTTTGGCTGTCGGTTCAAAAACTCCTGCTATAACACCTACGTTGGTTTTCTCAAATTGTACGTAGTGGTCTCACTATTTTGTTGTGATTTATTGCTTATAATCAATGTATATTCTCTTTCGTACTGCTTAATCTATTTATCTTAAGTAGCTTAAGTGAGGGATTCTCTTTGAAAAGTTACTCAAAATGTATAAACTTGATGGCCTTTCCCATTCTCATTAACTTCATACTAGTTCTCAGGAAAGTTTTTTGGTTATGTTTTTGAGCTGCAAAGGGAGTACAATTATAGGACATTTTCTCATTGCTTCCATTATGCAGATACAGCCTAACCTCTGTACCAACGTAGTTTTAGTTAGATTATGCAACAATCAGCTCCTAGGCAGTCTTGTCTGTTGTAATATTTTTTAGTTCATCTGAGGAGATGACCAGAATGATAAAAACGTACTTAGAAAATAGATAAGAGCTCCAACTAGAGGTAAACCTATTTAGTTAGAAACAAGTTAACCAAGCAAAACTGCTCAAATATAGAAATAATAAGTTAATTGAAATACTTCACAATACTATAAATCAATAAAAAATTTCGCGCATACTAAATTTTGTTTTTATAGATATTAAGATATGTACTACGTAATATTTACAAATAGCTCATTCAACACGTGATTGAAATTTCTATCTTTGCGAATAATTTATTGAAATCAATTATCTTTCTAATCAAAATATCTGCCATAAAACCATAATGTTATCTCTATTCTCTATTATTTCATTAACATTAAAACTTTTATCTGCATTTTATCACGAATATTTCCTTAACATATATTTTATTAAATAAATCGAACCATCTGTTATAGTTTCATAAATCACACTACAGACAAACTTTTCCAGATAAAGAAAAAACTTATTAAAATTAATTTTTGATTTGATTCCACTCTGATCTGAATTTTCCACTCAATAAAACAATTTCTTGTCGTAAATAGACAGACCTCTTTTCACACTTAATTTTAACAAAAAATCACTTTAATTAGCATAAAAATGTAAAAAAAAATAATTACGTCAATCTAAATGCAATTTATTCTTATCTTTTAAATTATTCAAAACTACACAATTGTGTTTGAAACTATAAAAACAACAATTTTTATTTTAAATAAATAATTAGTTGAATTACAATAACAAAACTTTTATTAATTTTTTTTGTCGCTCGGTATAAAATCTACATGAATTTGTCACTAAAATTTATTCAGACATAACCATAACCGTATATTTTGCGTATTCAACTGTCTAAATAAGTTTAGATAAATAAACTTTAAACTTCAAAAATTTTATTTTATATCTTTATTTCTTTGTCAACTTTATTTTATCATGTTACTCGAATGGTGAACACACAATTACTACTAAGCTTAGACAACAAATAAAAACAACAATAACAAAAATGAAAAAAAAATCGTAAAGTTTATTTTCTTAGTTTTCTTTTTCGTGCTTTGTGTTATTCCTCCTTCACATTTCACAAGAGAAAATAAGATGAACTTTGTTTTTTTTCATCTGTACACTTTTTTTCTCTATTTATGAAATGAGATGAAAATAAATAATAAATTGTATTTTTTGTTTTCTTTTAATTTTCCGATGTTTTCCGATTCGAGATTGTTTGGAGAGAAATTATTTTTGTTTTTGTTTTGTTAGGAAAACGAAAATAAAGAGAAAAGTGATGAAGGTTGTAGGGTGCATACAGATATGGTTGGGATACTTTTTAAATGTTGGTAATACAACGTAGTGTAAGACTTAGATAATATTATGTTGGGACTGGAGAAGTTTCATTGAAAAATACCTGTGGCTAAGCCTCGTTATTTATAATTCAATCTGACTCTAGTTAGTAAATGTATATTATTATTTGGTATGTTCTGGCCGAGTGGAGACATAGTTTGTTACGTTATTTATTTTAGTTTTAAAAATTCATCGCTTAAAATCAAACCAAACAAAGTTTTATCAGACTAAAGTATATTACTATTTTGTTGATAAGAATTAAAACTGAATGTCCAAAAGAGAAAATACCCAATGACAGAAAAATCACAAGCCAGAAATAGTTATATTTCTTTACTAATTTATTTGTCTGATTTACTGTAACGGAATTTGAATACAAACTTAATATATAGAAAACGAAAACAATTGTTATTCTTTAATGATAAATATTTTATTTTTAAATAAAACATTACGTAATAGTTATTTACATATTGAGGGCTGAAAGTAGAAGATTACATTACGCCTGCGGTTCATATTGAAGCCCGACGCGAAGCGAGAGCTTTTATTGAACAAAGGGCGTAATCTTTCTTTCAGCCTGAGTATATGTACAACGTTTTACGCACAACTACACAACTTAATTGAGGTATAAATCAATTTTTGAATTTTTTAAACTCGCTAGACATTTTGAAAATTATACTAAACATGCCATAATTTTCTCTATAAACTTCATACAATAATTTATTTGTTTGTTCTAATTACTTCGGGCTGAAAGACCTAAGTATTACATTCATGAGCTCAAAGTGAAATTCTAACCCCCACTTTTTTAGCATTTCTCGACGTTTTAGGACCTACTGATTCTAAAAAAGCAAAAAAAAAATGAATGTCTGTCTGCCGGCCGTCACAACCGACGAAATCTAGAAAACCGCTGGACGGGTTTGAAATTTTTTTTTTTAAAAATAGGTTACTCAATGGAAAGAGCCGAAAGAATGATGTGTTCGATAACTGTACCGGAAGTGTGTCAAAAAAATTGTCAAGTGTGTCAAAACAAGGAAATTTGCATAATTGTTGCTTAAACACGTTCATTTTAAGTGATTACGAGTAGGAACATTAAATTTCGAGAAATCTTAATGGTCGGGTATGTGAGACCAAAATCTAGATTATTGCATTATAAGTTTGTCAAAAAAATGTTGTCAAGTGTGTCAAAAGAAAGATTTTTATTTATTTTTTTACCCAATTTTTTGGAAAAAAATAAAAGTAATAATTTGTATAACATGAAAATATATTATTATTATAGAGAATTATGGCATTATAAGTTTGTCAAAAAAATAATGTCAAGCGTGTGAAAAAATAATTTCATTGATTTTTTCAGCCAATTTTTTGGAAAAAAAATGTAGCTGTTCTTATGACGTAAATGTAATTGGAAATGAAATTGGACATGGAAATTTTTTAATTTGTTATAGTTTTTGAAATATTTTTGGAATTTTGAAAAAGTTTCAATTTTTGATTTTGTAAGAATTTTTGGAATATTTTTAAAATTTTGAAAAATTTTAAGTTTTTGATTTTATTATAATTTTTATAATTTTTTAAACAAGTTTCAATTTTTGATATTGTTATAATTTTTGCAATATTTTTAGGGTTTTGGTAAAAGTTTGACTTTTTGAATTTTTAAGAATTTTTGGAATATTATTAGAATTTAGAAAAAGTTTATTGATTTTATTCCAATTTTTGGAATATTTTTAGAATGTTGAAAAAAAATTATATGAATTTGTTATAATCACCCGGCATCGGGGCTAAAATGTCACAGCTCTGAGATATCAAGACTTCGGTCTGGGTTAAGGATTTCGGCAAAAAACTTTTATGAGGACATGGTTTTTATAGTTTTGGGCAGCGATGTATATCAAACATAACTCTTTGTTAAAGTACAAGTATTTTTTTAATCTCTGTTTAGAAATTTATTACAAAACTAACACGAAACATCAATTCGATGCCGGCAAATTATAACAGATCATAAATTAACATAATTTAGAGAAAAGATGATACACTCAGCAAACTACTCAAAAACCTCTCCATT
Source organism: Diogma glabrata (assembly GCA_963693315.1). Lineage (NCBI taxonomy): Eukaryota > Metazoa > Arthropoda > Insecta > Diptera > Cylindrotomidae > Diogma > Diogma glabrata. The sequence continues at coordinate 426,954,196 of OY856186.1, read as the reverse complement.
TAGCGTTTCGAGAAAATATTACAAAATCACAAATTCATATTTCTTTCAAAATTCCAAAAATATTGTACAAATTAAATAAAATTAAACTTTTTTCAAAATTCTAAAAATATTCCAAAAATTATTACAAAATCAAAGATTAAACTTTTTTCAAAAATTCTGAAAATATTGCAAAAATTATACAAAATCAAAAATTGAAACTTTTTTCAAAATTCCAAAAATATTTCAAAAATTTATTTTTTTTTTTTTTTTAATAAGAAGTGTTGTGTAGTAGGAATTATAAAATGTGTCACAACAACACATAGATACCTTTTAAGACGTAGGTCCCACAACAGCATGCGTCTTGAGGTATAGGTGGACGCTTTTTTTAAATGTTTGTGGATTGAAAGCACTCGAGACTATTGATTCGGGCAAAGCATTCCATGTGTACGATGTACGCACAAAGAAATCTCTTTGCATTCTATTACTATGACAGTGAGTAATCTCGACAGTTCGACCGCCCGCACACACCGATTGACGAGTAAGACGGGGAAAAACATATGTCTGAGGCATTATGGACCTGATTTCATCCGAGCACTGCTGGTGACGATATTTATAAAAAACAACGAGATCAGCAACAGTGTGACGATGTTGCAGGGAATCAAGACCTAATGTTAAATCTCGATCACCAACAATTCGTATAGCTCGCTTTTGAACAGATTCCAAAAGAGCCAGGATAGTAACAGATGCAGCGCCCCAAACTTGACAACAATACTCCATACAGGGACGAATATAGGACTTATAAATGTGGAGTAATTGATGCGAAGTAAAATATTTTTTACATCTATTGAGGAGGCCGAGTTTTCTTGACGCGCTCTTTGCCATGGCCATTATATGATCGTTCCAGAGTAAGTCATAGTAAGAATAAAATCAAATATTTAAACTTTTTCTAAATTCTAATAATATTCCGAAAATTCTTAAAAACTCGAAAATTGAAACTTTTTTCAAAATTCTAAAAATATATATAAAATTAAAAATTTTTTTTTCAAAATTCTAAAAATATTCCAAAAATTGGAATAAAATCAAAAATTTAAATTTTTTCTAAATTCTAATAATATTCCAAAAATTCTTGAAAATTCAAAAATTCAAACTTTTTCCATAACTCTAAAAATATAGCAAAAATTATAACAATATCAAAAATTGAAACTTTTTTAAAAATTATAAGAGCAATTTCACGAAGATTCAACAACGTTTTGACTTGACCCCTTTTAATTTTGATTATTTTTTGTTTATAGATAGTCTTTGATAAATAAAAAATACAAGTTCTCTTAGAATTTTTTTTTTTCGACCAGGGGTCTTCACAGGGTGCCCCTCAATTTTTTGTTATTTTGTGATGTGAGTACATTTTGACGAGCGATTGTAGAAAAACTACTGAATCGATTTTGAAATAATTTTTAATAATTCTTAACGATAAGAAAAAAACGGTGTAATTGAAAAAAAAGATGGCATAGCCTTTTTTAACTAAATTGAAGCTTATTTTATATCTAACCTTATGAATGTTTAGGACACGCGTTATTTTTTGTTTTAAAGATAAAATTCGTTGTGCATATGACTGTCGGGAATCAGTTTTTTTTGTTCTGAAGGAAAATTATAAAAATGGCGTTATAAACTAAGAGATTTTTTTTATGTTAAATATCAAATATTTTATTATGAGATGAACTTTTTAAAATATTATAAAAATTATATATGTAGTACAATAAATAAAATAAATACAATTGTTAAAAATGATTTACTTATTTTACAAACAGAAGTTTCTTTTGAATAGGAAAACAATTCTGCAATTATTTTCTTTGTATTAGATGGCATAAAACAAGAAATATTTATTTGTCACTTTTAGTAATCACTTATCACTCTTATAAAAAATAATTTGAAAGTCTCGACTGCAAACAAAAAAGCCGTATAAATAACTAAATCTATTTCGGAACTTTTGACTGGAGAAGTATTATGTTCGTATTATGTTATTAAGGGCATAAAGTAAAAGTTTGTATTTTAACATTAAATTACAAATATTTTATTATTGAAAAAACTTTTTAAAGTATCATACAAGTTATATATGTAGGTTAAAGAAAATAAATATAGTTATTAATAATTATATACTTATTTTACATTTAAAAGTTTCTTTTGAGTTGGAAAACATTTTTGAATTTATTGTCTTAGTATTTAATGGTACAAAAGAATGAAATTTTTGAGTTCCACTTATAATAATCGCATTTTTATATCGATTTTGTAATTTTTTTTTTGTTAATTGATATTCATTTTTATCGGCGTATCCAAAGTTCATGGTAGATTCCCATTTTAAAGCCCATTCGAAAAGTTTTTTTGGTGTATCAATAATATCTTTGCTCCCTACTATAACGGTGTGCAGCACGCTTCAGTGTACCACCAATTCCATCACAAGGTCCCTTTCCATGGCAGGTAGCATGAAAATGCCATTCTGCATCAATCTTAAAGTCTTTTTTATGGTGGCATAAGTTAATTAGGCTATGTTTATTTTTGTATTGAGAACGTGCACCGTCAGTGTTATAAATTATTTTTGTAATATTAGAATTTATATGCGTTTTGATGAATTCAATAAGTTTTGTAATGAAAAGATGGACTGTAGTACTGTTGTGATCGTTTATATCCGAAATGAGTATAAAACTTCGGTGCTGTATATATTCACTTGCGGCACTTTTAAAATAAATGACAAATGGATGAATAGTAGCTTGTGAATTATTATGATAATAGCCTTGAACCGCATCCTGAATTATGAAGCCGTAGTTTTCAGAAAAATCCCCTTGAACGGAGCACTTCCTGCTTCTAATTTTTTTTTCCTCAATGAATGTAGATTGCTATTTTGCTATAAAGTTGTGTGGTATCAAATTTGTAAACGGTAAATAAATTTTTTCATAAATTCTTCTACAATTTCTATTAAAGTATCCAAATTGCATCGATCAGTGGTATTCCATTGTTGATATTTGACTTGAAGGATTCCTTTAACGTCAAAATCCTTTAGTAATTTTTCTTCCAGTTGTTGAAGTTTTTTTGAACATTCATTGCACTTCAAAGTATGACAATCTTCTGTTAATTCACCACATGAAACAAAGTCAATTAATGTTTTATAATTCTGGAAACCAGCATCAGTAATCCAAGACATCTTAGAGTGTTGAATCATTAGTTTCATATTTTGATGTATGGTAAACACGCACACATTATGAACTCCTTGGGATAATTTTATACATTCTTGTGGTCGAAGGGACGTGAATTTAGTAAATCCTATTTTCACATCAGGAAACTTATTTTTAAACTCCACATAAGCTTCATTTAATGTACATAGCAATAAGCGCTTTTGTGTTTTTATGCGCTCATCTCCTTTTTTAAAAGATATTGTATATCGTTTGCCTGGCAATAATCTACTGATTTCATCTTTTTTATAGAACTGCTCCACAACATTTATACCTGTTGTGGATACACCTCTTTTATCCGTCGCAGATGAATGCTGAAAATTATTTTCATGTAGAGTTTTACTTTTTTCAACCAAATGACGCGTAGCATTACTGTTGTTTGTTATTATAATTATATTGTTATATTGTCATTATAATTATATTATTATATTTAAAAATATAATAATTTATATTATTATATTTAAAAAAAATTCTACGAGAAGTCTTATTTTTCATTTATCAAAGGCTATCTATAAACTAAAAATAAACCAAATTAAAAAGGGGTCGAGTCAAAATGTCACAAAATTTTGCTGAACTTGACTGAAATTGCTTTTTAAAAAGTTCATTTAATAATAAAGTATTTGATATTTAACATAAAAAAAAATCTGAATCTAAAATTCGCCATTTTTATAATTTTCCTTCAGAACAAAAAAAACTTATTCCCGACAATTATATGCACAACGAATTTTATCTTTAAGACAAAAAATAACGCGTGTCCTAATCTTTCACAAGTGGTTAGATATAAAATAAGCTTCAATTTAGTTTTAAAAAAAAAAGGCTATGCCATCTTTTTTTCAATTACACCATTTTTTTCTTATGTTACACCGTTAAAAACTATTTCCAAAAATTAACAGTGTACATTTTTAAAAATTTTGTTCTAATACCTATTCAACGACATATCATTTATGAAAATCGATTCAGTAGTTTTTCTACAATCGCTCGTCAAAATGCACTCACATCACAAAATAACAAAAAATTGAGGGGCACCCTGTGAAGACCCCTGGTCGAAAAAAAAATTCTAAGAGAGCTTGCATTTTTTATTTATGAAAGACTATCTATAAACAAAAAATAATCAAAATTAAAAGGGGTCAAGTCAAAATTTCCCAAAAATTTGCTGAACTTGCGTGAAATTGCTCATAATAAAATCAAAAATTTAAAATTTTTCAAAATTTCTAAAAATATTCCAAAAATTCTTACAAAATCAAAAATTGAAACTTTTTCAAAATTCCAAAAATATTTCAAAAACTATAACAAATTCAAAAATGTCCATGTCCAATTTCATTTTCAATTACATTTTCAGTAAACTATTCAAAAACCATCAATTTAGCGATTCAAGAAAATATTACAAAATAACAAATTCATATTTCTTTCAAAATTCCAAAAATATTGTAAAAATTATAATAAAATCAAACTTTTTTCAACATTCTAAAAATATTCCAAAAATTATTACAAATTCAAATATTGTTTTTCAAAATTCCAAAAATTATAATAAAATCAAAAATTTAAAATTTTTCAGAATTCCAAAAATTCTTACAAAATCAAAAATTAAAACTTTTTCCAAAATTCTAAAAATATTGCAAAAATTATTACAAAATCAAAAATACAAACTTTTTTCAAAATTCCAAAAATATTTCAAAAACTATAACAAATTGTTGTTGTTTGCGTATGGATATTTATTATTTAAACATAGATTTAAGTTAAATTACAAAACGTTACAATACATATAATACTTAATTTGAATTTTGAAGAATAATTACAATATTAGATCTAAATTTTCAAGCCAAGTTACAGCATCAGGAGACAGCAAATTAAGTTCTGGCAATCCTCCTGGAAACCTTCGGATTGGACAATCAGTTACTATATGGTGCATAGATTGAACTGGATAATCACAATCATAACAAATTAAAAAATTTCCATGTCCAATTTTCAATTACATTTACGTCATAAAAACAGCTACTTTTTTCCCCAAAAAATTGGCTAAAAAACTTTTTGACACGCTTGACATTATTTTTTTGACAAACTTATAATGCCATAATTCTCTATAATAATAATATATTTTCATGTTATACAAATTATTAATTTTATTTTTTTTCAAAAAATTGGGTAAAAAAATAAATAAAAATCTTTCTTTTGACACACTTGACAACATTTTTTTGACAAACTTATAATGCAATAATCTAGATTTTGGGGTCACATACCAATCCCGACCATCAAGATTTCTCCAAATTTAATGTTCCTACCCGTAATCACTTAAAATGAAAGTTTTTTAAGAAAAAAATATGCAAATTTCTTTGTTTTGACACACATGACGATTTTTTTGACACATTTCCGGTACAGTTATCGAACACATCGTCCTTTCGGCTCTTTCCATTGAGTAAACCTATTTTAAAAAAAAAAAAATTTTTTAAATCCGTTCAGCGGTTTTCTAGATTTCGTCGGTTGTGTGCCGGCCGGCAGACAGACATACATTTTTTTTGCTTATTTGAAATAATGAGCTAACCGCTATAGTTTTCGCTTAATTTCTACAACATTACCTATAACCGTGAATTTTTTCAATTTTTCGCTTCTGTAATGTTCCAAGATAACGGACAGAAACAAATTTTCACAATTTTGAAAAAAGTCGAAAACCGTATTCTCGAAAATTATTTTGAACTCCAAAAATCACCTATCATATCATATCCCACTGGTCAAGGTCAAAAATATGGGGACAAAACTAAAATTTTACTTGTTCGAAAATAAGTCAAAAAATATGCTTTCAAAAATTACAAAAGAAATTGTTTTAGACTAGAAAAAAAGTAGGCTGTCACGGGACACCCAGCAGATGTGAAACATAACAGTTGATGGTAGAGTTTATGAAATAAATTTTTTTTTATATTTTACAAAAAACATACACATACAGACATACAAGCGCATAACGCGTTGAGTGTTTAAAGATAGCTAGAAGGTGACTAACAATACTGTTTTGTTGTCAGCCTGAATGTAGGGAGGCGTGCCCCAGAGACCAGTCTTTAAACCACTGTTATGGAACATCATGTACGATGTTGTTTTCAGAGTACGTGTGTCCATAACATTGGCATAGTTGTTGTAGTTAAGAACCTCACAGACATTATTACCAACTGTATCCAAACCATAATCAGCGTTAAAGCATGGCTGAATAATACAAGACTAGAGTCTAGAGACTAGAGCCGATCAGAAAACGGCGGTCATACTAATTAGTAGCAGAAAATTAGTGGTAGGTATCGATATCCAGGTTGGTCGACAGATCATAACATTTGGCCAGCACCAGGGGTGGAGTCGATCTACCATAGACTCCATTAGCACAGAATCAACTTCAAAGACCACCTGATGTACCCTTGTGACAAAGGCCAATCAGTGAGGTTGCTCTTGCAAGGCTTATGCCAAACATTGGTAGCAAGACAAACGATCAGAAAGCTTTCCGACAGTGTCAGCACACCAATATTAATATGCGACGCATACAAGGGTCTCAGTGGTGAAAATGCCATCTTATGTTAGACCTATATCAGAACGGCTATCAAACTGACATCGTTGCGCATATGCTTCGTCTTCCGCATTGTATCTGATCAGACCGTAAATTTTGTTGCGAGTAGGATGCTGATCGATATTTCAGCAAAGGGGCCTGCATATAACAAAACAAAAAGATAGTGACCGATGAACACGCGAAGACTTCATCAAAGATCTCTGACGTAAGAGCATTGATAACAAGGAAACACGGTGACGTTAACCATTACTTGACGCAGATGATTTCAGGTCATGGATGTTTCCATGTATAATTTAAAAAGTATAAGCACATAACGTACTTAAACTACTGTGAGGGAAATGCCGAGAACGTAGATCATGTGTTTGTCGAATACGCAAGGTTTGCAAGCACACAAAGACTTATTGAGAAGCATATGGGAGAATCAATCCCTCCGCATATAAATGGAATGAGCCATTTATTCTGAGCTCAAAAGACAACTGGGACATAGCGAATGAGATCATCACAAGTATGATGAAACGGCTGAGACAAGATGAATGAAGAGCAGCCATGCTCAACAATATGCAGCAAAACCACGACACAACATTATAATACATGAAAGTATACTACATTCAACCCCTGCCCTGGGAAGGAATGTTTAATTGGTGGTACCGAAGGGATACAACAGGATCACGAGCAAGAAAGATGGTTTTACCCCGTAAAACACATACATATAAACACACATACATACCCAAATACACAAACACGAATAAGCACCGACACAGAAATATTAAAATTTGTCTTTTTTGTATTACAGAATTATGAATAAAATCAATAAACTTCAAAATAATTTTCATCCTCATAAAATTTATTTGTTAGGCTTTGTCCGAACTCACAAATATTTGACAGAACAAAGTTTTTGGTGAAGGTGAAATTTGTAAAAACAAAATTTTGACATAAGGTGAAAAACTTTTTAATTTTTATGTTTGCTGTTAATAAATACATATAATATATATATATATATATATATATATATATATATATATATATATATATATATATATATATATATATATATATATATATATATATATATATATATATATATATATATATATATATATATATATATATATATAAATATATACATATATATATATATATATATATATATATATATATATATATATATATATATATATATATATATATATATATATATATATATATAAGTATATATTATTGTGGGATCTAAGTCTTAAAAGGTTTTTACGTATATTGTGATTTCTACTACACAACGCATTTTATTAAAAAAGTATCTCAATGATGTACAGTTTTCACTGTCATCTCAAATCATCTGTCGATCTTATATTATCGAAGAGTAAAAACAAACTATCAACTTCAATTACTGTCACATAAAATCATATACACTTTGGTAACAAGTCTCCCTCACATACCTACATACAAATTTTAATTACAACTAAAATCATATTTTCCGCACAAGAATAAAAACAAATTGATTACAAAACTAAAAATATATATTGATTCTAATTCTAAACATGATGTTTTATGTTATCAAAAATATTGTTTTGTTATTGTGTTTTCATTCTTTTCAACGCGTATGCATTATTTTCCTCTTGGCTATCAAATTCTCATGTTATGTGTTTTTGTGAATATAATCGACAAGTTTTTACATAGAAAATGAATAAACACTATTGTGATATTCATTTCGCAAAAATAATCTTTTTTCGTTTCGTAACATTGGTGACAGTAGTTGGATTTTCGTAATAATTAGGTTTATTTAACCAGCGTACATTAACATCAATGGAATGTCTTTAAACAGTAAAGGCGGCGAGAAATTTCTACATAAAAACTACTGGACTGTAAAATGACAACTTGCACCAATTTGAATAACTGTAACCTGTTGTGTACATACGTAAATTAAAATGTAAAAATAAAATTTACTCGTTAAAACTAGCACCTGTTAGGCAGATTCCTACTACTTTCTTCAACTTTTCCAAAGTTTCAACTTAGTTTTTTTCCGGTAGTAATCGGCATTGCCGAGTTCCCTTATTACACTTTAAACCAAATCACGTGCCTTTTGTACGTTTGTTATCACAATTCCTTTAGTATCACACAAAATTCCAAAAGTAAAATTAAAAAAATTATCAACAAATATCAATTAAATGAGAGAAATTTAATTAAATTTAATTTGACTAACCCAATTTTAATTGAAAGATACTGGTTACATGCTTCCAAAATCTATTGACAATATTTAGGTAATAATTTGTTTGTTGTACATTTACACAGAAACAAAATTTTAGACCATTTTTTTAGTCTCGATTTTTTTTAATTATCGTTGGAAATTTTTAATTTGTAAACAAAAGAAAATAACCGCAGAATAAAAAAGATGTTTTCGTTTATAAAGCCTACACAAAAATATTATAACAAACCTGACACCCACTCACGTTATCACAATTATTCGTTCAACTTTTTCCAAACATTTAATTCATTCGCAATAATTGTTTACATGATGCCTTATCGAAATAAAATTGGTAATCCAAGTCCCTACAATTTATCGATAAAAAAATAAAATAAAAACAAAAGAAGATTTAAGATTTGGATAAATTATTATATAATGTAAACAAGCGAGATAATGAAATTCGTGTATATAATTTGTTTAAGTTTAGTATTTTTTTTATGTTTTAAGAATGTTACTGTGAGTTTGATTCACTATAGTCTATAGTCAGGAATGGATGATGGAAAAACTTAGAAAAGTATACCACAAAAAAAGTTTCAATTTTGTTATGGTCCATCGAGCCGGATGAACTAATATATCTGAAATTAGTGGTAGAAGTTAAAGGTTTCTAAAGAGGAAAACATAACAACTACGTGTACTAATTCATGTTGAAAATCAAAAATTGGTGTAAACAAATTGATCTTAGTGTACCGGCTTTAAATAAAACCTTACCTGGAATAAATAAATAAATAAAACCGTTAAAATTCTTCAATAATTCTTCAATAAGATTCTTGAATGTCGCAAGGGTTTGGAGATGGTTAAACATGAACGAACCAAATCTGATTGATTGTATAACCAATGGTATGGTGACATTTTAAAACAGATCACTATGGCTAATTTACAAAAAAGCAAAACGTGAGATGTTTAATATTATTGCACACAATGTTTTTATAACCTCACTACTAGAAATTTTAAAAATTTGTTTTTTAATCTGTGAACTACAGTTTCTTAAAACATTTAGATTATGTTTGTTGGCCGTCAATCGTTTCATTTTTTTGACAACACTATACTCTCAAGAAATGTTTTGGAAACATTAAAAAGCTTGCAAATACTTTTGCTTTAACCATCGGTCATTAAGTGATCCAATATTATTAACGTGCTTTAAGAAAAATTTTGAAATACTGTAATTTTGATTACATAATTTACCAACCTTAAATTCAATGACAGCTGTCTAGGCGTGTCATATGAACGCACCATCTAATAAACACAAGACGGCCATTACGAATCGCAACACCATCTGAATCAAATAAATTATTTAAATTCAAAAAATTTAATATCTACCGTCCTTAAGAATCATAATGCAAAGTATGAGAGAATATTCAGTCTTAAGTACAAAATATTAAAAATGTGACATAACAAGAAATCTTGGAAGCACTAACTTAAGTTATAACACTGGACATTGACCTTTTGAAAAAATAATTGACCTTGAACTTTGACTTTTGAGCTTTAACTAAAGGTCAATAACCTCCGACATGATCATGGACTCAGGTAGAATACCTAATACTACTTCAAGCAAGTAATAACGTGCCATCACCAAGAAATATTCCATATTTAAGATTGAGGGTGCTAACGTTGACTAGGTCTGGGCGATATTAAAAAAATATCCAAAAAATCTGTACCAAAAAAATATAAATATAATCGATAAAATCGATAAATCGATAAAATTGATGTATCCGTAAATCGATATATGTTCTACTTGTCTGTCCAAATTTCAGAATAGTTTATTATCTATGTATTTCTAAACCGATTTGAATACGTTTTTCAATATTATTTTTGGTTTCAATGAAACTTGTTCTATGTACCAACGAAGTTCTTAATATTTGGCAGAATTAAATTAAAAAAGTCCGAGCGACAAGATGTCCGCTAGAAATAGGTAGATTTCTTGATCAGACAGATATGCATACAAGTAGAATTAGATATATCAAATTAGTTAAAATCAAAAAACTAAGTAGAAACGGAATTTTCCAACAAACTTCACAAAACAAATTAAATACATTAACCAAAACTACTTTATGCAATTTCGGAACAGTTTTGTTTAAGTTGCTTAAAATTAGTCATAACATATTAAATCCACCAAAGATCAAATGAGCTACGTCACAACTACGATTATTCCATCACACATACTGCTTACTGCTTGCTTCGTATCTACTGTTGAAAAAACTTTAGCTTTTCCCAGCTCTGGAAGTATTTCCTCAATAGTAGTAAGCTGGCGGTTTGGTCTTTTGAGAGCTTTATTCAATGGTACTGGATCTATACAAATACGAAAAGAATCTTCATTTTTAACCATTAGTAAATTACTCACCCAATCTGTGTGCTGATCTTCTTCTGTAATTATCAGATTTCTTTCCAAATGATCTAACTCTGTTTTCAATTTACCGGTATTTTTCTGACTTTATGAATAACTGCTGGAACATTATTATCCACCTCTAATTCAACATTGCCGTCTAATTTCCCATAATCTTGATATTTCGCAATTAATGTTTCCGTTTTTTTAGAACATATCTTATTATAGGCGTGTCTGCCTAAGGATTCGAGCCAGGCACTGACGAGGAAGGTTCGAATTCATCCGAAACACGAAAAATGTGAAGTGGAGTTTTTTTCTGAGAAAACTTCAAACCAAACCTTTAAATTGAAAAAATTCCAATTACTTCTTTACTTACTTGAGTTTAATTGATCTCAAAAATACCCAATATATCTTATTATATTTAAAGCTTGTTTCAACCTTTTTGTAATACTTGATGAATCCTAATTTTAAACAAGCATTTTTTGACAGCAAGAAACCATAATCGACATTTACTGTAAATTAAAAACTATGTAGTATTACTGACCCTTCCGTTCACACAGGATATTAGTAACGCCTTGAACATCTATTTTATTTTGATAATTTTGGTGTGTGGACATTACTTTCAAATCGACATTTCTTTATACAAACTTTAGCTCGGGTGTCTAAATCGCAATCAACATATTTCCATATTTCTCCAAATTTCAGTTTAAGTTTGACTTTAACGTTACTATGCTTTAAACTACTTGAAATACAATTAATTTCTAGGATATTTGAAACATCGTCATCATCCGTGTTTTCATTAGCTTCAATCGCATAAACCTTTTGTCGTTTGAAACTTTTGTTTTTGCTGTTATACGTTTTTGATCATAACATTTTTAAAAATGTCATTTTTTATGACACTCTTTATTAATACAAACATTTTTTTTAAATGTATGTGTACCTGCACAAAATTTACATTCATGTCATATGAAAGGTTATTTTTGATGTGAAACATCTATTAGGGCGACTGAATTGAAAAAATAAATGATTTTTCCGTCACGAAAAACGGTTTAATAATTTTATGCCATCACGCCCAATGAAAAATAATAAATATTTCGAACAGTATGTCATATTTTCTCTTATAAGGTTCTGTGCGAATTGACGAAATAATGACAGATGGCAACTATTAATTGTCAAAATGTTGTCTTTAGGAATTTATATTCACCATAACGAAACGTCAAAGTTTGGTATAGCTTTTTAGCATCATCAAATTGTGACAGTAGGCATAACAAATTATACCAGAAGGAACAACAATTTATTACAGAAGTTTTTTTAAGTGCCAAAGTAATATTTATATTAATATATGCATTCTAAGGTGTTGAACAACGCAAATTTTGTTTTGTGTTTCTTTGCGTTGTTTAAGAATGGATACTCGAGTCAACTTTAAATAACAAATTGGAAGTTGGGATGCAAAACCATAGATGACCTTACAAAAAGCTCTTATACTAAATATTCTCAAAATCGAATCTCAAAACTTGAAATTATTTATATTATGAATTGAGCCAGATCAACCCGTGCTATGTACTTAAGTATCATCAAGATCACTTATAGTCTAAGATCCGGCTGCAGGATTATTGCGCTCATCGATTTTTTGCTAAAATCAAATTTTTATGTATATTTATGATTAGGAGAATATATATCTACCAGGTTGCCTATCAAAATTTGGCCGCCAGTATTTTTAATTAAATTATTTTTAATTGATTTTTGGGAAAAAATCTCGTTCACTTGTTTTTTAAATAAAACATCGTCTACATCACGGCAACTTATAAAAAGATTCTAAAAAATCACGGTTGCCGTTGCGCACCTGGCCGCACCTCTTCGCAGCCAGGTGTAAACAGGTATGATTTCGATACATTTATTCGTTCATAACGTACATTGATTAATTATATATCAAATTAAAGCTAATTTTGTTCTATTTATTATCATATATAGTGGCCTAATTAAATCCTATTTAAATTAAGGGTTGCTGGCTGTTAAAGATGATAAATATGAATGCTAGTGTTCTTAACTGAACAGCTGCGGCATTTTTATTCTAACATAAGTTAAGAGTGTGCTATGTGATTCCATGAACAAATCTTCCAATAGTGACGACGATTCTGATATTTGTAGCGATGAAAGTGATAGCTCCGATGATAGTGTAACTGCAGAAAGCTCCGATGAGTCGGATTTTTAAATAAGAGTTACGGTAATATAAGATACATTTTTTAAATTTTTAATTTGCGTAAATGTTTAATTAATATGTAACAGATGATTAAATGCTTGAATAAAATCTAATAAAATTTTCAAACAGTACTTTCACAATAAAATTTTCTTTTACATAAGTCACCTTGGTTTTATTTTTAAATCAATATTAAATATGTTAAATCAATATTAATTTTTTGTTGTAATTTTTAAATTTGTCATTTTGAAAAGGAAGACATATTTTTTGGAGTATTTATAAAGTCGTCCGAATTACTCCCCGGTGGTTGAGAACACTAACATTCGACGCATGCGCAATGGCTTAAAAGCGTCGCACAACCGGCAATCGCTATCCTCGTCTGACAAATGATGTTACGCGCTAACTTTCTTTCATTCTACCTTAAATATTTATCATCTTTAACAGCCAGCAACCTTTATTTGCAGCCGGATTTAATTAGGCAACCATATATGATAATAAATAGAAAAACATTAGCTTCAATTTGATATATAATTAATCAATGTACGTTATGAACGTATAAATGTATCGAAATCATACCTGTTTACACCTGGCTGCGAAGAGGTGCGGCCAGGTGCGCAATGGCAACCGTGATTTTTTAGAATCTTTATATAATTTGGCGTGATGTAGACGATATTTTATTTAAAAAACAAGTGAACGAAATTTTTTTCCCAAAAATCAATTAAAAATAATTTAATTAAAAATACTGGCGGCCAAATTTTGATAGGCAACCTGGTAGATATATATTCCCCTAATCATAACTATGCATAAAAATTTGGTTTTAGCAAAAAATCGATGAGCGCACTAATCCTGCAGTCGGATCTCGTACTATTACGTTTTAGTTAAAAGCAAAGGGGTGTCCAAAACGTTTTGGGTTGTGTTAATTTACGAAAACTTTTAGCCTGCATTCCTTGATCAACTTTAATAAATTTTGTTGAAGTAATAAATAAATGCAAGGAATACAACTGAAAGTTATTAATTTATTTTAGAAATTTTCCATAAACTAGAAAATAAAAACTATAACGAATCCTCAATGGAATTCGTTGATAAAAAATACATAAATGCAACAAAAAATTGGTTAAACGAAGCAAAGAACAAAAACAAATAAATTGTTAAAATGGTCAAAAGGCGATTGTAGTTTCGTTGTAATTATTTCTGTTTAGCAATTTGCCTAATTATTAGAACATCTGGTTCAATCAAAATAAATCAATTTAAAAATTTAGAAAATTGGAAATTATTTCGTTTTAACAAACTTCAAGACAAACAACGAACACAAAATACTTATTTTACAATTTGTTGTTTAGTACCCTACCCGCATGGAGGGCTCAGTTTGGATTGATGTGTATTTTTTTTTCTGTTGCTCTATGGGTATGACAACCAACGTTTTCCAGTCCCAACTTTTGACATACGAGCTAACATAAGACCCCACATGCCACTGGCAATAGAAGTGAGACTTCACTAGTCAAGGTAAAACTTTAGGGTTCATGGTGGATGCAGAACTCTACTAAATCAACGGTATCATCCTCAGTCTTAGTTATTCCATATTCCTTCATGATAGCAAGCTTTCGCGAAAAAAACGAGTTTTTATATAACTCAATGACAATGAGTTACATAACCAAGAATGCCATTAGCATAATTATTAGCACCCGAATTTTAATTTTGTTTCTGCAAATTTTTTTAGCAAAGCCATCCTTGCAGCATTGAAGAAATGTTGCTGATTTGACTATTTTACTTCGGTCTGAAAGACCTAAGTGTTACATTCATGAGCTCAAAGTGAAATTCTTACCCCCACTTTTTTGGCATTTCTCGACGATTTAGGACCTACTGATTCTAAAAGGCAAAAAAAATGTATGTCTGTCTGTAGGCCGGCCGTCCGGCCGTCCGTCATTACCTACGCTGCAGGGAAAACCGCTGGAGGGATTTCAAAATTTTTTTTTCTAAAAATAGGTATACTCAAGGGACAGATCCGAAAAGACGCTGTGTTCGATAACTGTACCGAAAGTGTGCCAAAAAAATCATTATGTGTGTCAAAAATAGCAAATTTTCATATTTTTGGCTTAAAAAACGTTTTAAGTGATTACGAGTAGGAACATTAAATTTGGAGAAACCTGATGGTAGGGATTGGTATGTGAGATCAAAAACTAGATTATTGCATTATAAGTTTGTCAAAAAAATGTTGTCAAGTGTGTCAAAAGAAAGATTTTTATTTATTTTTTACCCAATTTTTTGGAAAAAAAATAAAATTGTTTGTTTGAAATGAAATTTTCTTATTATTTTTGAGATTTATAGCATTATAAGTCAAAAGCAAGGTTTTTATTTATTTTTTACCCAATTTTTTTAGAAAAAAATAAAATTAATAGTTTGTATGACATGAAATTTTATTATTATTATAGAGAATTATGGCATTATAAGTTTGTCAAAAAAATAATGTCAAGTGTGTCAAAAAATGATTTCATTTATTTTTTTAGCCAATTATTTGGAAAAAAAAATGTAGCTGTTTTTATGACGTAAATGTAATTGAAAATGAAATTGGACATGGACATTTTTGAATTTGTTATAGTTTTTGAAATATTTTTAGAATTTCGGAAAAAGTTTGTGTATTTGATTTTGTAAGAATTTTTGGAATATTTTTAGAATTTTGGAAAAATTTTAAATTTTTGATTTTATTATAACTTTTGGAATTTTGAAAAAAGTTTTAATTTTTGATTTTGTAATAATTTTTGCAATATTTTTAGAATTTTGGAAAAGTTTAAATTTTTAAGAATTTTTGGAATAATATCGGAATTTAGAAAAAGTTTAAATATTTGATTTTATTCTAATTTTTAAACATTTTTGGAATTTTGATTATAATTTTCCGGCAACGTATTGATGTTTCGTGTTAGTTTTGTAATAAATTTTTAAACAGAGATAAAAAATACTTGTACTTTAACAAAGAGTTATGTTTGATATACATCGCTTCCCAAAACTAAAAACCATGTCCTCATAAAAGTTTTTTGCTGAAAACTATAAACAAATCCTTAACCCAGACCGAAGTATTGATATCTCAGAGCTGTGAGATTTCAGTCCCTCCATATTTTTACAAATATATTATGGATGAACGGGCTTCCGAAGAGATCAACTAATTAGGTGTAGAACTCTAGCCTTCCAACGTTACTTTTCCAACAAAGTTGGTCATCTCTGGAATGCCTTACTTTCGTGGGTTTTCCCTGATAACTTTAATCCTTAAGGGTTTAAAGTTAGCGTTCATATATTTTATAGGAAACCTTATATACATCCATTCCTAGTTGGCATTGTATCTTTGGACATTCACAAAGGTTAACATGCCTAAATTTGAATAAAAAGAATCTTATCATGAAATATTGGCCTATGTTGTGTTTCGTTTATGTACTAGAAAATACTGTGTATAAAAGTCGATCATCGAGAGTTCAAAATTTGTGTTAGAAAATCTTTATATTATCCACAAATCAGTCTTATCCACAAATAAATAAATGGTTTAATTTTAAAAATGCCTTCCGTTAAACAATTTTGAAAAAATGCACGAAATGTGCATGTTACAAAATCCCCGTGCACAAAATTGTGCATAATACATGTCATGCACATGATGTGCATTATTTCGTGCACATTTTGCCAAACGCCTTAGCACATATATGCAAACATATTAGCGACACGTTTTACGAATAATAGAAAACGAAATAAAACGAAATTTATTTAACGATAAGAATAATAAACCAAAGAATCAAAGAAATGGACGAATTTTATAAAATTTCTGGTTCATTTTACTCTTTATGAGATAATATGACTTTCGTAATAATAAATTGATTAATTTTATTTTATGGTCGAAAGAAATTTTTTTGTGAAGGTAATGAAAACAAACACAAAAAACAGACTGGCATATTGATTAATTAATTTTAGGGATTTAAAAGAATTATTATGTATTTTTAATATGTTTGCCTTACTTCATATCGGTTTACTGATATTTAAGTTTATTTTTTTATAATAAAAAAGTTATGGAAAATTAATATTATTTTTTAATTTGTAAATCAATTTAAAGCTTTTGATTTCTGATTTTTTTACCATTTAAATTGTATCGTTAAGAAAATGAACGCATCATTTACAATAATCATTTTCTATATTTTTTGTATGTCGATAATCTACAGTTTTAATTTAGTTCTTCGTAGCTCACATTTTATTTCTAATCTCATTCAATACCACGTTTTTATGATGTTTCTATGGACGTCATTTAACCCTCGTCCAGCGGTATAATTTTACAACGCTAACAGGCGACAGAGGTACAATTGTACCTTCATATATTTTATATGGAAATCCTCACCGTAGACATAATTAGTGTGCGATGAATAGATAATGTATAGAATTTTCGCATTATTTAGAACATGCTTTGAAAGAATTATGGCATTATAAGTTGGTCAAAAAAATGTTGTCAAGTGTGTCAAAAGAAAGATTTTTATTTATTTTTTTACCAGATTTTTTGGAAAAAAAATAAATTAATTATTTGTTTGACATGAAATTTTATTATTATTATTGAGAATTATGGCATGATAAGTTTGTCAAAAAATGTTGTCAAGTGTGTCAAAAGAAAGATTTTTATTTATTTTTTTACCCAATTTTTTGGAAAAAAATAAAATTAATTATTTGTATGACATGAAATTTTATTATTATTATTGAGAATTATGGCATTATAAGTTTGTCAAAAGAATGTTGTCAAGTGTGTCAATAGAAAGATTTTTATTTATTTTTTTACCCAATTTTTTGGAAAAAATAAAATTAATTATTTGTGTGACATGAAATTTTATTATTATTGTAGAAAATTATAGCATTATAAGTTTGTCAAAAAAATGTTGTGAAGTGTGTCAAAAGAAAGATTTTTATTTATTTTTTTACCCAATTTTTTTGGTTAAAAATAAAATTAATTAATTGTTGGACACGAAATTTTACTATTATTATTGAGAATTATGGCATTATAAGTTTGCCAAAAAAATGTTGTCAAGTGTGTCAAAAGAAAGATTTTTATTTATTTTTTTACCCAATTTTTTGGAAAAAAAATAAAACTAATTATTTGTTTGACATGAAATTTTATTATTATTATTGAGAATTATGGCATTATAAGTTTGTCAAAAAAATGTTGACAAGTGTGTCAAAAGAAAGATTTTTATTTACTTTTTACCTAATTTTTTGGAAAAAAATAAAATTAATTATTTGTTTGACATGAAATTTTATTATTACTATAGAGAATTATGGCATTATAAGTTTGTCAAAAGAGTGTTTCAAGTGTGTCAAAAGAAAGATTTTTATTTATTTTTTTAGCCAATTTTTTGAAAAAATAAAATTTATTATTTGTACGACATGATATACATCGCTGATCAATACTAAAAACCATGTCCCCATAAAAGTTTTTTGCCGAAAACTATATCAAAATCCTTAACCCAGACCGAAGTCTTGAAATCTCAGAGCTGTGAGATTTCAGCCCCTCCATATTTATATTATTATATTATACACGGGTCTATGATATAATAATTATAATACCGTTATTATATCATATAAAAGGTATGAAGGCACAATTGTACCTTAACCGCCTGTTATGATAATGAAAACCTACTCGAACCCCTATCTCTGAAAAGGCTGGGGATATTTTTCTAAAATTAATTCTGCATGATCCAGCAGGAAAATGTAGAGATCTCATAAAACTTTAACCCTCTCCGGCTTCTACAAGAAAAGTTATTAGTATTTAAAAAGTCCAAGCGGCACGTATATCCGCTAGAAATAGGTAGATTTCGAGATCAGACAGTTTTGTGTGCCAGTAGAATCTGATGTATCAGATTAGTTTAAACAAAACAAACTAATTTCAAACAGATATCGAACAAATTTTAAAAAGAAAATTAGCTACCTACAAGCAAAATTATATCTATCCAATTTTGCAACAAACAAATATCAAATCTACCACAGAACATGTGTGTGATAATTTATGACACAAACCTGCTCTATATCATATGTCGTACAATTACTGCAAAATATCAAAATAGTTTATTTCTAAGAAAAAAAAATTAATTTCTTCTATTCAAATCTTTTATTTTTTGACTGTTATAAGGTTGACATTGACTGTTATAAGGTTTTTGGAAATTGAAGTTGGGGATTGTTGCAAACTTTTTTGTTGAAGCCAACAAGTCAAAAACCTCTAACTGCAGAGGTTTATATTTATAAGAAACAAATTAAAATGTTTCCACAGATTCTAAATTTATGAAGATTTTAAGAATATTAGTATCCAAACGGCCGTTATAACAGATTAAAAAAAACACTTTTTTTTCTAGTATAAAGCCTATAGTTCCTTAACCATGCGTCAGATTTTTCTGATTTACGAACTTGTCCAAGATATTAATAAAACACACATTTTAAGGAGAGGTTTTTTGATCTGGCTCCACAAATGCAACCGTGAGAGCGCCGGTTGATTCAAACGCATTTTGTGTTTTACAAGCTTTTTTGTTGGAGCCGTTCACTCAGAAACCTCCAACTGCAAAGTCCTTTTTTTGAAAGAAACTGATTAAAAAGGTTTCAAAGAATCTAAATTTATGAAGTTTTTAAAAATATTGGAATCCAAACGGCCGTTATAACGGATCTAAAAAACAGAGCTTTTTCTTGTATAAAGCCTCTAGTTTCTTAACCATGTGTTGAATTGGGCTGATTTACGAACTTGTCCAAGATATTAATAAAACGCACATGTTTAAAAAAGGTTTTTTGATCTGGCATTATAAATGCGACCGTGAGAGTGCCGGTTGTTTCAAAAAAAAATTTTTTTTGCAAACTTTTTTGTTGGAGCCGCTCACTCAGGAACCTCTAACTGCAGAGGTCTAGTTTTAAAATAAATTGATAAAAAAGATTCCAAAAATTCTAAATTTGTTAAATTTTTTGAAATATTAGTACCCAAACGGCCGTTATAACGGTTTTAAAAAATCAATTTTTTTCAGAAAAAAGCCTCTAGTTTCTTAACCACGTGTCGGATTTTGCTGATTCACGAACTTGTCTAAGATATTAATAAAACACACAAGTACAGAAAATTTTTTTGATCTATCTCAACAAATGCGACCGTGAGAGTGCCGGTCGTTTTCGTTATATCTCATGGGCTATTATTTTGAAAACGTACATCGAAAAAAAAACAACTATTTTTTAAAAATCTGAAATTTTGATATTTTGTTGGTATTGACGAAAGGAAAAAAGTAATTTCTGCTTTTATTTTTTGTGTACTCGGAATCGGAGTTATGCGCGGTTGAATTTTGAGGCTTTTTCACGTAGTTTTTGGTAATGGTGGCAATGTTTTGTGAATAGGTGCCACAAATTTCATCCGACTTACGTATATTTTTGCAAGTAAAAAGGAAAATAATTGAATAATTGAAATAAGTAAGTTTAACATTAATAACTTTTCTCTTTTCCGCTAGGCGGCGCGTAAAACCTTGGTTTACTTCAAAGCTCATATCTCAAAAAGTAGGCTTTTTTTTTTTTTGTTTTTCACAAATTTTAAAGTAAACATATGCAGCTATGAAATTGAGAAATAAAAAGTCAGCAATTCAATATGGATTTTTTCTTACGATGTTTTAAAGTTTGGTATATGAAAAATTCACATGTGTTTTTTTATTAAGTTAATAATCCTGTACTAAATGTGGATCTAATAAATTAAACATTTCATATTTTTACACCTGCAATAAATTTGAACCATTTTTTGTGTATTTCCGATTGAGAAACAGGTTTTTATTCAGAATAAGAATTGGAGATCCCAATGATCGAAGATTTTGTTATAATTTCAACATCACCAACACTAACATTAGAAAAAAACATTAAAAAAATATTTTTTCTATAAACATTATAATTTAATCAATATTATAAATAAATACATTAAAAAATTAATTTATATATTTTTTTTTGCCTTTAAATTGAAATATTTATGATCATCAGAAAAAGAAAACATTTTGGCAATTATTTTATCGGGTGTAGTGTTATCCGGTAAAAAACAGTGGAATCCTTGAGTTCTTTGTTTTCTTCCAAGAACATTTCGTAGATGTCGGTGAGGTTCCATAACACCAACCGCTTTGATTTCTTAATTTTTGTCGATCCTTCTGTAATAGTAACAACATCTTTAAGGCCAGGCATTGTTCTACTAATTTCCTCTGATAAGAAGTATGTTTGAATTTGTTTTACTATATTTTGTGACAAACTGTGGACTTGTTTGCTTTGAGGCCAACTGTAAGGACCTACTGTTTCCAACAGATCCATGGCGAATTCTACCAGTCGTCTTGATGCATTAAATTCATCCTGGATACGTTGATTTGACCAAAATTTACGTGGTAGAGTTGTCAACAAAAACACTTGTTTTGATTTACAGCTGGCATCTTTAAACTCTTTTTTAAGGTTCATAAGCCATGATGTATATTCACATTCCTCGTTTGGTGATAACACTTTAACTGAATCTACTTGAAATATTCTTTGACTTATTGCCGATGTGACACTTGCAATTTTTTTATAACTTCCTGTTGTAATATGATTTTGTTTGATAGGAGATTCGGCTAACCTTCCAAGAACATTGTTAATATCTTCAAAATGTCATTAAGTAGTTCAGGAACTGGTGGAGATATAGTATCAACCGAAACAGGTGATGGATCTAAAGATGCTGGAGGTATTTGAATATTTTCGTTCGTTGGAACATTTTCAACATCCTGATTTATAGAAATAATTTCACTAACAATAGCTTCCGAACATGAAAGCTGCTGTATAGAAAATATTAGTTGCATATGAATTTTTATTCATTTTAATAAAATAATTAAATTTACCTTATTTTTATAGATATAAGTGCGACATGTTTCACATATAAACTGGTCATCACGCAAAGTAAAATTTAGGGTCGCAGCTTTTTGAATAACAGCTGGTGTGACCAGTTTCACATTTTTTGATGTCCGCTGATGATTTTTGAGACCGTACAAGTTACAGCACAATTTGAAAGGCATTTCTATTATTATCTTTTCTAAACGTTATGTCTTCTAAATATTTTGGAATATAATTGATTATAAGGCAATCCAATCAATATATATATATATATATATATATATATATATATACCCTTGAAATAGTTTTGACATAGGTAGAATCAGGCAAAATTAGGTAGGTACAATTTAATATATTTTGATTGGATGCAAGTATAATTTGGTCAAAAACCGTTTGTAGGCGTCATTAGAATTTTAAATGTTAAAATTCTGAGTCTCTAATGAGATTTTAATTAGTAAAAAGGGGCTGAATAGACATTTTTTAAAATGAATAAACATTTTACACACCCTTTTAATAATTTAAATTCCTTTATTTTACCACTTAACTTAAATTAATTTTTAATAAGTTTTTAACCATTTAGCCGCACAGAAAATGGTTCAAATTTATTGCAGGTGTTAAAATATGAAATGTTTAATTTATTAGATCCACATTTAGTACAGGATTATTAACTTAATAAAAAAACACATGTGAATTTTTCAAATACCAAACTTTAAAAAATCGTAAGAAAAAATCCATATTGAATTGCTGACTTTTTATTTCTCAATTTCATAGCTGCATATGTTTACTTTAAAATTTGTGAAAAACAAAAAAAAAAAAAGCCTACTTTATGAGATATGAGCTTTGAAGTAAACCAAGGTTTTACGCGCCGCCTAGCGGAAAAGAGAAAAGTTATTAATTTTAAACTTACTTATTTCAATTATTCAATTATTTTCCTTTTTACTTGCAAAAATATACGTAAGTCGGATGAAATTTGTGGCACCTATTCACAAAACATTGCCACCATTACCAAAAACTACGTGAAAAAGCCTCAAAATTCAACCGCGCATAACTCCGAATCCGAGTACACAAAAAATAAAAGCAGAAATTACTTTTTTCCTTTTGTCAATGCCAACAACATATCAAAATTTCAGATTTTTTAAAAATCAAAAATTTAAAAATCAACAAAAAAATGTACGTTTTCAAAATAATAGCCCTCATATCGTTTATATATATATATATATATATATATATATATATATATATATATATATATATATATATATATATATATATATATATATATATATATATATATATATATATATATATATATATATATATATATATATATATATATATATATATATATATATATAAATTTTTTTTTTTTTTGTTTTTTTGTCTCCGCTTATCATATAAAGTCGTTTGGCACAAAAATTTTTCCGAAATTCCGAGATGAAGCCCATTGCAATAGGTAGATTTTTATATGAAATCTACCTAAAACGGAAATGGTACAATTGTACCTATGCCGCCTGACGAAGGTTAAATGTTTTCAAATTCAATAAAAAAGTATTATGTTTTGCTTAATATAGTTTTGTGTTATTTGCATTGTTTTATGTTTTTTGAATGTTTAAATTCAAGACCATTCTATTATATATGTTTCGAAGTTTTTCTTCCATCATTCATAAAACTCAGTTTTATAGATTATACAACGATACTAAAAAAAAACTTTTAAATATATAAAAATGTTAGTATAATTTAGATCGATTGGCGACGAGGTTTTAAATAAATAAAAATTTCTGCATTTAAAGTTGTGTTTTGCAAATCTATGACTTGAGTTGTGAGATAGGTTAAGGAGTGAGCTCGAACGTTTTTTCTTAATCTACAGGTTTCTTATATATGCTAAAAATTAACCAAAGTAGATGAATAATGATTTGAAAGATCAAAAGATGTAGTTTGAATAAATAACCAAGGATGCAATCGATAAACATAATTAAAACAATATTGATTGGAAATAACATTTAAAAAAATGGGATGCATATGCATATTTATTTGACATGCAAAAAAAACAACTTTTAACTCTTTAGTCTACCCGAATGTAAATATAACAGAATTAAAATAGTGGTTTCAATGTGTTGATTCTACATCGATTGTATTAAAATGTAAAAATTAAAAGATTGTTCTACTAATACATGAAACGAATAATATGTTATTTTCATGTTTGAAGGTTTGAGCGTATCGTAGTTTTCTTCAAAATTCTAGACTTTACTGTTTGGGTTATGGTTTGGTTAGTCCATTTGGTTTCTTTAGCTCGTCAACGTATTTTATTTGACTAAATAAAAGACTAATTAAACAAACGTTTTGTATAAAAAACCAGTAAATTTTCATACAGACAAATATTATCTACTTTACAAAATATTCTATACAATTTTAGGTGTCCTTGAACTAGTTGCTTTTTAAGAGCCAAAAAACCGCATAGACATAAATTATTCAAACTAAAAATAACTAGTTCAAACAAAACTTTTATTTTCCTCCAAAAATAATCCCAGCCACAATTAACCTCAATCTCAAAATCTTGTTGACTCTGTATGTTTAATATCATATTGACTTCAGGTTTGATTTAATATTAAGACAAATCTTTACAAATATATATATATATATATATATAATAAATTGATTATCTCATTTCATAAAATCAAAAAATTATGAAAATAAAATTTCCACTAAGCTTCTTTTGCAACCATAAAAAAAACGAGAAAAACAAACAAAACCGAAAATTATCCAAACAAAATTTATATTTCTTTCACAGTTTGCTAACAACTAATTTTCGGCTCGAGATTAAGTTTGGAGAAAATTACAAGGCCACCAATTCAAAAGCTTCTTTATTGTTATATTTTTTTTTCAGTTCAGCGAATGGAAAAGTTTTTGCGAAAAAATTATTTTTATTTTGTCATGTAAATGTCAAGGTGAATTACATCGTTTCTTTTGCTTCTAATAACAGTTTTTGTTTCTGTTTTATCTTGAAAACATTTAATAATCAAACTTAATACTGGGTCAGATTAATCAAAAAATCAAATTAATTGCTTTGTTGCGATCACACAAGATGTTTCTGTCTACATAAATGATGAACATTTTTGTTTGTATAGCTTAGTCATAGTATTATATGTAGATATAATACGGTTGTTCAAATTTATGGAAGGAAGAATTATTGTCTGTATTTATTGAGATGATATATGAAAATGGTTTTTGACATGGAAATGGGCCCTTGGAGTCAGGATTAACATTTGTTTTTATAATAAAATCCAATGGTTTCAGTAACAGAAGTTGAATGAAATCAATTACTATTTCCATGAAAAAAATGGACTTTTTTAGTTTTTATTTCAAAACACAAGTATTAGAAATGTTGAACTATATTTATATTTCATATAAAAAAACGCTCGTTTGCCTGAATTAAACCGTTTATTTTGCTTCGAAGGAGAACCCGAACACAACCTTTTCGTGTTCGTATTTTTAATTTTGCTTTCCTCTGTCACAAGGGCACGATTTCAGATCGGAATCCAAAAATTTTTATGTCTCATGATAGTAGACCCATCTCTCAAAACCATATATCAAAGTTTCAGTTTTGCTAATAATGCAAAATGGCATTAATTTTAATAAAAGCGTTTTGCAAGATTGCAAAACTGAATCATGGGCACGTTTGTCATGAGACATAAACATTTGAGGATTCAAATCTAGAATCGGGCACCTTGTGATGGAGGAAAATAAAATTAAAAGATATGAACAAGAAAAGGTTGTGTTCGGCAACTGATTCGTCACATATCATGGGGACGTCCAACACCTGAGAAAATCTCAAGCCGGGCTTAAGACTAGAATTATTAGAAATATTAGCAATATTCCACCAGATCATCTAGGTATATAATATAGAGGTTAGCCTTGCATTGTAAGAAGGAACTATGTAACGTGCAGTTAATGATAAATTCAATATTCGCCGAACTTTTAATCTCGATGGCTTGAAGAATGACGTATTGGGTAATGTGGTATTGAGCAGCCAATGCACCCATAAGTGCACCCATAAGTGTGAGGGATATTGATCTAATCATGGTGAAAACGAGAGGATAATAGGCATCTCCAATTTCGTAAGTTCCACATCTATCAGGTTCACTCTATTGTGATGGGGAGTAAACTGGTACGAGTGGTGATTTTAGGTGATTTCTGAAGGATCCAACAAAACCGTATTCATATTTATACTCCACGACTCAAAAGAGGCCTCGTACAATATAGCATTTGGCTTGGTTGTTTATGGACATCTCAGCTATCACGGAGTTATATTGGTCTTCTTCATAAAACTCAGCTGCGGTCCTTACTTTCTACCGAAGGCATTACTGACGAGTGGGCTTCCTCATTGGCGTCGAGAACTATTTGGGATCGTTGAGTTGGTTCTTTTGGGTTTATTAGACCCATGCGGATGAGATCTTTGTTCATCCGCTTATTTCGCTCAGCCTTGTCTAAGATTTTCCGTCTATGCAGAAAGTCAGGGGCCTTTCTTTTTATTCCCCAAGCTATCGATTGCACATTCAGTATGTAAGAAACACAATGACGTTGAACATTAGGATGATTATTATTACCAGCGCGATGCTTAACGATTGTGAGGCGCATCTATGAATAACCTCGTCCTTGAAACATGCTAAATAGCCCTGATATTCGTATCTGGAGATGGCATCCCCTTCACAACCCCAGGACTTATACTCGATCAGTCCTAAAAACAAACTTTTAATGGCCTGATCATGGTCGACCGTAGCCACCAACATAGCAGTGACAGTTATGTTGAAGTTGTCGTCGACTTCATGTTGCGAATGATGATGGACATCCACGATTATTGGACACGTTTGAGAATAGGTTATGAGGGTCACGAACATCAATGCCACGATAACCCTTGTTGGCGACATCCTAAACGGTGGAGGTGTTTTAATTTGGTCATTAGAAATATTAAAATTATTTTAACTTGAACCGAGCTTTGTGTGGAGTTAAGTGTGTTATGATTTTAAGGCGATTGTTAAAAGCAAATGTATTACGGAGTCAATCTTTCGGTTTTGGTAGTCATTGCAAAACCGTTTTCCGAAAATCTTCCAATTTTGTTGTTTTTCACATTAAAACTGAAACTCAGTTGTGACATTTTTAGGGTTCTGTTTTTTATAACGAACCAGCTATTGGTGAGAGTAAAACGTGATTTTCACATTATATCGATTATCTCGTAAACTATAAATGCTATGGACCTGAAATTTGAGGTGAGTAAAAATTTACCTATCCAGATAAGATGACGGGTACAAATGATAATAAAGTGGTTTTCGTTTGTTTTGCAGAGCTACGGTGTGAGATCTTTGAGAAAATACATTTTTTTATGGAGTCAAGTAGGATATCATATGAAAGGGCTTTACTTCAGTATTCCTTAAAAATTTATTTTGGAATTTTACACCTCACTATTTTTTGTATAATTTTGATGACTTTTTGTTCATGTCTTCTTGCCTCGACTAGGTAAAAATACATAAAAGTGTCACATACTCATAATTATATTAATTGAGGGGGTGGATATGTGAATGGGTAAAAACACAATTTAAAACCTGGTCAAGTGAGGTCTCATTTGAAAGAGCACCTAATTAAAAAAACATTGCAATTTTTTTCACAATTTTGCGGTGCACACTTTTTGAGGTATTTTCAAAAAAGTGCAACTTTCAGACCGTTACCCCCCTACGTTTCGACACTGATTGACAGAAAAATTTGTAAAAATTCACAGAGACAGGAAATTCGGTAAATTTTGAACGAAAATTATAGCGAAGTTTCAAATAATTTAATTTTTGTGTGTTTAAGGGATGGGTGTGGAGAGGGTAAAAAAAAACATTTTTGACCCAAATGAGTGGGGTGTCCCTTGAAAGAGCACCTAATTTAAGAAACATTGCAATTTGTTTTAGAGTTTTGCGGTGCACAGTTTTTGAGTTATTGTAAGAAAAAGTGCAACTTTCAGAGCGTTACACCGCCCCCCCCACTTTTCCGCACTGATTGACAGAAAAATTTTAAAAAATTCACAGAGGCAGGAAATTTATTAAATTTTGAAAGAAAATCATAACGAAGTATTAAATAATTGTGCCATTTTTGATCATTGTAGATGTGATCGACATTTACAATTGAAAATTATTTGTACTACATCCTCTACACCTCAATTCAATACCTTGCTCGTGCCAAACTTCAGCCTTACCTCCATTGCACAGATATGGCGAGAAATAAAAGCATTTTCAAATTTAAAAGTACTGAAAAAATTTAAAGCATATAAAAAAGCATATCATATATTATAAACTCTCTCGATAACTTGAACTAGTCTATCTATAACCCATATAATGTTCCTGAAAACAGTAACGAATTCAAATGAATAGTGAAATTGCACAGTTTCTTGATGATTGTGGTATTATCATATTCATTAATCCAACCTTAGTCAGATGACTTGGGTATCTTAAAAGGTTTATACCAAATAAAAGTACTCGATTGTGAAGTAAACTTGGACGTTGCTTTATTGACGTTACTTAAGCTATTGTTCTAGAATGTCAAAATTGAAATAAATTAGATTTGTTTCAATCCCACCATGAAAGATAAAAGTGTTTGAGAAACGTGAGCGGTTAGCGAAGCAAAATTTCGAAAACACAAGACTGCTTGTTTGTTTTCCTTAAACTTCTAAGCTAAGTGCTTGAATTCCAATTCGATTTTCAATTGTTTTGAATAAACTAAATTGCATACCAATATGTAACGTATTCTGTGCCCAAAGTTTATAACATTTTAACAACAATTTGTTCTACTAAACTAATTAAAATGCTTATATGCATGAATAGTATATTCAAAGTTTGTATTTTTATGTTTAATTAGATGTATTCAAAAAAAGCTTTCGTAGAAGAAAGATGCAATATCTCAAAGCTTTTGATGTTGAAACTAAGATAAAATTTCATTAAAAGTTTACATGCTCTAATTAATTTGTATTAGAATACGGAAATGAATCTTTTAAAAACGTAATTGTGTTTCATATACATACATACATGCATAGTTTAATTTGTGTTGTTGTGCTTTTGAATGCGATATAAAATTGATTGTGTAAATTCGTTTAAATTTAATGTTCCTACTTTTTTATTAAACAGTGAGAAGTAAAATTATTGATATAATAATAATAAACGTATATAGATATATTTATAATATAAAGCTAAAGTAAATAAATTCATTGTTGTTAATCCAAAATTTAATAAAGATTGATAGCATTGAGTTGATAATAAAAAAATTATTGCATAAAATATTATCAAATATTATTATCATAAAATGACGATAGCTAAATAAAGTGTTTTTGTAAAAAGAGGCCGGAACGAATTTCGGTTATGATTATGAAAAGAAAAATACCGACCAAGGTCACAAAAATGCATCAATTTTTTGTGGTGTTCAAGCTATATTAGGGTATTCAATGTCGATTATCGAGTACCCGAATACCCGATTTTTGACTTTTTCAACATACTCGACTATCCGGGTATTTTGATTAACTACCCGGGTAATTTGATCGACTATAAAATTGTGATTTTAAACAAACTTGCATTAATATTGATTGGGACGTAGAACCTAGGACCTTTTAAGACCTAAAGATTCCTAGCTTTTAAGAGGATTCTATGTGTTGTTGTGACTCATATTGTAAGTCCTATTACACAACACATTTTATTAAAAACTATTATTAGTCAAAAGTTAATATATGTAATTCAGACCGAGTGAACAGCATTTGAGAAATAAGCTAATAGTTCCTGGGCCTTCACCTAAATAATTTTCTGATTACCACATATTTTATACTTCGTGATGCGCCTGTCCTTGACGAGCCTGAAAACATTTGTTCTACGATTTTTCTCAAATCGGCCGCTTTTGCGTTCGGCAAGCTTCGAAAAATGCCGATTGCCCGCGATCTTGTAAATTTGCTACCACATTTATTTTTTTTAACTGTGGAGCTTGGAAATTTGTTTTAGAATACGAGGGTAAGCTTGTCCGACCAAAATGTGTTTGCTATTGTCGAGTCCGATAACTGACATTTTGGATGTTTGGGTTGTCGGACTAAACAATAGCAGACAAATTTTTGTCGGACGAGGTTACCCTTGTGTTCTAAATCAAATTTCTAACCCCTATAGTTAAAAAAAAAAAATTTACAAGATCCCGGGCAATCGGCATTTTTCGGAGCTTGCCGAAAGTAAAAGCGGCCGATTTGAAAAAAATTGCAGAACAAATGTTTTCGGTCTCGTCAAGGACAGGCGCCTCACGGAGTGTAAAATATGTGGTAATTAGAAAATTATGTAGGTGAAGGCCCAGGGACTGTAAATTTTATTCATTTCAACCAAAATCTTGTACCGATGTATCTGATATTCTAACGAAATACATAATCTGTTGTTTAGGATATTGAACGGAATGATATATGATCATGCAGAAGATGCTGGTACACAAGAGAGTCCTTTCCTTCCAGACACCTGATAACTATAATTTGTATAATAAATAGAATAATAGAACTAGCAATGATGAAATGTCTTTAATTTGCCGATCTTAAGAAATTGGAATTATTTCTTTTGATGATTGGTGCAAATTTTAATATCTTCTATACACGAAACAAAAACATATTTTAAAAGGAATATAGTATTGTTGTGTTTTATTTTCATGAGAAAATTATATTTCAAGATTAAAAATTTAAATAAATAAGTTTTACCTTCAAAAATGTCAACCTCGAACCTTCATGTGGTATACCTTATTCTTACCAACGAGGAACTGACGACCGAGCGACTTCCGGAATAAGAAGTCAAACTTTCTTTTAAGGGTCAACGCCCTCCTCAGAGGACGGATGAACCCAAAAGATAGAACGGGGCACTCGGTTATTCTGGAGGGTGGGAAACTGTCTCCAAAGGCGGATGAGTCATTCGAGACTAACGGCATCAGGATGGGGAAGGCAACGGAAAACCACTCCATTAAAGGTGGTCCAAGAAAAGGTGTAAGAGAAGAAGAAAAAGTAACATGAGTTTCTTGAATACTAAATACAATACTGGAATAGTTTCCCAATCGGATTTCCGGGGGGAACAGTGTACAAGGACCTCACGTGATCAGGAAAGGAGAAGTGATAACAAAGTTAGGTTTGGAAAGTGGAATGTGAGAAGTATGCTTAAGGAAGAAAAGCTAGAATTGGAAAGGGAAATGATTAAGAATAACATGGATATAGTTGGGATTAGTGAAGTGAGATGGGCAGGATTCGGTGAAGAACATATGGAAGATGCTGTGTTCTACTTCAGTGGAGGAAAGCGAGGAAAGAACGAAGTGGGATTTATTGTAAATAACAGATTAAAGACTTGTATTAGTAAGGTAATATATGACAGCGATAGAATTATAGCATTGAAAATAAACAGTGCTCCGAAGAGTATTCTAGTCATTAAAGTGTATATGCCTACAAGTGACTATGATGACGAAGAGGTGGAAAGGGTTTATGACCGGATTGAAGAGATTTTGAATGAGGAAGGAAAGGGTTGCTGTCACATTGTGATGGAGGACTGGAACGCAAGTGTGGGGTCAGAAGAGGTCGAGGGAGTAGTTGGAAAATTTGGTCTGGGTTTGAAAAATGAAAGAGGAGATAGAATGATTGCATTTTATAAAGAAAAGAAGTTAACAGTTACCAACACGTGGTTTAAGCATCATAAACGAAGGTTGTATAGTTGGAAGTCACCTGGTGATCTCTATAGAAAACAAATAGATTTTATAATGATTGACGAGCGATATAGGATGAGTGGAGAAGACAAACACTTTACCTGGTGCAGATAAACACAGTGATCATGTGCTCTTACTAGCAGTTTTAAAAATAAAACTTAAAAGATTAAAGAAAGCAGCAAAAATCAAGAAATGGGATTTAGAGAGATTAAAGTCTCTGGATGCCGAGAAAATAGGTTTGAATATGGAAAGACAAATGAAAATTTTGAAAACAACAATAGTAGAGGATAGTGAGACGAGATGGAAAAGAATAAAGCAAAGTATAAAAACAGTGTGTGAAAATAGTGTAGGATACAAGAAAGGAGTTCGACCAAAGAAACCGTGGATTACACAGAGTATGGTAGATAAAATTGAGGAAAAACGAAAGTTTAAAAAGTTAAATATTGAAGAAGGACGAATAAAGTATAGACGAATGAACACAGAATTGAGAAAGGAAACTGACAGAGCAAGAGAGGCATGGTTTAATAATGAGTGTAAAGAAATTGGAGAAATGGTT
Organism: Diogma glabrata; assembly: GCA_963693315.1. NCBI lineage: Eukaryota > Metazoa > Arthropoda > Insecta > Diptera > Cylindrotomidae > Diogma > Diogma glabrata. The sequence goes on along the minus strand of OY856186.1, from coordinate 426,921,567 downwards.
AAATCTGGAAGGCATGATCTGGTATATAACAGAGTGAGAGAACTAACAACGACCAAAGAAGGGAACAGAGTAAAATGTATAGAAGTGGAGAGTCAGGAGGGTGTAATTTTGAAAGAAGAAAAACTAATTTTGCAAAAATGGAAAGAATATATGGAGGAGCTCTATAAGACAAAGGTAAAACCTAAGGTTCTAAAGGTAGAGAGAGAAGAGTAGGTACCAAAAGATAACATCAGCCCAAGTATTATACTGGATGAGGTGAGAGCAGCAAAGAAAGATATGAAAAGTGGCAAGGCAGCAGGGATTGATGAGATACCAGTGAAAGTGTTGAGATGTTTGCAAGAGGAAGGCATGAGAGAGTTTACATCACTGTACAACGAGATTTATGCAAGTGGGGAGTGGCCTGAGGACTTCTTGAGATCCGAAATGATTCCACTGGCTATGAAAAAGGGAACGAAGAATTGTGAAGAACACAAAATCATCTATGCATGCTGCTAAAATCTTGATGAGAGTAATAAATAGACGTATGACAAGAGTGATGGAGGAGAGCGTGGACGAGGAGCAATTTGGTTTTAGAAAAGGTATTGGTACAAGGGATGTACTGGGAGTCGTCAGGTCTATTGTGGAGCGTTATACAGAAAGGGACATGGAGGTTTACCTTTGCTTTGTAGACTTGGAAAAAGCCTTCGACTGTCCTTTGTGGGGGAAACTGTTGGAGATATTAAAACAGAAAGGAGTTGACTGGAGAGAAAGGAGGTTAATAAACAAGCTGTATATGAACGAGAGAGTAGTTATACGGGTTGGTACCAGCAGGACAGACTGGTTTGAGATTGGAATAGGAGTGAAACAAGGATGTTGTTTATCTCCTACTATTTTTAACATTTACGTGGACGAAATGGTGCATGCTAGAGGAGCGACAAAGGAGTGAGTATAGGAGGAAAGGAAGAGATCAAGTGGATAGACAAGGTGAGAAATGAGGAAGTTCTAAGAAGAGTGGGAGAGGAACGTAGTCTAGTAAAGACAATAGAGGAAAGAAAAAGGAATTGGATTGGACACTGACTAAGAAGGCAATGTTTGTTAAGAGATGTTTTGGTTGGATTTGTGGAGGGGCAAATGAAAAGGGGAAGAAGAAAGAGAAAAATGATGGATAGTATAAAAACGGGTTACGGAGGGTACGGAATGATGAAGGAGACGGCTCAGGAGACAGACCATTGGCGGATACATTAGGGACCTACGCAACCAGATTATTATTGATGTTATAGTATTGTTACGTTTTTCCAACCTTAATCCGAATTGGCCTTACTCCCAATTCGATAAACGCAATTCCCAAATCTCCTCCAAGTAAGATCACTGATTAGTTAGCACAAACACCAGGTTTTATTAAGTAATCAACTTCTTAGTTGTTCCACAACAACAGGAGATAATACAGCAAACAATATTCCTAGCTTGAATATTCTTTCAACAGTTTCAGAAACCTCAACGGTTTATTGTAGAAATTTCCAGTACACCACGTTCAAAATAATACACAAAATATTTCTACTCAATAACACTTATAACTTTATTCACAAAAACCAATTTAAAAATCACTTTTATAATTACTTCAGTCTGAAAGACCTAATTATTACATTCATGACCCAAAAGTGAAATTCTTACCTCCTTACCCCCCCTTACCTCTTTTTGCAATTCTCGACGTTTTAGGACCTACTGATTCTAGGAAAGCAAAAAAATGTATGTATGTCATTACCAACGAAATCTAGAAAACCGATGGAAGGATTTCAATTTTCTTTTTTAAAAATAGGTATACTCAAAGAACAGGTCCAAAAGGACGCTGTGTTCGATAACTGTACCGGAAGTGGGTCAAAAAAACCAATAAGTGTGTCAAAAATAGCAAATTTTCATATTTTTGCCTTAAAAGCTTTTATTTTAAGTGATTACGAGTAGGAACATTGAATTTGGCGAAATCTTGATGGCAGGAATCGGTATATGAGATCAAAAACTGGATTATTGCATTATAAGTTTGTCAAAAAAATGTTGTCAAGTGTGTCAAAAGAAAGATTTTTATTTATTTTTTTCCCAATTTTTTGGAAAAATGAAATTAATTATTTGTGTGACATGAAATTTTATTATTATTATAGAGAATTAAGTTTGTCAAAAAAATAATTTCAAGTGTATCAAAAAATGATTTCATTTATTTTTTTAGCCAATTTTTTGGAAAAAAAATTTAGTTGTTTTTATGACGTAAATGTATTTGAACATGAAATTTGACATGGAAATTTTTGAATTTGTTATAGTTTTTGAAATATTTTTGGAATTTTGAAAAAAGTTTGTATATTTGATTTTGTAATAATTTTTGCAATATTTTTAGAATTTTTGAAAAAAGTTTGAATTTTTAAGAATTTTTGGAATATTATTCGAACTTAGAAAAAGTTTAAATATTTGATTTTATTCTAATTTTTGGAATATTTTTGGAATTTTGAAAAAAGTTTCAATGTTTGATTGTGTTATAAATTTTGCAATATTTTTAGAATTTTTGAAAAAAATTTTAATCTTTGATTTTGTAATAATTTTTGGAATTTTTTTAGAATTTTGAAAAAAGTTTGATTTTATTTAATTTTTACAATATTTTTCGAATTTTAAAAGAAATATGAATTTGTGATTTTGGAAAATTTTCTCGAATCGCTAAATGGAGAGGTTTTTGAGTAGATTGCTGAATGCTGAGTGTATCATCTTTTCACTAAATTATGTTAATTTATGATCTGTTATGATCTTCCGACAACGTATTGATGTTTCGTGTAAGCTTTGTAATAAATTTCTAAACAGAGATAACAAATACATGTACTTTAACAAATAGTGATGTTTGATATACATGGCTGCCCAAACCTAAAATAATGTCCTCATAAAAGTTTTATGCCGAAAACTTGATGAAATCAAGTTTTCAATCAATCAAAATCCATAACCGAAACAGAAGTCTTGATATCTCAGAGCTTGAGATTTCAGCCTCTCCATATTTTTAACTTTACTTTCGCAGGTTGGTCTGGACCTCGGTCTTAAAAGGTATTTATGTGTTGTTGTGAAACATATTCTAAACCCTATAACACAACTCTTTTTATTTAAAAAAAAATACATATTTAAAATATTTAATTTCTGAATTTTGGTCTTTTAAATTGTATCATTAATTGTACTCACACATTTTCAAAAATGGCGAAAAAATGGACACATCCTTTACAAATACAATCACACTCATACATTTTCAATTTAGATCATAACTTAAATATACGAACGCTATCTTCATGTATAAAAATGTTTGTCTGGTTTGATGCGAAATCGATCGGAATCGTAAATAGTTTTTGAAGATTCAAATAAGAAGATGTTATGAGGATGTTTTATCAGTTCTCGACTGTGTTTCTCACATTTTTTTCCCAACCATAATATTCGTAATCATTAAAAAAGATTGCGAACGCATCAATTTCGATGTTTGTAATAATTATAAATACGAGAATCCAACTGGTGATTTCGTTGAGTTGTAAATATAATATTGTCGAGCTGTCAATTATAATTTCAATGAGGTTGGTTTTCGTTTCGTGAAAATAAATTTAAAAAGAAAAATAGAATATAATTCAATTTAATGTTTTTTAACTATTTATTTGTGGTTTTCAATGTTTAGTTTATAAAAAAAAATTTTCGGTTTTCGTCGTATAAATAACAAATGCTCTAAATCAAGAAAAGAAAATGAACAGATAACCGTAACAATAAGTTCCGTATTTGGTAAAGGATTATTGTAAGTTTTGTTTTTTTTGTTGTTTTATAAACTTATAATGGTAATTAATAAAAACGTTAAAGTTAGTGTCTGGTGTAATGGTGCCTTTTATTTTCTAAATTACCGTCAAAATAATTGACAATTATCCAATATAAGAATTAACATTTTACTGAGAATTGGGTTGTTTTTTTTTTTTCAAAAGTGAAGGAAGTTTTCCTTGCACATCACGATATTTTCGGAATACAGTTTTTTTAGAATTCAAAGCATTGTGTTTTTTTTACAACATACAAAAAAAAGTTGAATGGTAAAGTGAAAAGACCCCTTTTGGGTCTTGCTGATTCTGATTTGTGTTCTTATACATTGATTGGAAAAAGCTAGCTCATTCATGAGCTAAAAGTAAAATTCTTACCCCCACTTTTTTTGGCATTTCTCGACGTTTTAGGACCTACTGATTCTGTCCGTTATTACCTACGAAATTTAGAAAACCACTGGATTTCAAAAAAATTTTTTTCTAAAAATAGGTATACTCAAGAGAAAGGTCCGAAAGATGGTGTGTTCGATAACTGTATCGTAAGTGTGTCAAAAAAAACTTAAATGTGTCAAAAATAGCAAATTTTCATATTTTTGGCTTAAAAAACGTTAATTTTAAGTGATTACGAGTAGGAACATAGAATTTGGAGAAATCTTGATGGTAGGGATTGGTATGTGAAATCAAAAACTAGATTATTGCGTTAGAAGTTTGTCAAAAAAATGCTGCAAGTGTGTCAAAAGAAAGATTTTTATTCATTTTTTTACCCAATTTTTTGGAAAAAAATAAAATTAATTATTTGTATGACTTGAAATTTTATTATCATTATTGAGAATTATGGCATTATAAGTTTGTCAAAAAATGTTGTCAAGTGTGTCAAAAGATTTTTATATATTTTTTTACCCAATTTTTTGGAAAAAAATAAAATTAGTTATTTGTATGACATGAAATTTTATTATTATTATAGAGAATTATGGCATTATAAGTTTTTCAAAAAATAATGTCACGTGTATCAAAAAATGATTTCATTTATTTTTTTGGCCAATTTTTTGGAAAAAAAAATTTAGTGGTTTTTATGATGTAAATGAACATGAAATTGGACATGGAAATTTTTGAATTTGTTACAGTTTTTGAAATATTTTTGGAATTTTGAAAAAGTTTGTATATTTGGTTTTGTAGTAATTTTTGCAATATTTTTAGAATTCTGAAAAAAATTTGAAATTTTAAGAATTTTTGGAATATTTTTGGAATTTAGAAAAACTTTAAATATTTGATTTTATTCTAATTTTTCCAATATTTTTAGAATTTTTGAAAAAAATTTTAATCTTTGATTTTGTAATAATTTTTGGAATATTTTTAGAACTTTGAAAAAAGTTTAATTTTATTTAATTTAACAATATTTTTGAAATTTTGAAAGAAATATGAATTTGTGATTTTGTAATATTTTCTCGAAACACTAAATGGAGAGGTTTTTGAGTAGTTTGCTGAGTGTATCATCTTGTCACTAAATTATGTTAATATATGATCTGTTATAATTTTCCGGCAACGTATTGATGTTTCGTGTTAGTTTTGTAATAAATTTCTAAACAGAGATAACAAATACATGTACTTTAAATAGTTATTATTATTTGAATAGTTATGTTTGATATACAACGCCCAAAACTAAATACCATGTCCTCATAAAAGTTTGTTGTCGAAAACTATATCAAAATCCTTAACCCAGACCGAAGTCTTGATATCTCAGAGCAGTGAGGTTTCAGCTCCTCCATATTTTTAAATTTACTTTCGCAGGTTTAAAATAAAACTAATCTAGTGTTGCAAGATATCTCTCCTTATATACGATTCTGCATAATCTCGATCATTCGAGGTCACTTTTTAGAAACCTTGAGAAAACACTAGAATATTCGATTATTTGACGTTATGATGATTTGATTCGTAAAGTAATTTTATGTTGACCCAAGTTCTAAGAATACAACAACAACATTATTTATTTCATTAATTAGTTATTGTGTTTTTTTGATTTGATTTTTCTGGAAGTGACTGTAATCGTCTGGATTTTTCTGTAATCGTGGCAGTATTTTCTTTTGATTGCGTCATACAACTGATGACACCCAATAGAGTTTTTTAATAATCGCAATACTGTAATAGTATTGTTGATGTTGGTAGTGAAAAAAAACTGTTATTGAATAGTCTAGTTTCTGTACTGGCTGAAATTCAGTCATTAATAAAACAAAATATGAACAGCTCTGTGATATCAAGACTTCGGTCTGGGTTAAGGATTTTGATATAGTTTTTGGCAAAAAACTTTTATGAGGACATAGTTTTTAGTTTTCGGCAGCGATTTATATCAAACATAACTCTTTGTTAAAGTACAAGTATTTTTTATCTCTGTTTAAAAATTTATTACAAAACTAACACGAAACATCAATACGTTGCCGGAAAATTATAATCCAAATTCCAAAAATATTGTTAAACTAAATAAAATCAAATTTTTTTCAAAATTTTAAAAATATTCCAAAAATTAGAATAAAATCAAATATTTAAACTTTTTCTAAATTCCGATAATATTCCAAAAATTCTCAAAAATTTAAACTTTTCCAGAATTCTAAAAATATTACAAAAATGATTACAAAATCAAAAATTAAAACTTTTTTCGAAATTCTAAAAATATTGCAAAAATTATAACAAAATCAAATATTGAAACTTTTTTCAAAATTCCAAAAATATTCCAAAAATTAGAATGAAATCAAATATTTAAACTTTTTCTAAATTCCAATAATAATTCAAAAATTCTTAAAAATTCAAACTTTTTCCAAAGTTCTAAAAATATTGCGAAATTTATTAAAAAATCAAAAATTGAAATTTTTACAAAATTCCAAAAATTATAATAAAATCAAAAATGAAAAATTTTTCAAAATTCTAAAAATATTCAAAAAATTCTTACAAAATCAAAAATTAAAACTTTTTCCAAAATTCTAAAACTATTGCAAAAATTATTACAAAATCAAAAATACAAACTTTTTCAAAATTCCAAAAATATTTCAAAAACTATAACAAATTCAAAAATTTCCATGTCCAATTTCATTCTAAATTACATTTACGTCATATGTTTTTATGCTACATGCTACATTTGTTTTTCCAAAAAATTGGCTAAAAAAATAAATGAAATCATTTTTTGACACACTTGACATTATTTTTTTGACAAACTTATAATGCCATAATTCTCTATAATAATAATAAAATTTCATTTCAAACAAACAATTAATATTATTTTTTTTCCAAAATTGGGTAAAAAATAAATAAAAATCTTTCTTTTGACACACTTCACAACATTTTTTTGACAAACTTAAAATGCAATAATCTTGTTTTTGATCTCACATACCAATCCCTACCATCAAGATTTCTCCAAATTTAATGTTCCCACTCGTAATAACTTAAAATGAACGTTTTTTAAGCCAAAAATATGAAGGTACAATCCTAGTTTATCCCCCCAAATAGATTTGCGTTTTTTTTTTCAGATAAATAGAAAGATAAGGTCCTCTGCATCCTAATTTTGAAAAAAAAATTTGCGGAAATGAGGGGATCAAAAGTTATAAAAGATCAAACTTTCAATTTTACCTTGGTCCCCTCTTTGGTTTTTTAGACTTTGAATTCAATTTTTAAATTTTTTTTTTACTCAATTCTGCGATCTTGCACAATTTCGATCAGAGATAGCACCGACCCCCCCCCCCTCCTCTCGCGCGTCGCCGCGCCCCCCCGCATCCTCCCCTCCCGCGTTTTTCCACGTTCCCTGCGCCGCGAACGCGCGAGGGGGGGGGGCGTGGGGTGGGTTGCGTTGGGGGGTGGGGGGAGGTCGGTGCTATCTCTGATCGAAATTGTGCAAGATCGCAGAATTGATTCAAAAATTTAAAAATTGAATTCAAAGTCTAAAAACCAAAGGGGGGACCAAGGTAAAATTGAAAGTTTGATCCTTTATAACTTTTGACCCCCTCATTTCTGCAAATTTTTTTTTTCATAATTAGGATGCAGAGGACCTAATCTTTCTATTTATCTGAAAAAAACGCAAATCTATTTGGGGCGATAAACTAGGATAATGCCCTTTTGTTTGAATTGTACTTACAGTACCTTTATAAAGTGTATTATATTATAATACACTGATACAAAAAAGTGAGAAAAACCCATTTAAATATTTACTAATAAAAATATGTGAAGGCTGGATTTTCGCGATTTTTATAATTTAATAATTTAAACTTGAATTACGCAATTTTTTTTAATGATTATTACATAAGAAATTATTTTTTTGTAACACATGCGTACAAAATATTCAATTTTGTACTGGAATAGAATACAAGAAAAAACAATTTTTCGCCACATATGACTAAAAAATATTTAGTGCACGGGCTAGGACGCCGCCTGCATGTGAGATTTGTAGTTAAATCTATCCATTTATCTTTCTATATATAATATTTTTATAGCACTAAAATATCAAAATAATAATTTATACCATATAGTAAAAACAACTTAAACACATTGCATCATTGGAAGTGCAAGAAAAAACAATTTATTTAGGTCTTTAAAGTTTATTATTTTGACAGCTTAGTTGGATTCATATGTGTTGTTTTAGTTGGATTCTTGTGTTTATATTTTCGAACTCGAATAATTTACAAATATTACAACAAAGATGGCGCACTTTAATTATTTAAAAAGCTTAAATTTGTTTATAACTTTGTTAAATAAAATGATTAAATGAACAATTAAATAAATATTTATAAATTTTACGCACTTGTTACAAAAAATAGTGTGTATTACTAGTGCGAATGCATTTTCCAAGCGCGAGTTATTTGCCGCACTCCCTGCGGCAAACTAACTCTTGTTTGGAAAACGCATTCGCACTAGTAATACAATCTACTATTACATAAATCTGTTTGGCAAAGAAATCTACATATTTCTCACAGGTTCCTTACCCTTCATCTGTTTTTCGAACACTATTGACATATTTCTTTTATAATAGTTTCATCAAAATGGAAATAAATATTAGTAGAATAACTTCAAATAAGTATCGTGATGTCAATTAGCAATCCACATTTTTATTTTTATTTGCCATGTTGTGCTTAAAGCTTAATACAAGTTGAAAATCACAAGTTTAATAAAATTAAAATTATAACTCACCATTATTCCCTTCGATATTTTCAGCAACGCCAGCCATAGCCCCAACACAAGCTCCGCTTTTTATTTTCTTACTACTGTTATCAGCAACAGTACGTTTTTGCTTTGTTGAACTTGATGGTGTACATTCTTGACACCGATAATTTTGTGTTTTTAACACCTTTTCTGGTGAACCTCTAGACGACCAATGTGTTGGTGCTGCTGGTGATGATTCTATTACAACAATAATTAAAAGAAAAACTTTGTTAAAATATAAAGTTATAATTACATTAAAATATGATGTTAATTCTTTTAATTATATATTATAATTTTTTGAAATTTCTAATTGTTTGGGTTTTATGTTTTAGTCTTGAGGGATATTTAATGAGGATAGAATTTATAATGAATAACAAGGAATAGATTTTTTTGAATTTTATCTTAAAATTGTTATTGTTTATATTTTTTTATGTTAATTGTAATTAGGAGCCATGGTTTAAAAATAAGGTTAATTAAGTTAGAAAGTTTAATTCGCAGAACAAAAAAAATTAAAGAATGATAATGTGATTATTAAAGAAACAAATAAAAATAATGTTTTTACGATAATAATCCCGAAACACGAAATCTCAAGGGATTCAATTTTTTGGGATCTAATAAACAACTACTTCTTGAAACTTTCTAGTACAGAAACTTTCTAGACAGTTTATTTATACATTTACAAACAGTTTTTATTTTTTAATCCACTCGCAAATATAACCTTACTTTGTTTGCAATACAATTTTCAGGAACGGCAGTCTGTGGCACAACTGTGCAACTCAGCTTAGTTCTGGTGGATTTTGGTTTCTATGTGTTTTTTGGCTAACTTGGGAACGTATCTTTTTACCAAATCTTTTTGCGAGGATCGGAGGGTAGTAAGCAATAATTTAATGGAGTTTTTGACAACACCTGCCATGAAGTGGTCAAAATAAAATTTATGTGACAAATTATATTAAAAGCTACTAATTTTATACAAATTAACATAAAATATTTTAATCCTGTAAACTTTGTGTTTATGGTGACAGCTTAATTGATTCAAAGCTATTTTTAATAATAGGTTTACCAAAGAACGACAAATAATCTAATAATTTGTCGTAGCTCTTTTTTTAGATCCCTATTCTGAATAATTCTAATTTACAAAAAAAAAAAACGTACATAACCTACCACCTGTTGATTTAATAGAACGTGGGCGAGGATGTTATATAATGTATATTATAATAAATTTGTATGATTTCAAAAGAAAGAAACTTGTTGTTGGTGTTTTACATATACGCCTTTAAGACTCAGTTGTTTGATACTAATTAACTTTTTTCTTACTAATTCATATTAAGAGTTCATTAAATAACTTTGTAATCAACTTTATTCTTCGAATTTTGATATATTTGGATTTTTCTTGTAAAAGTTTAATCTTTGAAAATTTTTCGTTCTTAGAAATATGTATAAAAATAAAGTTCATTTCGTAACTACGCAAAAATAAAAATATGAAATTGGTTACGATAAGGAGAGAAGGAGAAATCAATTTCCAGAAATTAAACCTACTTCAAACTTTATAAATCAATCAAAGTTTTTCCAATATTTTCTTTTTCAGTTTATTACAATTTCGGGAAAAACATTTAAGTTGACATTTTATTTTATTTGTATTTAAAATATGTCATACTAAATACAGATTTTTTGTTGTTGATCTAATAAGTTGATATTCAGATTATAAATAAATCTTAGAATCTGTCTTCTTTTGTATCTGAAAACTGAAATCTTAGAAACAAATTCATTTAAAGGAAAATTCAAAGTAAATTTTAAATTATGTTGTCTTGAAGATAATATCCTAGAGATAAATCAGAACTGAAAACATGACAAATTACAAAAGTTTTTGATTTATTGATAAAAAAAGCACAAAAATTTTATATGGGATATATTCTGAAAATTGAAACCATAAGGGAGAGAAATTGTAATATTTATATTGGACAACCATTCAAATTTAATGAAATTTAATATTTCGAGACTAAATGTTTGAGTGATAGTTGGTGATGTAGCTAAAGGGGAAACACTGCAGTTTTCCTTTTTTAACTTAAATTTCACTGATAAATTTCTAGTTAACTGTTTTGTCATAATATTTTCTGATTAAATTTTTTTGTTTATAAAGTTTCTTATGACATTATTTATCTATTCTAGAAACACCTTTTACACCATTAAAATATATACAATAACAAATAAATCATTGAAATTACCATAAACATTTTCATACAAACCAATTTACATTTTAGATTATTGTAAGTGAAATTCTTTCAATTTAAACAAAAATACAAACACGCAATTAATATTTTTAGTATGCAATTATACTTCAACTAGGCATTGCTCGTTATCGATTCAAATAATAATAAATAAATATTAGATTATTCCATAATCCCTTTGTCTTATTGGTGGTCGGTATTTATTGAATTACGTTTAAATTAAAATGATGAATGGTTTAACTAAACAAAATCGAAATATCTACAGTAAATTAATAAATTAAATTTATGTATTTCCTTAATTTATTATCAAATTAAGATATTAGAGAATTTAGTTTGAATTGTTAGATAATTAGGCCAGGAAAAATGGTATTTTAACAACAAAAAAATTCGTTACAGCAAACTGACAGCGGGATATTGTAGAACACGATATTGTAAAAGAGGGAAACATAAATCGAACCAGCAGCTGCTATCCGGGGGAGAATGGGGAGGGTTTTTAGGGGATGAAAAAGGTTTTTCGTGATTTCTGGCTAAACCGTGCATCCTATTAAAAAGAGTTATATGTAAAAGTTGTAGGGAATAAAAAGATCTACACTTTTTGTACGGACCATTTTTACCCTCACCTCAACATTTTTCGAAAAAAATGCGAAAAACCGATTTTTTTCTTTTTTCTTGTTTTCTTTTACAAAAAAAATTTTATGAAGTTCAAATTTTGGAAAAAGATACCTCCATTTATTGGAAAAAGGCAGCAATTTTTTCGGAGGGAAATATTTAGAAGTTGTTGTTAAAATTAATTTTTTTGAAAAAAAAAACAAATTTTTAACTGCGATTCCTCTTAAAACTACGCCTCCTAAAGAGTTCAGTTTTGACTCATTTACTCGTTCTTACGTCTATTTTTGATAAATGGTAAAAAAAGTATAAATCTATGGACAAAAAGGCGGGAAAATTGAAAAAACCGAAAAAATCGCTTTTTTCGTGGTAATTTGCATATTTATCGTTGAATAATTGTTACTAATTAATAAAATCATATTATTTTTTTTATTATTACGTAAACAACGATCATTCGGAAATACATTTATGAATAATTAGATGCTTTCGTTTTCGAACTTGATAAAAATTGTTCGAAGAAATAATCAACAATTAGAATTTCAGTCGTACTAAAAATCTTAAAAATTAAATATCTCAAGAACACGAATATTAGCCTCTTTGTAAATTTGTAATATTTTAGAGTAAGGATAGAACTGTTTTTACAAAAAAAAATAAATTAAATTTCAATTGATCTTCAACCCAAGCGCCAACTTTAAAAAAGTTTTTTAATATTTTAATTTAAAAATTAATTACAAAAACAATTAATTATTTTTTTTTTCAAACGATTAACTAATCACCTACAAAAAAAAAAAAAGTTTGATAAAATTGGTAAAGCCGTTCTTGAACAATTTGATTTCGAAAGTACGTGGGATTGGCAGAATTTTCATTTTTCTAAAATATTTAATGCTTATTTTAGTTTATAATATATGATAATTAATATATGATATATTTTAATTTAATATGAATTTTTTATTGTAATTGAAAGGAAAATTCACTATCTATTTGATAAATTTCAGCAAAATCTGCAACTGGCATATTTTTGCTAACAAATATTCGAATTGGTTTTTATCGTCGAACAAAACGGTTGTCTGTAATTTGAGTATGTTTTGGGTAAAATATTAAACCTTCAGAAAACCCAAAAAAAGCTTATTTAGTACCTTCTTTAAACCTCATTTAGTACCTTCTAAACCCAAAATAAGTTTAATAGAATCAGTAAACTTGGGTTTAGTGTATGGTACAAAGTACAAAAAATATCAACCTATATTCAAATGTGTTGTTCTCAAAAACAAAAACTAACAATTGTCCTTATACGTTTAGTATGTTTTAAGTAAATAACAAATCTGTAAAATATAAAAAACATGAAAGAAAACTAAAAGGTACTTTTTGAGATCGCCATGTTTGAAGAATAAAATTTACTTTTTTGTTACCTTAATTAACTAAAAGTAACGAAAGCATATAATTATTCATTAATTTATTTTCAAATGATCGTCGTTTACGTTTATCATTAAAAATTTAAATGATTTTATTAATTAATAACGATTATTCAACGATAAATATGCAAATTACCACGAAAAAAAAGCGATTTTCTCGGTTTTTTCAATTTTCCCGCCTTTTTTCCATAACAGTGTACCATTTTTTTACCACTTATCAAAAATAGACGTAAGAACGAGTACATGAGTCAAAACTGAACTCATTAAGAGGCGTAGTTTTAAGAGGAATCGCAGTTAAAAATTTGTTTTTTTTTTTTCAAAAAAATTAATTTTAACAACAACGTCTAAATATTTCCCTCCAAAAAAATTGCTGCCTTTTTCCAATAAATGGAGGTATTTTTTTCCAAAATTTGAACTTCATAAAATTTTTTTTGTAAAAGAAAACAAGAAAAAAGAAAAAAATCGGTTTTTCGCATTTTTTTCGAAAAATGTTGAGGTGAGGGTAAAAATGGTCCGTACAAAAAGTGTAGATCTTTTTATTCCCTACAACTTTTACATATAACTCTTTTTGATAGGATGCACGGTTTAGCCAGAAATCACGAAAAACCCCTTTCAACACCTAAAAACCCTCCCCATTCTCCCCCGGATAGCAGTTGCTGGTTCGATTTATGTTTCCCTCTTTTACAATATCGTGTTCTACAATATCCCACTGTTAGTTTGCTGTAACGAATTATTTTTTTTTTTTCTAATTTTTTCTCCTATTATTACTGGCCTAAATAGCGAGAAGGAGTTTTTATTCATTTAAATTTCGAAGGATTTTACAGAGGTGGATATGTTTACTTAGATGCCTTGCAAAGTAATATATTATTATCTTTGTCTGAAACTTTTATAATAGAATCAGAAACAAATCTTAAGATTTAATTTTGAATTTATAATCATATTAAAGAAAATTTAAATTTGCATTTGCAAATTAACCAATATTTATTGCTACCTATCCCGTAAAACAAGTTTTAAAAAATTCATTGTGCATGTTACAAAATATCCGTGCACAAAATTGGCATAAAACATGTCATGCACATGATGTGCACCATGCCGTGCACATGTCGTAAAATGCCTTAGCACATATATGCACACAAAATAAAAAACGAAGCGAAACGATATTTATTTAATGCTAACAATAATAAACCAAGAATAAAAAAAATAGAGAGTGAAAAATTAGTTCAACATTTTCTAAAATCGAATGGTTTCATTTTGTGAAGGTGAATGAAAAAAGGACGATAAAGAGTTTGTTTTGTGAAGGTAATGAAAAAAGTCAGGCAAGTGCGAATATAATTCGCTCGCTGAGGGTTCCGTGTATATAATATTTGAGAAAACAACAGTTTTTGTTTGCATAGTTTCAGGTTGGGTTGCATTTTACCCAAAGCTGTTTATGGTGGGTAAACAAGCTTCAATAACGCCAGCTTATAAATTATTTATATTGGAAAATATATTATGAATTGTTGTATCTTCAACTGTGCTCCAATGGTTGGAGGAAAAAGTGTCGCCAAATTATTGCCAACATGCATTGTTGTGCATTGTTAACACAGTTGAGTGATTTGTCTACCGAACATTGGGGAGATCGGTATACCAACAGGATTTGAACTCCAACTAGTTGAACATTCACAATGACTGCCAGCAGAACTAAAATCGAAGTGATGTTGGCTATTATTTTTCTGCACTGGTGGTACTGAATCAGGGCCAACTAAAAGAACAGATTCTTAACCTCGATTTACTTGACTGTAACAATTTAATACTTCAACCAATTTCCTGGCCAAGTTCAACAATTTCAAAAATGTTTGTAATTAGTGATCAACCTCACAGAGGACATTTGCAACGATACCATATTAAATGATAATATATCGAAGAGCAAACAGTTATGTTATCGAATAATTTTTCAACCTAACCCCTTTCGCCTGAATTCGAGTTCATCTGACTTGCTAAACTTGTTTGATCTAATCTGATCTTGTTTGTTCATTTCTATATTTCGTTTGACTCAATATTTTACATAATACACATTTGCTATAACGTTGCAAAATTTATCCTCTTCTACGTCCTTCACAAAAACACATTAAAATTTTAATCAAATGAATCAAAAACGGTGTTTTCGAAAACTATAAAAAATTATTTTAGACTAGAAAAAATTTACCTTTCCTATGATGCCCACTCGATAAGGTCAAAAATAATTTTTTCTTCAAAATTTCCACTCCTCCTCAAAATAACAAAATAACATTTGAAATGATGAGCCAACCGCTATAGTTTTCATTCAATCTTTACAATATTGCCCAAAACCATGAATTTTTTCAAATTTTTTCTTGTGTAACGTTCGAAGTTAAGGGGGGGGGGGGGGGGGGACAGGAAATTTTTTTCACATATTTGAAGATAACTCAAAAACTGCGCTTTTGAAAATTAGACTAGAAAAAAAATTAACCTTTCACTCAAAAGGTCGAAAATAATTTTTTTTTTCAAAATTTCCACACTCAACCCCCTCAAAATAACATTTGGAATGATAACCGACCGCTATAGTTTTCGTTCAATCTTTACAACCATGAATTTTTTCTTGTGTAATGTTCGAAGTTAGGGAGGGAGGGGGGCACAGGAAAAAAACACAAGTTTTTGGCAATATCTAAAAAACTAAGCAGTCGAAAAATTATTGAAATTTTTTTGGAAATATTTTGATCTTTTTCGATTTTTCTAAACCAAACTCGATTCCTTACAAAAAACTTTTGTTTTACTATCTCCTTATCTATGTTCATAAAATATAGATGAAAACAAATATTTGAATTTTTATCAGTAGGCGTGGGAAAACACATTTAAAAACTGTAGAAAATTTTAACTTGATAGCACTTGATAGCAGCACAGTTTGTGAGTAAATCGGTTTTGTAGAAATTCGGACGGACACCGAAGTATCACCAATGCTGTACCGTTTTTACTTTTGTAAAGTACGAAACCCTAAAAATACACAAAAAACAAACGAGCACTTTGAATAATTCATTTTAGTGATTCAAAAAAATTATTACGCTTATTTGATACTTTTTGTTTGTCATTTTTCCTTGTCGGTTTACTAATACATATTTGAATTAATTTTTTTATGATAATAAGAAAATTGTGGAAAATTAATATTATTTTTTAAAATGAAAGCCAAATATTTAAATGTTTACAATTCTGATTTTTAGGGTTCCGTTATTTATAACTGTTATTTATATTGATGAGAGTTTTGCACATTATATCGATTATCTCGTAAACTATAAATGCTATGGACCTGAGGTGCGTATAAAACTAACCTGTCCGCAGATGATGACAGATACAAATAAAACTGAAGTTGTTTTCGTTTGGTTTACTGGGCTACGATGTGAGACATTTGAAAAGTTTTTAATATAAAATATATAAAAGTGTCTCATAGTCATAATTATATTTATTAAGGGGGTGGAAATGAGGAGGGGTAAAAACACTATTTAAAATCAGTTAAGTGGGTTGTCATTTGAAAGAGCACTTAATTTAGAAATCATTGCAATTTTTTTTAGTATTTTGCGGTGGCTAGTTTTTGAGTTATTGTCAGAAAAACGCAACCTTTAGACCGCCCACTACGTTTAGTCACTGATTGAAAGAAAAATTTGTAAAAATTCATAGAGATAGGAAATTTGTTGAATTTTGAATGAAAATAATAGTGAGGTCTCAAATAATAATATTTCTGGGTGTTAAGGGGACGGGGATGGAGAGAGTAAAAAAATCTTTTCGACCCAAGCGAGAGGGGTATCATTATAAAGAACACCTAATTTAGAAATCATTGCAATTTTTTTAGAATTTTGCGGTGCACAGTTTTTGAGTTATTGTAAAAAAGTGCAACTTTCAGACCGTCCCCTACGTTTCGACACTGATTGACAGAAACATTTGAAAAAATTAACAGAAGTAGGAAGTTTAGTAAATTTTGAATAAAAATTATAGCGAAGTTTCAAATAATTATATTTCTGTGTGTTTAGGGGATGGGAGTGGAGAGGGAAAACAAAACCTAAGCGAGGTGGGTGTCATTTGAAAGAGCACCTAATTAAGAAATCATTGCAATTTTTTTAGAGTTTTGCGGTGCACAGTTTTTGAGTAATTGTCAAAAAAGCGCATCTTTCAGACCGTTCCACCCCTACGTTTCGACGATGATTGACAGAAAAATTTGAAAAAGTTCACAGAGACAGGAAGAAATGGTAAATGGTAAATTTTGAATGAAAATTATAGCGAAGTCTCAAATAATTATATTTCTGTGTTTTTAGGGGATGTGTGTGGAGAGAGAAAAAAAAACAGTTTTGACCCAAATGAGTGGGGTGTCATATAAAGGAGGACTTAATTTAAGAAACATTACAATTTTTTTTTAGAATTTTCAAATGCACAGTTATTGTAAAAAAATTATTTTTAGTATGTAGCCTCTCCATCCTTAGCTCACCTTTAGCGAATAATGACTTCCACAAATCAATAACTGCTTTATCTAGAGTGCACCCTTGCAACTTGTACACACTATCTACCCAAGTAAGGATTAACGGTAACATTTTGCGTTGATTTTTTTTTGGTTTGTGATTTGAACGTTAATATCTAAAAATTATATCCGTTCGTATTTGTGTGTGTCTAAATTTTCGATTTTGGCTTTGTATTTTATAAATGTCAAATTGCTTTTTCATTTATTTTAGTTCTTACTTATGATTTACTCAATATAAGACCAATTGGCTGCAATCAATTCAGTCGATTGGAAAGCGACTAATAATTCTTGAAATATCAAAACGATGATCGTAAATGTAATTATAAGGACCGACAGATAACTGCGGTTAGCGGTACACACCACTATTTATTATCACAATAATCAAAAGTACGATGATTAATTTGAATTGATTGCCATTATGTAATTATTCTAAATTATCTTGTGCATGAAAGCTTAGTTGCAATTTAGAGGTAACAAAATATATATTTTTGAAATGTGCTAATTAAATTTAAAATTAAATTTGATACCAAACCTTTGATACCTTTCATTTGATGCCAAACACGGAATCATTTAATTAATTTTTTTTAATTCATGACATTATGTCCTCTAGGGGGTACGCTGTTCAATTTATTAAGTCATTATCAAGCCTTTAACCCGATTTACTGAAAATTAGACCAATCGATTACTATACTGACCGATACATATCAATCGATTTACTATACTTAAAACATCGAAACGATGATCGTAAATGTAATTGTGAGGACACTTTGATAGCTGTGGTAGCTCGCATACGTTATCGTGTACACAATGATACAACAGTATTTACTATTGCAATAAACAAAACGGTCACGACCATCCAATAAGAGTGTTAGACATTATGAAATTATTCCACATTATTAGGTGCAGCCAAATCGCTAGTTAAAGATAACAACATATATATTTTTGAAATGTGCAAATTAAGTTCTTTCATTTGATACCAAACACGGCATCATTAAATTAAATTTTTTTTAGGTCATGACCTTATGTCCTCTAGGCACCGTCATTTTCAATTTATTGTATCATTAAGCCTATAACCAGCAGAAGATCAAAACGCTTCATACGATACCTCATTTGTCAAATTGTGATTAGTAGTTTAGAAGTTATGAGGGAAACGATGAACGTACATACATCGTGACCAACCACATAACCCTCTTTTTTTCGTAGTCGGGTAAAAATCAAATATGAGTTATATATTTTGTAATTATTGTCCTGTAAAAAGTAATGAAAATAAAAATTAATTAGTATAGTAGCAGTTGCTAAAGACAACTCGAATTAAAAATGTAATTGTTTTATCTTGTTAAAATACTTATACTAAGTCATGCGTGTTTCCAGACTTTGCCCATTTAGTAAAATCATTAAACACCCCAACACTGGTGACCCCGATGTGATAAAGAGAAAATAGAGGCCTGTTTTATAATTTATACAACAATCAAAAGTTACTAAACGAATCTTGAATTTTTATCAAATTTAAAAATTCAATATTCAACGTGTTTCCACTTCCTCGATTCAACGAAATATTTTTAATCAACTATTAGAACGCAAATATCGCACCTAATTAAGATTTTCTACAGCTACTTAAAACAAATTAATTGGTAAGAGAGGAATATTTTATCGTTTGACTAGAATTGTAAATTAGGATTATATATGGAGGAATGGTAAAATTAAATGATTTGTGTGTGACCATTGTATATGAAAAAGAAACAAAATATAGGAAATCATCGCTATAAAAAACGATGTTCAATTTATTCGGGGACATTATGTAACTTTAAATCAAATAGGAAACATTGTTGCTCAATTTTTCGTAAATACGATCAAGCAGAAAAACACAGAAAAATTAGATTTAATTGTGATTTCATATGTGATATTTATAACGGTAAACCATTTCAGTTAAAGAACACCAATTCAACAAAACTAATAATTAAACAAGTTATAAGAAAATAATTAATCACGCAAGTGTGATAAGCGTTTTAAGATATTTAATGATCAATCGTCATACAATGATATTGAAAAAAGATTTGCAAAATATTAGAAAAAATTGTCATCTATGGATGAACATTAGAGAATTATAACCAAAATTAAGAAATGTGTTTTCAAGCCTACTGCAACTACTTAGAAAAAAAGAGCATTTATCTAGACAAATGCAACAAAGAGCGAGTCCAACCAGATCAAATACGAACTCTAGCTGTACAAAATTTGCCTTAATTCAATCTTTCTGGAACTGGCCATCTACTACAGAAAATTTATATCCCATTTCGTTGAAACAGCAAATCCCCCCAGCGATTAAAAATACTTGTATATTTTGAACTTCGCCTTATTGGCATGATTATTATAACCGATTCAATCAAAACAGTGCTCATCTTTTACCTCCACGACACTCTCATTTCTCAACAATTATTAAACTTAAGTCAAAGAAACAAAAGTTCACTTGGTCTAAGGAATGCGAAGAATGTTTTAAGAAATGTAAAGTTGCATTAGCATTATGTACTCTATACTAGCTAGCAGACTCTAATGACGATGCTATATTTAATATAAACACTGACGCATCTAGGTGGGCAATTTGTGCTGTTCTCAAACAATTTAATAACGGTCAATAGAACCTTTTTTTTTTTTTAAATATATCCAACTCTAGCTAAATATTCTGCTTTTGATAAAAGTTGCTTAACATGTACCTCAACCACGCTTACAACACATCCATTTGGATCTGTTTGGTCCACTTCAAGGTATCTAATCAATGTGCGTATATTCTAACTGTGGTGAATATGTTCACTAGATGGTCGACAACCTATCCGATACCGGATATGACTGCATGAAATGTACCGTAGTTAAAACTTTGACTTTTCACTATATCACGCTTTGAAGTCGAAAATGTTTTCTGAATTGACCAAATTTCGTGGAAGTCAGTCATTTGCTTATTGGTAAGGAACATGCTTAGTCAGTTTACCTTATCTAAAAATATCACTGATTAAACTCACTTACAGCGAGTAAAGTTATTAATTTTTAGTATTTTTAAATTAAATGTTAGTACGCAAATGAATATAATCAAAGAAATGTTATGAAATATTATTCTAATTTGTAATAGTGATACAATACTTTTAAAAATTATATTCAACTTACCAGCAAACGTATTCGACAATGGTGGTAACTTTTTACTAACACCCTTATTATTAACACCTTGTGGCGGCATTCCACTTATAATTTTAATTTCAGTTAAATCTTCAACTCCTTTAACCGGAGACAATATGATTTGAACCTTTAAGAAATAAAACCAAATTTTTAATTACTCTACCCAGTTAATTCAGTTAAGTTGATTTAGTATTAATTAACGGAAATAAATTTAAATTCACAAAACACACAAACAATTAACTATCACTCCATAAGAAAATCTGAAAACAGCAAAACAGAATTTTTTTTTGTAGGTTAAGTTAAGCAAATAACAGTTATATTTCTTGCACTAAGAGTATTATTTTCTTTTATTATCAACAAACTGTAAAGAAAGTTGGGAAACGAATAAAACATCGAGGCTTCGTAATTATTTATTGTTCGCTTTGACAAATTTTCTTTTGTTTTATTATTTATTTATGACATAATTACAATATTTTAGTTTAAAAATATGATTGTCTTTCTTACACACTGGTTCATGTTATTTTTTGTGAAACTTTACAGCCGTACAAGTTTGAATGATCGTAACATGTATGATGTACGAAAGTTACGAACCAAAACCCCATGCAAATGATCGCGACCAAAGGCCGGTGATAAACAACAAACGACTGTAAATCTTGGATTGACGACGTATAAGGAGATTCTGTGTGTATGGTAGGATTGGAAGGGAATTGTTCATTATTAGTTGCTACCTGCTGGCCAAACGATCAATTCGGTCGCGTTTTGTCAACAGTCAATCAGATAAGCGCAAGCAACATAACCAAAACAACCAGAATTGGTCAATGGAAACGGCATTGTTTTCTATCATGACAATACCAGACCACACATATTTGATGACCCGCTAAAAATGACTGAACTTGGTTGGGAAAAAATTTTATGAATCCAACATATACTCCAGTCCCTGCGCTATCGGACTTTTATTTATTTTTGTCTTTGCAAAATTTTCCTACAGAAGAGCCACCAAAAATCACTTGGTCAAAACGGTAAGCAGCAACTGTGTAGGCTTTAGTCATGCTGAAATAGAAAGAAATCTTTAAGACTTTTTTAATCCGAAGTTTCCAAAAAATCTACATTATCGTCTGCATCTGCTCGATAAAAATTTCTTAAAATGCTTAATGGAAAAACGGTTTATTTGCTTAGCTTCCGTAGAAATTTGGATACAGTGATGAGCTACTTAAACCTTCACTGTACCCAGAAATTCGGATACAGTAATGTGATACCTAAAGTATCACATTACTTTCATCAGCTCAACGAAAATATCGTGCAAGTTTTAATAAAAGAACAATTCGTGTACTTTATCCAGTTTGCATCTGTTTTTTAAAATTAGCCCATTAATTGTATTTAATCCCATCTAGGACTGGGCGATATTTTACAAGTTAACGATGATATCGATAAAAAATATTTCGATAAAACAGATGTATAGAGATATCGATAAATACCGATCTATCGATATACATCGATATACAAAATAACTATAACATTTGTTTAATTTTGAAAGATAATTTTGAAATTGTTAGGTTGTGGGTTCTAGCTTACAGTTTTTACCTGAAAGATAGAAAATTCCCCTATTTATGGCCGAATAGAGTAAAGTTTTAGTATCGACATATCGATATTTTTTCCCGGCACTTATCTCATCCACTATTTTAAGTAAATTTTGTTTTACACAAGACTTTTGATGAAAAAGTTGAAAGTGTTTTGAAATCAAATGTAAACTGATTAAATTTAAAATTCTTTATCAAGCCTTTATATTCATTACCGAATAAAGTAAAATAATGTAATGAATGTTGAAATTAAACCAACCCAGTTGAAAAACATTTTTTTGCGGGACATGCTGTGTTCTAATATTCGTGTTTATTATTCTATTTTCCATTGGTAATAAAATAAGAGTATATTTCAATAATCGTACTATCAGTTAATCGTTTCTACGTTTTTCTTTAATTACGTGTCTAAAAATTCTAAATCAATATTTTTTGACAAATTAAATTAAATACAAATTTTTGTTAAAGGAGTCAAGTTATGCAATGCCTGTACTTAACTATAAGTTGAGAATTTCTCAACTTTTGCGTTTTTGTAAAACACATTATCGCATATGAACAAATATAAAAACAAGATTTGATTTAGGTAGTCTAATCTTTTGTTAGACCACTAACATACCATATATATTTACAACAGCATAAATATTCTCAAGAAATACCTGTAAAAGCTAAGCATACCCCTTTATGCATACCAGAAAAAAACTAAAACTGATTTTTTTTGTCCTTCATTAATTTGGGTTAAAATAATACTACATCGAAAATTAGGTTAAATATATACTGAAATTAAAGCACCTTATCACTTTTGAAAGTTAAAAGCTATAAACAAAACAAAACTATAAACAAAAATTCCGATCAACATTTTTTAATAAAAAAAATTAATAAATGTTTAATTATAATTAATCCTTTGATTTCGATAACAAAAAATAAATATAATAATTTAATGAATAATGCGAAACTCCTCTTGTACGATTGTGAAGCACGATTGTCACAATTATACCATATGTCTGTTTATTGTATCTTTTTAATCTTGAATAGCTATCAATAAAATAATAAATATTTTATTGAATAATTTAATTATTTTATTAACTTCTGAATATTTGATTGTTTTTTTGTCTGGAAATAATCAAGTTCTTTATAACAGAATAAAGAATGAGAATGGAATCCAATATTTGGTAAGTGCTTTCATTTAAACGGATATCGTTAAACCATATATATTTTATATTAAATCAAATAACGACACTAATAATATTATGTTTTATTGGATATGATTATTTCTTTGTCATATTTAATTGTTAGTTTTTAATGATACGATTAAATCTAAATCTAAATAACTGCAGTTCAATGGACGGTGGGGAAGGTGATGGGTTAGACAGAGAAGAGAATAAAATAACAACACAAAACAACAAGTTTGGAATCAAAAATCAAGTTCACTAAATAATTGAATAATTGATAATTGAAATATTGACAGCAATAAAATTAATAAAATCAATAATTCAAAATATAAAAGATTAGTCAACATTCAGGAGCAATTAGAAGAAACATCAAAAATCGTGCGAACATAAAAATTAATTAAGAGGATCTCAACGTCAAAATATACAACTTCAGAAGATACACAAATTTACTAAAACTTTGGCTGACAATTCCTCAAGCTGTTCCTTACTTTCTGCTGTGTTCCCGTTTTCCTAACCTGATCGACTGCATGTGCATTTATCTGTTTCTCCTACCCTTTTGTGTTTATGAAAAAAAGAAAACTTCAATCCCAATGTACAGACAATTTGCTTTAGAAATGCATGCTATAATGCCTGATAGAGACAGCGCTACCTTGCTTTCAATGTAAAAAAATTATGTTTTTAGTTACAAAAATCTGCGATCCTTAAATTGCAGCTGCAAAATTTTAAAACTGGAAACAAACCCTCGGTCGATGGAAGTCTTCTGTCCTTTCGTTTGGTACAAATGACGGGTAAGAATTAATAATCGCAAAACGAAAGTGTTTGGTTTTGCAAACGTTAATTAAGCGATAGCCGTTTTCAAAATTGCAATGGATTAGCTCAAAGTTTAACAAATCTATTTGAAATAATGTACAAGTAACTCATACATAAAAGCAAATAGTTTTTTTATTCACCTGCATATTAAAGTCTTACTTTATTACTGTGATTTGCGGCCTTGACAATTGACACTGTTAACTATATACTTTGTTGTCATAGTTACGGCCAAAAAAGTAAAAACCATTTAAATTTGTTTAAGTTCTATAAAAATATTTAGAATAATAGTACATTATTTAATTAGGAGCTAAAGTGATACTTTTTGTGTTGAGTTTATAGTTTGGCTATTTGTTTGACTATTTTTTTCGGCAAACGTTTAAATTTTTTATAAATATGAAATTAATACATCAAAATTTTTATAAATATGAATTTTTATCGTCATAATTACTTCCAAAAGAGAGAAAAAAACATTTAATTTTTTTTTTACTTTAACAACCCGATATTTAGCTTGCGGTGAATAAAAAATAGTATATGACGCACGGACGTAAGCTATTTTGGACTTAATGTGAGTGCAAATTTCGGCTAGCGCCTCGATTTGCAAACCACATACGTCCAAACACTTTAGCTTTACTTCCTCGCATCATAATGTACAATATTTGTTTAGTTGCACAATAAGAGGGGCGCACACAAGTCCACGAGTTCGGACACCCCTCCTAACTTACAAAAATTGGTCTATTTTATTACTAAAACATACCAAAAAAATTTGTCCATTCATTAAAACAAACAATTCAACATTATTTTTAAAACCAACTATTACGTATATAGTAGATACACGAAGGGGGAGAAGTCATGTGTTTCTCCCGAGGTGTGTTTGAGACACATCTATGAGAGGGATGACATGCTCTCTCCCGATGTGTATATACTATTTTTGGATGACCACAATATAATTATGGTTTATTAAAAACTAAACTAGGAATCGCCAGGTGAGGGGGAGTAAAAGAGATATTAAAAACTTTTAGTTTCAACGAAAAAAAGCAAAATTTGAAAATAAATAAAAGATTAATAAGCTACAAATTAAAAGCTTCATATTGTCATATTTAATATGAGTTTACGCGTAAAGTGTAAATTAGATCTTTTATGATGTTAATATACATTTGAATTTAGTTAAGTTTTGTTGGAGAATAGTAGATTCTTGTATGAGCTTAGAATGAAGGCAATTCTTCACGAGGATGAAGTTTCCCGAAACGAGCGTAGCGAGTGGAGGGAATCATCCGAGTGAAGAATTTCATCATCCTAAGCAAATACAAGATGCTATTTTATCCACGACTGTAAAGTATTTCGTTTAATTTCCAGTTTTCATGCAAAAATTTGTATCGCCATATTGAAATAAAAACATCAAAGATAGCGAAAAACAAAACAAGTTTGTTGTTTAATTTGTTAGGGGAATATTTAATAAACTATAGAGCTGTTAAAGAATTTTAATCAAATTCACTAGTAGTGGAATGAATACAATTACAATGGAAGACATACGCATGGAAAGCATATATTCTTTAGTAGTCGTGGATAAAATAAATTTTATGATTTAAAATTTGAAGGAAGGGGAAACGCGTAAGAAATCTAGAATGTTGTTTGCAGGAATGGTGTTTACAGCGTCATATATTAAATAAAAAATAATTTGATAGAGGTAGTAAACTTAAATTGAAAATTTAAAATTTAAAATTACATCTACTAAATAGGTATGTGTTGTAAATGTGACATTACAACCATTATAATTCAAATCAACTTAGAAATCAGAAATAATAAATTTGCTTCATTTTAGATGCATTACTTTTTGGTGTAAAAGTTGTATGTATAAAAGGAACTATGGAAGCAAATTTAAAACTTCGGTGTAAACAATATTTTTCGTAAATACCCTTTCATCATTTGCCAAATGGCCTTGTCCAGAACATTCAGATATGTATAATTTCAAGCCCTCAAACGATCGAACTCTGCTTGAAGCGACATGCCCATGTGAAAATAGAGGCTGTCGTAAAAGTATGCCAATATTTTCGAAAGTTTGCCCTTGTGACTTATTTTCTGCATAGGATCTTGATGAAACTTTGGCAAATGATACAGGTTCACTTGAAAATGGAAGATCTGGATTCATTTCAAATTTGGACAAAATGGCGGGGGTCTCCCGAACACCTCTAAGTTTAAATCTTGAATAACTTCTGATCCCGGGCTATGATCTTATTGAAACTTAGTATATAAGGTTTTAGTACTGTTTCCAATATTACTGCATACCAACTTCCGGTTTGTCAGGTTAAAAAGTTTTTTTTTCAGGTGTTTATCCCTACTGTAGCCTACAATTACCGATCGATTTTCATGAAACGTTGCGAAAAGCTTTTAAATAACATGAGAAAGATTTTATCAGCTTTTGGAGCACATTGGATAAAGGGTTGGGGAGTCCACCATACAACAGGTGGTTTTTTCCACAAAGTTTTTATGTTTGTTGGGAGCATAAAACATTCATTCGTGAATGAATTTTGATGACACTTTGGAAAAAGATGCAAACATGTATGACAAAGAACTGATTAGTTTTTGAGCGATAGTGAACAAAGTGGGGTGGGGGGGGGGAGGTCCCTGGAGCACCTGTTTTTTTGAAAGCTCTATAACTTCTGTACCTGATAAGCGAACTGGATGAAACTTGATACATGAGTATGTAGTACGGTTTACAATAGTTCTGCATTCCAACTTCCGGTTTTTCACTTCCGGTAAAAAAATTTTTTTTGTACTTTTTTGAAGTTTTTTCAGTGTCTTTATTCACACTACAGCCTACAATAATGAAGTGATTATGATGAAACTTATGGAATAGGGTTCCAATTAGTGTGAAAAGATAATTATCTTGTTTTGGGACACATTGATCAAAGCGGTGGGGGGTCTACCATACAAATGCTGACTTTTCACACTTTGTTTTTTAAGTTTGTTGGGAGCATACAGACTTCATTCATTAATTTATTTTAATGACACTTTGGAAAAAGATGGAGACTTAAGTAACAAAGAACTGATTAGTTTTTGGATAATATTGAAATAAGTGGTGGGGGTCCTCCCGAACACCTGTTTAATGTGTCACACTTTTTTCAATGTTTGTTGGGAGCACACAGCATTCGTTCGTGAACGAACTTTGATGACACTTTGGAAAAAGATGCAAACATGTATGGCAAAGAACTGATTAGTTTTTGAGCGATAGTGAACAAAGTGGTGGAGGGTCCCTGGAGCACATGTTTTTTTGAAACCTCTATAACTTCTGTACCTGATAAGCGAATTGGATGAAACTTAGGACAAGAGTATGTAGTACGGTTTAAAATAGTTCTGCATCCCAACTTCCGGTTTTTCACTTCCGGTAAAAAAAAATGTTTTTGTACTTTTTTTTAAGTTTTTTCAGTGTCTTTATGCACACTACAGCCTACAATAATGAAGTGATTATGATGAATCTTATGGAATAGGGTTCCAATTAGTGTAAGAAGATAATTATCATCTTTTGGGACACATTGATCAAAGTGGCGGGGGGTCTACCATACAACTGCTGACTTTCCACACTTTGTTTTTAAAGTTTGTTGGGAGCATACAGACTTCATTCATTAATCAATTCTAATGACACTTTGGAAAAAGATGGAAACTTAAATGACAAGGAACTGATAAGTTTTTGGACAATATTGGGATAAGTGGTACGGGGTCTCCCGAACACCTGTTTACTGTGTCATCATTTTTTCAGTGTTTGTTGGGAGCACACAGCATTCGTTCGTGAACTAATTTTGATGACACTTTGGAAAAAGATGCAAACATGTATGGCAAAGAACTGATTAGTTTTTGAGCGATAGTGAACAAAGTGGTGGGGGTGTCCCATACACCTGTTTTTTTTTTTTTAAGCTCAATAACATCTGTACCTGATAATCGAATTGGATGAAACTTTGTACATAAGCATTTAGTATGATTTACAAAAATTCTGCATCCCAGCTTCCGGTTTTTTACTTCCGGTAAAAAAAATTTTTTTTTAATTGTTGGCAGTTTTTTCAGTATCTTTATGCACACTACAGCCTACAATAATGATGTGATTATGATAAAACTTATGGAAAGGTTTCAATTAGTGTAAGAAGATAATTATCATCTTTTGGGACACATTGATCAAAGTGGCGGGGGATCTACCATACAACTGCTGACTTTTCACACTTGGTTTTTAAAGTTTGTTGGGAGCATACAGATTTCATTCATTAATCAATTTTAATGGCACTTTGAAAAAAGATAGAGACTTTATTGACAAAGAATTGACTAGTTTTTGGACAATATTGGGATAAGTGGTTCCGGGTCCTCCCGAAAACCTGTTTATTGTTTCAATGTTTGTTGGAAGCATACAACATTCGTTCGTTAAGTAATTTTGATTACACTTTGCAAAAAGATGCAAATATGTATGGCAAGGAACTGATTAGTTATTTTAGATATAGTGAACAAAGTGGTAGGGGGTCCTCCAAGCACCTGTTATTTTGGAAGCTCAATAACTTCTGTACCTGATAATCGAGTTGGATGAAATTTGGTACATACACATTTAGTACGGTTTACAACAGTTCTGCATCCTAACTTCCGCTTTGTCACTTCCGATAAAATTTTTGCTTACTTTTTCTCGTACAACAGAATTTATGTTTGTTGGGATACTACTGCCTGCTTTAATATTTTTATTATTAGAACTACGAAGTCCATAATAATGGTTAGCTTTTAATTAAAGTATTTTATGGATATTAGCTCATTATATATCCAGAACACTATGTTTCCAGAGCTGTGGTGAAGTTAGCCTATGCATCAGCATCGCAATATTTTTTTTCAAAAACTCAACAAATTCGATTTCATGAGGCAATGCTCTCATATTGTTTGTCAAAGTTACATGATGGAATGTTTGAAATTTATCCCAACTCATAACACAATTTCCAACTTAAATTGAACGTGAGCCATGTGGAATAACGGGCAAAATTTGTCGTAAATCACCACACATAAGAACGGCTTTACCAAACAACTTAGTTTTTTGGTATTCGTTCGTACAAATATCTTTCTACAATTTTCAACACTAAAAGTGGACACATAGATATCTCATCAATTATTTTTTTTTTTTTTTTATTATTTAGTTAGACATGTTTAGCACACTAAATATGAAATATTCATTATTTAGACTCTTTGAATATCCGAAGATACCATGTCAACTATAAAGGAATGGAAGGAATGGGGATATAGGGATAACTATACTAATTTTTTTAAATGATAATGGACATTTTCTTTAAATGCCTGAGGAGAAAATTCATCGGGAAATACAGAGGAGGGCAATGAGTTCCATAATTTGGCCACTCTATTGAAATAGTCGTTTTGGAAGGACACAGTTCTACAACGAGGTATTTGTACAACAAATGGATGGGATAACTCGGCAGCTCTTGTTTGTCGATTATACTGCGCACACGATGGAAGAATATTTTGAATTTCCTTAGAGGAGAATTCGCTAAAGTTATATTTATAGTATATTGACAATTCAGCCACATTTCTTCTGTGCTGGAGTGAATCAAGCTGGTCCGTTAGTTCGGTATTACCAATCAACCGTATTGCTTTTCTCTGTACAGAGTCTAAACAATTTATTGTTGACTGACAAGCACCTCCCCAAACATGACAGCAGTACTCCATACATGGACGAATAAAGGACTTGAAGATTAGCAAAATTTGCTCGTGATTGAAATACTTTTTACATCGACTCAAGAATCCTAATTTTTGCATTGCAGATTTAGCGAGGTTGAACACATGTTTATTCCATTTCAGGTTATTTTGAATATCCACTCCAAGAAGTCTAACTGACTCAACCTCACGCAATTCCTCTTGGTTTATTTTAATAGGAAAATTTTTATGTCGCTCCATTCGTGAAAGACGGCATAATTTGGTTTTGGTTGGATTAAATGAAACGAGATTACGATCACCCCATTCCATTATACGCTCCAGATCTTTGTTGATGGAATCAATTAGCAACTCTCTATCAGTGGTAACTGCAGTATGAGATCGAAATTTAGGAGATGCATGTGATGCATGTAATGTGCTGTCATCAGCAAAACTATGGATTGGGTGCACTGTGGAAATAAGTAAGTCATTAATGTATAGAAGAAACAAGGTTGGTGAGAGTGCCGAACCTTGGGGAACCCCAGCATTGGTTGTGAAAATATTGGATGTGATACCATCTAAATTAACATGAAATTGGCGACCTGTAAGAAAACTATGAATCCATGAGACAGTAAGATGGTCTATGCCATAAGATTTTAATTTAGCTATAAGATTTTTATGCCACACTTTATCAAATGCTTTAGAAATGTCAAGTGAAATACTGAATGATTCACCGTGGTTTTCCAGCGATTTGTTCCAGAGATGGGATACGTAGGCTAACAGATCACCTGTTGCATGACTTCTACGAAAACCATACTGCTTATCATCAATAATTTGCGACATTTCCAAATAATCTATCAAATTGTAGTTAACATATTTTTCAAATATTTTAGCTAAAACCGACAGAATTGCAATTGGTCTATAATTGTTAGGGTCTATCTTACTGCCTTTCTTTGATATGGGTTGGACGCTGGCCAGCTTCCAAGAATCGGGAAATATTCCGGTTTTATAAGATAAATAGAAAATTTTTGTTAAAATTGGAGCTAGTTGCCTAGCAAAGTTTTTAAGAATGAGGGGTGGAATACCGTCTGGGCCAGCAGATTTGTTGATATTGATAGAAAGAAGCATTTTCCGTACAATATTGCAACGAAAAATAATTGGTTTCATTTTCGTTACAACTGGGGGAATGAGTGTAGGAGAATGGGGGGGTTTGTAACGTCGGCTTTATGCTAATTAACATGATAAAACCAATCCCTATTCTTGATCTGACTCAAACACAATTAACATATCATTTTTCATTTTTCCATTATAATAGTTAAATTATTTCTAATAACACAGACCAGCTTCAATTCGTACATTAACATAAATATAAGAACGCACTCGTTTTTTTTGTTTGTTCAGTTGCTTGACTTTCTTTCAAAGAAAATTAAAAACGTCAAACCAAAAACACATTTTGGAAATTTTTCAATTTTGTTAGATTCATTTCGTTGTTTGATTCGCAAACAAATTTAATCTTTTTAGTAAAACTGAATTAGAAGCAAATAAGTTCCAGTTGGTATTCTTTTTAAATTGATATTCAACAAAACGTATGATATCTGGGTACAAAATTTTATAAAAGTGTAAAATGTTAAATAAATAAAAAGAATATTGTAAATTCACTGCCGTGAAATTTAATATAAATTTATTGAAGAAGAAGAAAAACTAATTCAGGTGATATGTTTATGATGTTCACAATTGTTGAGGTATTTTAAACGCCATTGAAAACTGTGGGTACATTAATCCACTCTGTTTCCATTAAGACGAAATTTAAGTTGAAGAGGCTGAAATTATTAAGGAAAGTTTGGAAGTTTATACAATAAAAAAAACCGAGATAAAATCAACCGTGGAGGTAATTTTTATTAATTTGTATGGGCCTGCCAGCATATGTTATTTTGGAAAAGTGATGGTTGTTATGGCATAGAATTCCCGGATGTCAGAGTTGGTTAAAGGAAGGATTTTGCTAAAAAGTGTTTGTCGCTGTAATTTGGTTTCCTATTGGATACACACAAATCATGAAAGATGACTACCGAATAGAAGCAGCATCAGCAAAGAAGAATTTAAGATAAGTTTTTTTAGTTTATTACTTTTATATATTGATATCATTATTAGGTCTTTTGTTTACATTCATTCTTAAATGATAGGCTAAATCAATCACATGTTAAGAGATTCCTGAATACAGATTAGGTGGAATGATTTCCGTTATCCCGTTCTATTTAATTTATTTTTTTTTGGTTGTAAATATAATTATTTGGTATAAAAGTCCAAGCCCATAGGGCAATTTAACAAACGTGGCCCCGAAACGAAACCCTGGGCTTAGAATTACTGGGTATTTTCGGCAAAAGTATTTTTTTTTAGGGCGTTGTCTCCCATTTCTTGGTTTGACTACGGTAAAGTTTTGGCGCGAAT
Source organism: Diogma glabrata (assembly GCA_963693315.1). Taxonomy (NCBI): domain Eukaryota; kingdom Metazoa; phylum Arthropoda; class Insecta; order Diptera; family Cylindrotomidae; genus Diogma; species Diogma glabrata. The sequence goes on along the minus strand of OY856186.1, from coordinate 426,889,045 downwards.
TGAAACTGGGCGTTGTCAACCAGTTTTTGTTTTTTTTGGATAACCAGTGTTGGTCTAGAATTTTTTTTTTGAAAATATTATATAAATTTTTGATAAAACCTGTTTAGGTTTATATATTGGTGAAATTAATTTTTTTTCGATAAACCAGATATTGGTTTTTTTCTGTTTGGAATTTTTTTTAAATTTTTTAAGAATATGTACATGAGGGGTCAGGGGATGCGAATCAGGAGGTGTCGACCAGGGGGGTTTGAGCCCTGGATGGATGAGGTGGAAGAGAGAGAGCAGATAGAGAGAAAGGAGAAGATGAATGAGGCGATGAATGTGGTGAAAGGAATTATAAATGTGGTTATGAATGAGGTGAAAGAGAAGTTATATCTGGAGATTATGAATGATATCTACGAAGAGCAGTATGATAAGTTCCTGGATGTGTTGATTTATGAAATAGCGAATGAGATGCATATGGTGGTTGATATAGTGAATGAGGAAGTGCATGAGGAGGTGAATGAGATGAATATGGTGGTTGATATAGTGAATGAGGAAGTGAGTGATATAGCGAATGAGATGAATGTGGTGGATGAGGAAGTGAATGTGGGTTGGCGAGAAAGAAGGAGGATTAATAAAAATAGGAGCTCTCATCTGAAAAGAAAGGAGAAGAGGAAGAAGGAAAAGGAGGGCCGCTTGGTCGTGGAGCTGGGAGCTTCCTCGACCAAGAGTACTCAAACTGAGGAGCTGGTTGAGGAGGTCCCCATCTCACCGACCACGCGACAGGAAGAGGAGTGGTCTGGTCCACAGGAGGCCCCTGTTCCTCATTGTATAATTAGTTAAGACTAATTTTTTTTTTAATTTTGAAAAAAACCGTTTTGGGACAGCAATTTTTTTGGAGATTGTTTTTTGTGCTGTCATCTGCTTTTAGTAATACTAATTGTTTTTTTATTTGGAAAAAAGAAAACCGTTTTGGGGAAGCAGTTTTTTTTTGAAATTTTTTTATGCTACCACGTACATATTTTTGGTATACTATTGTACATATCTTTTGTATATCCTGTACATATTTTTTTTTATATACATAGTACAACTTTTCGTACATAATGTATATTTATACTTGGTTATATATTGTACATATTCTTGGATGATGCAATTAATTTATATATGAAATCAATCGTATGTTTTTTTGATTGTGGTTAAGTCATGTTTTTATGAGTTTTAGGATGTTATTAACGTAACAAAAGTTAACATTGACCAAACAGTTTTCAACGGTTTTGTATAAGTTTAAATCTTTCGTCACTACTTTCAAAGTATTATTGGTCTGAGTTTATGGAAGTACAATTGGAAATAATTAATTCCCATCAACTTTACAGAGTGAGCCGGATCCAAATCAATATCTCTACATTTGTCATCATAATGATCCGCGGATGTACGTATACATATCTCGTATGAGTCCATTTTAGCTACCACCATTTTTTTTAAGTTATTTTTTATTGAGATTAATTTTAAAAAATGGTATAAATATAGAAACAATTATTCTTAGCTAACATTTATTTTTTGTTTTGAGTACAATAAATAAAGCGAAAGATTTAACCTGAACAAATATATTAGAATTAATAATTTAAAGATTAGTAAGCTTAGTTTTAAATGTAAAATAATCGTAATTTTTTTAAATTATTATCTGGTCTGAAGATTAAATTTAATTAGTTTCATGTAAAACCTTATTAACACATATTATATATTTCATGTTTCGATTTAGCATTTTTAAATAGGGAATTGTTTGGATTATGGATAAATTATGTAGTATTTAGGTTTACTGATTCACTTTCTCCAGCGGTAGGCCTAAAAAGCCATCCATGGGGCTTATCCCTTTAACATTGATGTCGTTCTTAGATCGCCTATGGCCATCGGGGTTATGCGATCGAAGAACATTGGTTTCTTCTCTTCATTCGGCGAGGAAGTCCTCAGGGACGAGGAGTGGTGTTGCTGTGTTTGTACTTAGGTGCAAACCAGTAGTACCATTCTTTGCTCAGAGGCTTCTTCGGTGTAATGAAGAGAAGAACCAATTGTACTTTGCTTTCAGGATCAGAGGCTTCACCTCATACAAATTCAAAAACTTTCCATTTTTCCACTTAGCTTTTACAATAGAACAATTTTTCATAGAGTTTAAGATTTGAAGTCTGGTGCTCGGGAGCGTTCTACAACTTTCGCATTAGGTTTAGTTGTAATTTATTTGTAGGTTAAGCAAGCACAACTGGGTCAGTAGAAATGGACCTAGTGTCTAATCGTGACAGTTGTGATTGTTTTATTAGGTTGGGGAGAAACTGTTCTGTAGAATCTGGTCGTTAGGGGCTTTTCTAGTCAGTTCTCACATGCATTGTTGGAGTGGGCTCGCGAACGCGATATTTTAAATTTAAACAAAATGGATATTGTAACCATACTTACTTTTTAAATTGTCTCCAGACGAATCTTGATTTTGGGAATCTCTTATGATATTAAATAAAAATAAAATAAATCAAACAAATTTTTCAAAAATTAAATAAATAAAATTTTTATTAAATAAAATAATTTTTTTCTAAATTAGTTAATTTTAGGTAAATAAGTAAATACAAATTTTTCTATTAAATACGCATAACATCAAGAAATAAATATTCTTTATTTTTTTTTAAAATAAATCAATATTTGGAGCTAAGACGGTGCATCCAATAAATAAGCATTTTTTCAAATATTTTTATTTTTTCAATTTCTTTTAAAAATAAATAAATATTCTTAGGGGTGCTATCGTCAATAAACAATTTTAGATGTATGATTTTTCTAAATTTCAGATATCTGGAATTAGAAATAAATAAATTATTTTATAAATATCACAATATTTTAGGTATTTTTGAAAGAAAAAGTCAAGCAATTTTGAGTAAACAACTAATTCTTTTCTCATTAAAATCTGTCCTTGCGAAAAGAAAATAACTTTTTTCTTTGTGTTTTCGAATTGGGGGTGTTCTGTGTTTTTACTTTTGCGTTTTACATTTCCATCGGTCGATTTTACCGGGCGTATTAATCCACTTAATTTAGTGATATTGTTTTTTTTGCTATTGGTTTTGTTATTGTTGTTCGCATTCGGGAATTTTACAACTTATTATATAAAATGTCAAGTCAAATAGACATTGACCATCCATTTTATGGATTGGAACCCAGCGAACTGCAAATTGAATGTCTGGTTCGAGGTGTGGATTTCAGAGGGGTCAACTGGGCAGAGGAACTTCGAAACCACGCGGTACAAGGTTCAGTTCCATTAACTGTATCTCACGCGAGAGATTTGGTAGCTGAGTCTCAAATGGTGGTGCAGGCAGCACAACTAATTGTGGATCAGATACGTAGACTTCAGCCACCGATTAATCAGCCATTCTTAGATGGTCTGGCTAATCGTGTGTTGCACTATACAGGGAGGATGAATAGGTTGGGTTCTCGCGATGATTTGCAAGAAGCCCGCACCTACGCTATCTCCCAATTGTCACGCGCTTGGGATATAATAAGATCGTTGTCGACACGTCCAGTTATGCAGAGTAAACCAGGAGGATCATCTGTACCATCCGAATCGCCTGCGTTTCAGCCAGATGAGAGATCCACTCCAATACCAGTACAGCCAATAACTAATACGATACACAGTTTAAATCGTGGGTATCAACAACAACAAAGACGGACAGAACAATTACCACCATCGTATTTTCAACGATCAGGTTTAAGAGCGGAGGACTTCGCATTACCACAACTGGCTTCATCGTTCCAAGCTGAACAAATATACATCAATCCGGCATTGGTACAGCAGCCTCTGAATTATCAACCGATACCACAGGAGCAGTTACAACAATTTCAAACAAATTATCCACAAGCTCCATTAACAGCACCACCACCATACAACCCACTTCCTCAGGTATCTCGTGTCGCGGCTCCAGCATTGTCACCGGGAGCATACCGAGAGGTACGTAGGAACAATTTGAGTCGTTATGACTCAAATTGGGTTCCGAACTTCACAGGGGATGGTCACTCTCCTGATGTTCATGAGTTTATTCATCGAGTGGAGGCGGCTGCAAGGAGGGACCGTGTGTCCTGGGACGACCTGAGGTCGATCGTTCCACGGTACCTCAAGGCAGCTGCCGATAGATATTATTTGAATTTAACTCATGAATATGAGGAAGTGACCCACTCAGTGCTTAGGGAAGGACTCCTACGCACCTTCGGTACGCTCACCGATGATAAAGCGGTATTACGTGTTCTTTTGAACCGTAAACAGAAAGTCAAAGAGAGCGTTTATGAGTATTTAGTTGAAGTGGGTTCGTTAAATCGGAGATTAGTTCGACCATTTGCTGCAGCTGAATTATTAGAAATCGCTAGGGAAGGACTGAGTGTAGAACTGAAAAACGCTACACTTGCAGCAACAATTACAACTATGGACGAGCTTCGGACATTGTGTCAGAAGTTCGAACGTTTGTGGTCTACACCAGTCCCAACCAGAATGTCAAACTTAAGGATTAGCGAACTACAGCAAGTGGACGACTATGAATCAGAAATAGATCCAGAACAAGATGGATATATTGAAGCTGTGGATACACAACCTAGAAGAATTCTGCAACGACCTGTGATATCATCTGGTAATACTAATCAACCTGGTCCATCAATGTCCAGACAACCAATTGTCTGTTTTAGATGCGGGGTAAATGGACATCGAGCTCCTGATTGTTCTAAAAACAGAATAAAACTGTATTGCTGGAAGTGCAACAAACCTGACGTAATTTATGCAAATTGTTCTTATTGTCACCCGTCGTTAAACTATCGACCGAGAGTACATGCTTCGGGAATAGTACCCTCGGTTCAACAGCCAATGAGCCCAAAGAAAGCGACGAGAGATGTAGGAACACAAGACGATCTACCACCGAAGAAACCAGAATAGAATCATCTAGCACATTTAATTTCCCATCGTTACATCGAACTTATTTTAGACGTCTAGAACGTAACATCAGATATTGGAGGATGAGGAAATTATTTCGCAAAGCTTGTATTTCATCTATCCTTTCAGAAATAAAGGATCCTCGGCCGCGATTGACAATCAAGATTTTGGACAAACATATTTCAGGTCTATTGGATAGTGGAGCGTCAATCACAATACTTGGAAGAAATTCCTTGGAATTATTGGAATCAGCAGGTATAACTTACCGTAAGTACACTTCGTGTATTCGTACGGCAGATGGTACTGCAACAAAAATTTTGGGTTACATCGAAATTCCAATAACTGTGAATGGCTCCACTAAACCAATGCGGTTCCATATAGTCCCTGGATTACGAGAAGAGCTCTACCTGGGCATAGATTTCTGGGAGAAATTCGGTATTGTTCCTTCTTTTGTTAGTGAACTGACTCGTACAGAGCCAATAACTTTAAATACACACAACCTCACCACTGATCAGCAACATGAACTGGAGATGATCAAGGATTCTTTCCCGTCTTTTGAAGTGTCTGGACTCGGAAAGACTTCTTTGGTTGAACATGTCATCGATGTTGGTGATAATGCACCTGTTAAACAGAGGCATTACCCCACATCGCCGGCTGTTCAACTAAAGGTTTATGCCGAACTCGACCGGATGCTTCAAATGGGCGTGATCGAAGAGTCTAACAGTTCTTGGTGCTCGCCAGTGGTTTTGGTACAAAAAGAATCTGGTAAAAACAGATTATGTATTGATAGCCGTCGTGTCAATTCACTAACGAAAAAGGACGCTTACCCACTTCCCTTGATTGATGGCTTACTAGGTCGTCTAAATAGCACAAAGTACATTTCCAGTATTGATCTCAAAGATGCTTTCTGGCAGATTCCTCTGGCAGAAGCATCTAGAGACAAGACAGCCTTCACAGTGCCTGGTCGTCCATTGTATCAATTCCGGGTTATGCCCTTCGGATTGTGCAATGCTCCCCAGACAATGTGTCGGCTAATGCACAAAGTGATACCACATCAATATCACGAAAATGTCTTTGTTTATTTAGATGATCTATTGGTAGTCTCTTTCACGTTCCAGGAACATATGGAATTGCTGTCCAAAGTCTCTTCATTGTTAAGAGCGGCTGGGTTAACAATAAACCTCAAGAAAAGTAAATTTGTTCTGAGAGAGGTGAAATATTTGGGATTTTTGGTTGGTGAAGATGGTCTTCGAACAGACCCTGACAAGGTAAGAGCTGTAGCAGAGTACCCAGCTCCATCTACAGTAAAACAAATACGACGCTTACTAGGAATGGCTGGTTGGTACCAACGTTTCATACCAAATTATGCAAGCGTGGTATCACCAATTACAGATTTATTGAAGAAGAGTTCGGGGAAATTAAAATGGACATTGGAAGCGCAAGCTGCTTTCGAAAATTTGAAACGATTGCTGACTACAGCACCGGTATTAATTAACCCTGACTATAATAAAGAGTTTTTTATTAGATGCGATGCGAGTCTGACAGGGATAGGTAGTGTGTTGTATCAGGTTGATACTGACGGACAAGAGTGTCCGATAGCCTTCATGTCGAAGAAACTAAATAGAGCTCAAAGGAATTATTCAGTCTCTGAGCTCGAATGTCTTGCGGCAATTCTGAGTGTGAAGAAATTCAGGGGCTATGTTGAAGGTCACCGATTTACAATTGTGACTGATCACTCAAGTCTGAAGTGGCTTATGTCACAGAAGGACTTGAGTGGTCGTCTGGCTAGGTGGAGCCTAAAACTCCAACATATGGATTTTAACATCGTCCACCAAAAAGGTACCCAAAATATAGTCCCTGATGCTCTATCTCGTCTTTATGACGATACACACGAAGAATTGACGGAAGCATTAGTACATCACATTAACGACATTAAAATCGACAATGAAGGTTATCGGCACAAAGAATATACTGATATGATAGCTAAGGTTCGTTCATCACCCAAGGACTTTCCATCTGTTAAAGTCGTGGACGATAAGCTATACATACGTATTGAGCCAAGACCTGATGCAATACCCAACGATGTTCCTGTGTGGAAGCTCTGGATTCCAAAACCGATGACTTTAAGCATGATTCAGAAACATCATAATGATAGTACTGCTGCACATGGAGGTGTTAAAAAGACATTAGAATTACTTCGACGTCTTTATTATTGGCCGGGCATGGCGTCACAGGTACACAACTATGTTGTGTCCTGCGACACGTGTAAACAAACAAAAGCCACGAATCAGATATTGCGTCCTCCGATGCAATATCAATTCGAAACAGCACGTCCATGGCAGAGAGTCTATATAGATTTTTTGGGACCGTATCCTCGTTCTACACTTGGGAACACGGTGTTATTGATAGTTCTGGATCATGCTACGAAGTTTGTAATACTGAAACCGCTTAGAAACGCAACTTCACCGAAGGTGAATGCTTTTCTAAAGAATGAAGTGTTTCTTACTTATGGGGTTCCAGAGTTTCTACACAGTGACAATGGCAAGCAGTTCACTAGTAGGAACTTTCAAAGTCTTTTGTCAGATTTCGGCATCAAACATATTAGGACTGGTGTGTATAGTCCACAGAGTAACGCGTCAGAGCGGGTCAACCGATCAGTTTTGGCAGCAATCCGAGCGTTCTTAAAAGGTCAACATACCAAGTGGGATGCACACATTGGTGAAATTGCATATGCACTGCGAGCTGCAGTACATTCTGCGACAAAGTACTCACCGTACTATTTGCTATTCGGTCAACATCCGATATCAGATGGTAACATTTATCATCTGATGAGATCACTTCACGTGCTGGGTGAAGATATTGGTGAGGAAATCGAACGCTCTGATCACTTGACCATGCTCAGAAATCGAGTACAACAGAACCTGTCTGTAGCTTTTAAGAAATCACAACATCATTATAACCTGCGATCTAAACTACGAACCTTCGAACCACAACAACGTGTGTATGTACGGCAGCATCATTTGAGTGACGCTACTAAGAAATTCTCGGCGAAATTGGCTCCAAAGTTCTTACCTGCAATGATTAAAACTAAGATTGGAAATGTACTTTATGAGTGCATAGATATGAGCGGTAAGAATCTTGGAGTTCATCATGCGAAGGATATCAGGGAATGATGTCTTTTCGTTAGGTAGGGTCGTTCCTCTGGCTAGTTGTCGTCGCTGTGGTTCACATCTTCTGGGTCATACTTGCTGGTAGTATCGGGGTGTCAATAGTGCTGACGTTCTGATGGATGGTCGGTCTCAATACTCAGTGGAGTTCCTCGCGGACTTCATGAGTGTAGGGATTGGTCATCGGTCGTGACGCCAGTGGCTGTTGATACTCCGATCCCAGGTACAACTTTTTAATAAATGCAGTTCGGTGGTTTCCTATCATGAAAGGGATGGCGACGTTTTTTTTGTGACTTCAAGATTGAAAGTCTTGCTTAACATCTTGAATTCATGGTTTGTAACGTCGGCTTTATGCTAATTAACATGATAAAACCAATCCCTATTCTTGATCTGACTCAAACACAATTAACATATCATTTTTCATTTTTCCATTATAATAGTTAAATTATTTCTAATAACACAGACCAGCTTCAATTCGTACATTAACATAAATATAAGAACGCACTCGTTTTTTTTGTTTGTTCAGTTGCTTGACTTTCTTTCAAAGAAAATTAAAAACGTCAAACCAAAAACACATTTTGGAAATTTTTCAATTTTGTTAGATTCATTTCGTTGTTTGATTCGCAAACAAATTTAATCTTTTTAGTAAAACTGAATTAGAAGCAAATAAGTTCCAGTTGGTATTCTTTTTAAATTGATATTCAACAAAACGTATGATATCTGGGTACAAAATTTTATAAAAGTGTAAAATGTTAAATAAATAAAAAGAATATTGTAAATTCACTGCCGTGAAATTTAATATAAATTTATTGAAGAAGAAGAAAAACTAATTCAGGTGATATGTTTATGATGTTCACAATTGTTGAGGTATTTTAAACGCCATTGAAAACTGTGGGTACATTAATCCACTCTGTTTCCATTAAGACGAAATTTAAGTTGAAGAGGCTGAAGTTATTAAGGAAAGTTTGGAAGTTTATACAATAAAAAAAACCGAGATAAAATCAACCGTGGAGGTAATTTTTATTAATTTGTATGGGCCTGCCAGCATATGTTATTTTGGAAAAGTGATGGTTGTTATGGCATAGAATTCCCGGATGTCAGAGTTGGTTAAAGGAAGGATTTTGCTAAAAAGTGTTTGTCGCTGTAATTTGGTTTCCTATTGGATACACACAAATCATGAAAGATGACTACCGAATAGAAGCAGCATCAGCAAAGAAGAATTTAAGATAAGTTTTTTTAGTTTATTACTTTTATATATTGATATCATTATTAGGTCTTTTGTTTACATTCATTCTTAAATGATAGGCTAAATCAATCACATGTTAAGAGATTCCTGAATACAGATTAGGTGGAATGATTTCCGTTATCCCGTTCTATTTAATTTATTTTTTTTTGGTTGTAAATATAATTATTTGGTATAAAAGTCCAAGCCCATAGGGCAATTTAACAGGTTCAACTATGTTTGAGTTTTCTGCGAAAATACGACCCAATAGATCCGCTTTCTCTTTCGAGTCGCTCACGGGAATGTCATTCAGAACTAAGGTTGGAATAGAGGATCGAGTAAAATTGCTCTGGACTGATTTAACTGCCTGAAAGAAACTACGTGAGCCAGATGGGTGCTCGGCGAATTTCTTTGCTTTCTTCTGGATAAACGCGTCTTTCCAAGTCTATTTTGAATTTACTAATATTTCTGGCTTTCTTATAGGCGCTATGGGTTTCAGGTGTTTTATTAGCGTTATACGTCTTGAATGCTTTGCGTTTATTCCTCACTGCCTCATCAACATCCCGTGTGAACCAAGGCTTAGTTTTAGGAGTGATTAATCGATTTGGAATAAACTGCCGCATTCCTTCTTTTATGATTTCAGAAATTCTTATTACCGATGTGCTAGGATCTTGATCCAAACAACAAATAGTTTTCCAAGGTGTTTCGTCATAAAAGTTTCTCAGTCCCTCCCAGTCAGCGCGTTTATAGTTCCAAACCCGGCGAGGATTTGCTTTAATTTGTGTCGGTGATGTAAATTGCACTATTGCTGATATTAGTAAATGGTCTGATGTTCCGAGGGGTTGTTCAACTTTTGTCTTCGTAGTATCTGGTTCGTTTGTCAAAAACAGATCCAGCAAATTATTGTTATGATGTGAATTGTCTGCGATTCTAGTGGGACACTCTATCATTTGCGTCAAACCGTGATAATCTGCGAGTATCAGTTCGGCTTGTCTTCCTACGTCGTCAGTGCGCGATGAATACCTAAGCCATTCTTTATTATGAATATTAAAGTCTCCAAGAATGGCCAGTCTTGCTTTGGGGTAGTCCGTGGTAATCTTGTCTAGATTAGCCGATATTTGATCGAAAAAGGGACATCCTGGGGGAGAATTTGGGGATCTATATAATCCTATTATAAACATAGTTTCATCAACACCTGAGATCTTCAGTGCTATAGAACTATGGTGCTTAGAGTTCAACTCGTAGGCCTTAATTCTCACACATGAAAGTGAATCTCGAACAAATACACAGACACCATGCTTGTTATAAAAGGAATGTTCCAATTCGTAACTAGGTATCCGGTATTTGTCGGGATCCAACTTCGATGCTTTGCCACTAACAATTGTTTCGGTAAGAAACAATATGTCAGGTTTATTTTTTTCGATGTAGTGATGAACCTCGTTTAGATTCGAATTGAGACCTCTTATGTTGGTGAAGTCAATGCTAAGCTGTTGGTTCACTCTGCGGCCATTTTGTTGAGACAAAGACTTACCCTTTGACATTGCAGGCATAGCTACTGAAATTCGGCCAGGCCTAAATTTCAACACTAAACAGTACAAAAGAAACTGGGTATCTCTGTCACAAAAACACGGTAGCAGATTTCATGCAACAGTAGCACGATAAGAGAAAAGCAAAAAAAATAATGGGGACACAAAATACACTAACAAAATTGACGAGCACAAATAAAGGGTTAAATTCGAAATTCCTAACTTTTGTCAAAAAAACACATTTCACAATCAACCAACTGACACTTTCCAACTCCCAAAATAAGTCCGAGGTGGGAGGAGCTAGATCATGTCACAAAACTTCAAATAAAAAAAAAACCCAGGCAATCCAAAAAAAACCAATAACAACTAAAACAAGATTTTTGGGTTTCTATTACCAAGACAAATGCTTTAAAATAATAAATAAATTTATTACATCAAAGCAATAAAAGGTAAAATTTTACCTGCCTACCTCTTGGTAATAGTGAACACAAAATACCAAATAATTTTTTAATAAAGAACAATCTCACCAATTATATAATTGTACGCGTCCGTTCTTCAACACTTTTATTTTTCATAAACATTAATACAAACACTATAACACTTATTTACTTATTAGCTACTACACTTACTAACACTTATTAACACTTATAACACTATTATTTATCTATTTTCGATTATTATGTTTTTTGTTCTTTTTATTTTAAAATTTAGGAGACGTCGACTCGTCTGACTCCGAATGATGAAATTATAATTAATAATTAATAATAATAATTATAATTAATGATGCTGTATTTATCGATTCAGCATAACTACTATTTGTCGAAATATTTGCGGTAGAGTTTTCTAGCGCTGAAATCGGTAATTTAAACGCATTATGCAAAGTTCTACCATTAATCAAAAGAGTTGAAGCAATACCGCTAAACGCAGTCGTGATACAACTCAAATTTAATGCATGTACTTTTCGAATGATAGCAGTTTGCGTTTTACCACAGCCTGCATGTGCAGTCAAACAAAATACATTCGAACCTGTATCGTGATATTGGACTTAACGGATAACATGATCAATTATATTTTTTTGTTCTGCATTGGCAGTTGCATACAATTCATTGAATAAAACTTCTTCGTGAAGTGGATTAAAATCATCCACACCCTGCTCTTGTGGTAACGCTCTGGAAATTGGTAGCCCATGTGCTTGACATGATGAATTATGAGTGACCAAAATATCTTCAATAACTAATAATGCACGATTAAATGAAATGTCTTCATTGTAATCTTTTCGAAAATCTTCACTAAGATAATCCTTGAACTCATTCCACAATGCTAATACATTTGATGGAACATTCCATGCACATATATAACCAAATAATTCTCGCAATTGTTTTGGCGATTGAAAGTCTTTTGCTTCATTTAAACATTCTCGCCATTCATTATCATTTGAAACAATTCCACGTGCATGACACGCCTCCACAAATGTGTCGTACAATTTTCCATTGTACCTACGAATATCTTCAAATGATTGTGCACCAGTGACAAGCAATAGAAGCAGCCTTAAATGAAATAACTGGACATTTTTTGGAGAAACAACATACATTCGTGATATAATTTTATCAATACCGCGCGATCTTTTTTGCCATGCTTTACGGGAATCATTCCAAGTATAATGGAGTGGGATTTCAGTATATTTGAATTGTTTTGCAACATCATCAATTCGATTCAATTCAAAAAATGCCATCAATTTTGTACGTTTAACAGCATCAGCGGCCTGACACTCGTGGCCCTGTAGAAAAAATACATTTTGTCTATCCGGCAAATGAATATCAAGTCGAATGATGGTATGTGACTGAAAATGCATTGGATTCTCAAAAATTCGCCACATAGCTTCAGTCGATCCAACATAGCGTCCATTTAAAAAATTTCTAACTTCATCTATTTCAATACCACTGTCTTGATCAGCTAAATCATTGGTTTGATTACATAGATTAGCTTGGTTATTTACAGAAAGCAATTCAATGGTCGCACTGTCATAACCTTTGTAAACGTATTTATAAATGTATTTTACGCTTTTTACTGTTGTACATACTTCGACATTGATGTGACAATTCATTTTGGCGAGTAAGTATGGATTGTACGGTACAACATAACGATTATCAAGTGTTTTCCCGCGAACATCATCACTAATACCATTATATTTCCTACAATAAACGGGATACCCGTTAACCGATTCGCGTGTTTGATCGACGAAATTTTTAGAAAATTCTTTGGAGCATTTTCCATTTCTCATACAAACAGCTGTTGGGTTGAGAGTACCACATGGGCCATGCATCATATGTTTCACAACATATTCATGCAGCTTTGCATGTGTTTGAGCATTTCCGCACACACCAATTTATCAATATCTGTTAACCTATTTATTTTATCAGCATCGCATAGTGTGATTAAAATGTGAGCGTGTGCTAAGTCTCTTTTTTGAAATTCAATTGTGTATATAATTGCTGAAACTTTACCAAAACTTTCATTGTTAACAATTTCAATCAATGTTTTCAACTTTGAGTTAAACACGCGTACAATGATTTCTGGCCGGAAATTAGCTGTCTCTCCTAAATCGAGATATTCCTGAATTTCAGGCCACTTTGGATTACACGTCGTTGTCACGAATAACGACGGTTTTCCAAAATGTTGTACAATCGACATCGCATCTAAATAGTTTTGGTACATGTTTCTGGGTGATCCAGTAAAAGAAGATGGCAAAACTACTCTTCGGCCAATATTGGTATGGTTGTAATCATTTTGATTATGTTGTAAATAATCAGTTAAATTTTCATATACTTCACTTCGTACAAGTGCTTGATGACTTTTAATAAAATGTAGACGACTACCTTCTATACGAACGTACATGTCTACAATCCATTGCAAAAACAATTTTTGCGAATGATGTAAAAGGGAGAAGCTATCTCTAATTGCAAGACGGTAACACGCATATGGCAGCATAGTCACTTTATTCCTTTGCTGTCTCGAATTTTGACGATTTTGATCCAACTCTTTGTGAAACATATTCAGTTGGTAGTCAAAATCACCATTTGGAAACAGTAAAGGATAAGCTAAAGGATCTAAAGAAGGATCTAAAATGGAAACGTTTCTAATTGGACCATTGTTTTTTGGAAACACAACCATATTTCGCTCAAATGGAGGCTCGCCATCAGTCGTACTAAATATAATTGCAACGTCAGTAACAGTGGTATCATTATAACGACACATGTCCAAATCTTGATTTACGGTTATAGCAATATACATATCACTATTGGCGTTCTCAGGTCTAGAATAAACTTGTCTCATGGTTTGAAAGGATTGCACCAAAGGGTTAACTCGATATAACTCTTGAGCAGTATCACGCATAAAACCATTAATACAATTTCGATTCACTCCCAGCAGCATTCTGTAATTCACTGCAGTGTCAACATCATAGAAATATAATGATGCATAAAGTGGTGATGTACCATATGGAACAGTCATAGATCCTGCTCTATGATAAAATACATCGTTTATTTTAAAGTGATAAACACCACGTGCAACGGTTTCGGCAATCTTAGCCTCCGAACTAACCACTGCAAACGATGAATTGTACTTACGTATATTTTCAAAGTAATTTTTTGACCTTTGTTTTTCATTTGCATTGTTCGAATTATGATTTTGAAATAATATATAAAAAAATCGTTTTGACACAAAGGCGGTAAATCAACGTTACCTCTATGACAGCATGAAGTAAACTTATCTCTATCACGGTTAGTGATTTCTGACTCAAAATGATATGCTAAACAAAATCTACATTGTAAATGCATGAGACCATTATTCTGACTAATATAATTTGTAGGAACTAAATTCAAAGCTATTTTAAAAGTATCAATCAAATACCCATTATCATTTATATTTTCCCTATGCAATTTCCGATTTTGTTTATTTATATCTCTTTTTCTCCGACCCGTTAGCGTTTGCACGCGAGGCATTTTATTTACAGATAGTGGATAAAATCGAAACCCTAAAATGAAATTTATTAACTTCATATTTTCAGTTTTATGTTAGTATTTTAATTTTCTCAAAAAATCCATCCCTAAAATAATGAAATGAAAAGTACACTTACTTGAAGCAGTGGACCGCGCTTAAATACAATACTGTGAACACGTAATTTGCAACAAAATTCCTTTTATGCGTAAAATTTGGATGACTAAAATTGGCTCCCAAAAACGCTATGTTTGATTCACACACAAAAGATTCTTTTTATACACCAATAGAAAAGGAAATTTCGAGTGTCGTTGCCACAAAAACAGTTACCACAAAAACTTTCACTATCAAATATTTCGATTTGATTAAAATCTAAACAAAGTTCTTAGAGCAGAATATTTAAACAATTTTTATTTAAAGTCACAGAAATAACACTCATTGCATGACGGCACTGAATTTTTTACATTTGCATTTTTTTACAACATTTACATTTAAAATTCATATTCTATTTCATCATAGTTGCTTTGATTTAAAAACTTTGTAAAATGTAAAATTTATACATTTAATAAAGTTTTTAAATCAAAGAAACCATAATAAAATAACATATGAATTTTAAATGTAATTCTAATTTAATAACAACCATCGTAAAAAATAGTAATTTCTATTAACGTTTTTTGTTCGTAAAAAAAATATTCACTCACAAAAAACTGTGTTTTCATCTCTTGTAGTAAAATATACTATTTTCACACCTATCACATTTTTGCCATTTTTTCTGAAAAAATCGTTAAAATTCAAAACAAAGTATTTTTCGGCACATCTACTACTCAAGACCTTTCCTAAAATATACATATTGCCACACTTTTGATGGAGCAAATATTTTAAAATTGTACCGCAAAAATTATGCTTGCGTATTTATATATATAATCTAATCATTTAAAGAAAACGAAAGTTATAAATTTTAAGTTCCCTCATAGTAGGCGGTTTTTATAAATGTACATTTGTTTGAATATGCGTAAATACTTTATCTATAATATCTATAATATCTTTAGTCTTTAGTAATAAAATAAAGTGTTTGTCTGTCTGCGTGCGCTCTCCAGAGAAATCTGGAGCACATAGGAGGATCAAATGTTGTCAGGAGAATGCAATTGACAGGTATTAATGCACCTCGGAGCCGAAATTTTAAGATCTAATTTCGTTTTTAACTAATAATTTTAATTTTCTTAAGGGTTTGCCTAAATGTTGATTATATTTTATACTTGGATTTTTATTCAAGTTTCGAATTATTCGCTTAGTTGTCTTTGATCAATTTTTATTTCACTTTTCGGAATTATCATTAAAATGAATAGTTAATGTATAATGTGACAAACAAATATGTACATTTATATGACAATTATGTGCATTGAAATTCAACACATTATTTTTTAACAAAAAATTCTAATTTACAACAAATATGTTCTTATGAGATAAAAATCATTTAATTATTATTTTGTCTGTCAATGTGTTTTAATTTTAACATACATTTAATATGTAAAATATGGAGGGGCTGAAATCTCACAGCTCTGAGATATCAAGACTTCGGTCTGGGTTAAGGATTTTGATATAGTTTTCGACAAAAAACTTTTATGCGGACATGGTTTTTAGTTACACTCAGCAAACTACTCAAAAACCTCTCCATTTAGTGTTTCGAGAAAATATTACAAAATCACAAATTCATATTTCTTTCAAAATTCCAAAAATATTGTAAAAAATAAATAAAATCAAACTTTTTCCAAAATCCTAAAAATATTCCAAAAATTATTACAAAATCAAATATTAGTATTAAACTTTTTTCAAAAATTCTGAAAATGTTGCAAAAATTATACAAAATAAAAAATTGAATCTTTTTTCAAAATTCCAAATATTCCAAAAATTAGAATAAAATCAAATATTTAAACTTTTTCTAAATTCTAATAATATTCCAAAAATTCTTAAAAATTCAAAAATTGAAACTTTTTCAAAATTCTAAAAATATATATAAAATTAAAAAATTTTTTTTAAATTCTAAAAACATTCAAAAATGGAATAAAATCAAATATTTAAACTTTTTCTAAATTCTAATAATATTCCAACATTTCTTAAAAATTCAAAAATTCAAACTTTTTCCAAAACTAAAAATATTGCAAAAATTATAACAATATCAAAAATTGAAAATTTTTCCAAAATTACAAAAATTATAATAAAATCAAAAATTTAAAATTTTTTAAAATGTTCCAATATTCCAAAAATTCTTACAAAATCAAAAATTGAAACTTTATCAAAATTCCAAAAACATTCAAAAACTATAACAAATTCAAAAACGTCCATGTCCAATTTCATTTTCATTTTCAGCAAACTATTCAAAAACCTTCAATTTAGCGATTCGAGAAAATATTACAAAATCACAAATTCATATTTCTTTCAAAATTCCAAAAATATTGTATAAATTATAATAAAATCAAACTATTTTCAACATTCTAAAAATATTCCAAAAATTATTACAAAATCAAAAATGGAAAATTTTTACAAAATTCCAAAAATTATAAAAAATCAAAAATTTAAAATTTTTCAAAATTCCAAAAATATTCCAAAAATTCTTACAAAATCAAAAATTAAAACTTTTTCCGAAATTCTAAAGATATTGCAAAAATTATTACAAAATCAAAAATACAAACTTTTTTCAAAATTCCAAAAATATTTCAAAAACTATAACAAATTCAAAAATTTCCATGTCCAATTTCAATTTCAATTACATTTACGTCATAAAAACAGCTACATTTTTTTCTCAAAAAATTGGCTAAAAAAAATCAATGAAATCATTTTTTGACACGCTTGACATTATTTTTTTGACAAACTTATAATGCCATAATTCTCTATAATAATAATATATTTTCACGTCATACAAATTATTTATTTTATTTTTTCCAAAAAACTGGGTAAAAAATAAATAAAAATTTTTCTTTTGACACACTTGACAACATTTTTTTGACAAACTTATAATGCAATAACCAAGATTTTGTTCTCACATACCAATCCCGACCATCAAGACTTCTCGAAGTTCAATGTTCCTACTCGTAATCACTTAAAATGAACGTTTTTTAAGCCAAAAATATGAAAATTTCCTTGTTTTGACACACTTGACGATTTTTTTGACACACTTCCGGTACAGTTATCGAACACAGCGTCCTTTCGGACCTGTCTCTTGAGTATACCTATTTTTAGAAAAAAAAAATTTTTGAAATCCCTCCAGTGGTTTTCCCTGCAGCGTAGGTAATGACTGACAGACATACATTTTTTTTTTTTGCTTTTTTAGAATCAGTAGGTCTTAAAACGTCGAGAAATGCCAAAAAATTGGGGGTAAGAATTTCACTTTGAGCTCATGAATGTAATACTTAGGTTTTTCAGACCGAAGAAATTTATCTGTAGCCTTAGAGACATTTACTTAATGGCTTTTGCTGATAGTCTAAGAGCCAGTGACCGGCAGACTCACGGTATTTTAGCAAACTCTATATTGATGCTAGGTATAGTTTTTCACCTGCCGTAGTTGAAATGGGTATTCACTATCCCCGCCGATGGTTCCTTTGGGCGTGTCCGCAAGTCAAAAAACGTAAAATTTTACTTCAAAAACGTGATTTCAGCAAGTCTGCCGTTTTAATATCTTAAAGTATACAATCATTTTTAGTAAAAAGTCCAATGGCAGACACCTACTCCGGTTCCGAGTATTTTTTTTTAAATTTCAAAGTTTTAAAATTTCATGAAAATTTACTTTATAGTCCAGTAACTTTATACATCACAGTATGCGTCAAATCCGGTAGTTCTGATTTTTTGCAGACTTGTTTATGATGTTGGCCTAATGAATAATCCAAGTTTGTGACCTCGAGCGCCGAACGCAACTTTGTCAAAAATCGAAAAAACCGCGAAAAAATCGTTATTTTTTCAAATTTTGGCGATTATAACCCTAAAGGACTAGTTTTTTCTTTATACTTTCTTAGGACGGTTTTAAGTAGAATAAATTTGCTACAATATGATACTAGAACTGTCTCTGTAGACCCAATACTTTCCGAGATTAAGCAGTTCAAAGTTTATCATTTTTTTCAAAATTCGCAATTTTTTGCAATTCTGTCGTTCTGAATGAATTTTCGAGTGACTAAAATAATGTCTAAAATATTGCAAAATATTGCGAAGTTAAAAAAATGATAAACTTTGAAAGGCTCAAACTCGGAAACTATTGGGTCTACAGAGACAATTCTAGTATCATATTGTAGCAAATTTAGTCTACTTTTTTTTCAAACACTAGTCCTTTAGGGCCATAATCGCCAAAATTTGAAAAAATAACGATTTTTTCGATTTTTGAGGCTTAATCTCGGAAACTATTAGATCTACAGAGACAGTTCTAGTATCATATTGTAGCAAATTTATTCTACTTTAAAACCGTCCTAAGAAAGTATAAAGAAAAAACTAGTCCCCCAGGGTTATAATCGCCAAAATTTGAAAAAATAACGATTTTTTCGCGGTTTTTTCGATTTTTGACAAAGTTGCGTTCGGCGCTCGAGGTCACAAACTTGGAATATTCATTAGGCCAACATCATAAACAAGTCTGCAAAAAATCAGAACTACCGGATTTGACGCATACTGTGATGTATGAAGTTACTGGACTATAAAGTAAATTTGCATGAAATTTTAAAACTTTGAAATTTAAAAAAAAATACTCGGAACCGGAGTAGGTGTCTGCCATTGGATTTTTTACTAAAAAAAGATTGTATACTTTAAGATATTAAAACGGCAGACTTGCTGAAATCACGTTTTTGAAGTCAATTTTTACGTTTTTTGACTTGCGGACACGCCCAAAGGAACCATCGGCGGGGATAGTGAATACCCATTTCAACTACGGCAGGTGAAAAACTATACCTAGCATTAATATAGAGTTTGCTAAAATACCGTGAGTCTGCCGATCACTGGCTCTCAGTCTATGACTGTAAAATAATACTATTACATTTTTTTCAAACTTTTTATATATTACTAATAAAATAAGTTATAAAACAGTTTTCAACCACTTTATCTGGGAAGCACGGGCATCGTCGTGCGGGTACCGTCTAGTAAATAAATAATTGTTTTTTCTTATAATTAATTTCAATTGCATTTTTTATTTAGTGCACGGAAAAAAAATCGGAGATTGGGAAAAAATTTTCCGTGCTATTCTGATAATGCCACCTTTACGTCTTTGTAGAAACAGATGAAAACAAGGTGTTTAAGATAAGTATAATAAAAAGTGAGTTACGATATGTGATACACATTCGGAGAGTGGGAAACTTATCACTAGTTTTAAAACTGTTACAAATTTCTTAATTATAATTGATTTGTCTTAACTAATCGCAAATTTTAAATTCTATAGTCTTACCGCTCACGTCTAGTATCGAAAAGATATATGTATGGTTAAAATTGGAATACAACTTTTGTTAAAAAACATAAATAACAATTACATACAATAACGAGAATCAATCATTTTTTGGATTTTGTCAGGTTATTGTCTTTTTATTTATTTAACTCTCAACAATATGCTAAACTATGAATTACATCACGTTAACTACCAAAAGAACATACCACAAATCTATCAAATATTTAAATAATTCATTTTCTGTATCCAAGGATGATAATAATTTAGTTATATTTAATAATAAATTAGTCATACCAAAACAAACATAAATCTACTAAATAATTTATTTTTTATTCGCCTACATATTAAAGTGTTACTTTATTACTGTGATTTGCGGCCCTAAAGTATAACTTTTCAACTATTTATTTTGTTGTCATAGCTACGTCCAAAAAAGTAAAAAGCATTTGTATTTGTTTAAATTCTATGAAAAATAAAATTTTTTATCAAAGCAACCCTCAAATTCAAAATTTCATTATCCAATTAAAATAGTTGTTATCATTTGTTGTCATAGCTACACAATAATTTGGAAAAAATAATAAATATTTTGTCAAAGGTTACTTGTTCCACATATTTTTATTTCAAAATTTATGCAAATTTATAATTTTAATTTAGAATAAACATTTTTTTTTTTAAATATTTTGCTTGCGGCGAATAAAAAATAGTATATGATGTACGGACGTAAGCTATTTTGGACTTAATGTGGGTCCACAAACTCCACATATACGTCCAACATCTTTAGCTTTACGTCCTAACATCATAATGTACTATTTTATTTTCATATTTTCTTGATAAACATTCGTTTTGCTTCTTTTTCTTTTAAAACATAATCGCGAATCAGATCATTCATTGAATCGGGAAAAATATTGACCAATTTTAATAAATAAAAAAAATGTCCTGGTACTATAACATTTCGTTTATTATATAAAATACCATTCACCACATATACGGCAACATCTTCAGCTGAAATGCCGGGAAACCGTATATTCTGTACAGTTTCCACTAAATCTTTTCTAGTCGGAATGAAATATGGATAAGCAGTTGTTGTTTTTATGAATTCTTCTAATCCTTCTTGTCTTAATTCTTCACGAAATGCATGCATTAAACCAGCAACGGCAAACTTCGTTGATGAATAAGGAACGGTTCCAGGCATTGGATGTAAAGCGATCAATGATGATATCGCAACAATATGCCCCTTTTTACGTGTAATCATTCCATCGATGATGCTACGTATCATCCAAAAATGTCCAAGAACATTAACATCAAATATTTTTTTAATATCATCATCTGATCCATCACGAATCGATATCAATGGCATTAAACCTGCATTATTCACCAAAATATCAATTGATCCCATTTCGTTACGAATTTGTTCTATAGTTTCTTTTATTATCTCAGATTTTGAAACATCACTAAAATAATATTTCGATTTAATTCCATAGTTTTCTATCAACTCTTTAGCTGTCTCACTACCACCTTTTCTATCAACATCAACTATAACAACATTACATCCTTCAACTGCTAATTTTATTGATATTTCACGTCCTAATCCATTACCACCACCCGTCACTAACGCCAACTGTCCATTTATTATTTTTTTTTTATTTTCAAATATTTTATTTATATTTAAGATTAAGAATTTGATATAAAGAAATATAATGTAAATAACGTCTTTCACTATGCCACAATAAAGTATAAATAATTCACTTGCACTTGGTTCTTTGAAATTTGTTGCCTTTACATATGGCACTTCTCCCGCACTATGAACATCTTCCATGATCTTTTGATTTAAACGTTTTTTGAAGAAATAATCGTTAACAATGAAGTTTGACAATTTTTATAGAAAAATTTAATTTGAGACAATATCAGTGCTAGGGGAGGGTTAAAAGTTTATTCATTTATAAAATATTATTTAGGCATTTTACTTCGGTCTGAAAGACTTAAGTATTACATTCATGAGCTCAAAGTGAAATTGTTACCCCCACTTTTTTTGGCATTTCTCGACGTTTTAGGACCTACTGATTCTAAAAAAGCAAAAAAAAAACATATGTCTGTCTGTCGGCCGGCCGTCCGGCCGTCACAGCCGACGAAATCTAGAAAACGGCTAAAGAGATTTGAAAAATTTTGATTTCTAAAAATAGGTACACTCAATGGTAAGAGTCGAAAAGACGATGTGTTCGATAACTGTACCGGAAGTGTGTCAAAAAATCGTTAAGTGTGTCAAAACAAGGAAATTTGCATATTTTTTGGTTAAAAAACGTTCATTTTAAGTGATTACGAGTAGGAACATTGAATTTGGAGAAACCTTGATGGTTGGGATTGGTATATGAGACCAAAATCTAGATTATTGCGTTATAAGTTTGTCAAAAAAATGTTGTCAAGTGTGTCAAAAGAAAGTTTTTATTTACTTTTTTACCCAATTTTTTGGAAAAAAATAAAATTAATAATTTGTATGACATGAAAATTTATTATTATTATAGAGAATTATGGCATTATAAGTTTGTCCAAAAAATAATGTCAAGCGTGTCAAAAAATGATTTCATTTATTTTTTTAGCCAATTTTTTGGAAAAAAAAATGTAGCTGTTTTTATTATTGATTTTGTAATAATTTTTACAATATTTTTAGAATTTTAGAAACATTTTGAATTTTTAAGAATTTTTGGAATATTATTGGAATTTAGAAAAAGTTTAAATCTTTGATTTTATTCTAATTTTTGGAACATTTTTGGAATTTTGAAAAAAGTTTCAATTTTTGAATTTGTTATAATTTTTGCAATCTTTTTAGAATTTCGGAAAAAGTTTTAATTTTTGATTTTGTAATAATTTTTAGAATATTTTTTGAATTTTGAAAAAAGTTGGAATTTTATTTAATTTTTCACAATATTTTTGGAATTTTGAAAGAAACATGAATTTGTGATTTTGTAATATTTTCTCGAAACGCTAAATGAAGAGGTTTTTGAGTAGTTTGCGGAGTGTATCATCTTTTCACTAGTTTATGTTAATTTACGATCTGTTATAATTTTTCGGCAACGTATTGATGTTTTGTGTTAGTTTTGTAATAAATTTTTAAACAGAGATAAAAAAATACTGATACTTTAACAAAGAGTTATCATTAATATACACCGCTGCCCAAAACTATAATCCATGTCCTCATAAAAGTTTTTTGCCGAAAACTATATCAAAATCCTTTACCCAGACTGAAATCTTGATATCTCAGAGCTGTGAGATTTCAGCCCCTCCATATTTATTACATTAAATTAATCTCTTATTCAATTACAACAAATGATAAGATTAAGTAAGATCTTTAGTTCAATATTTTCTTATAAAAGACACGCACGAGTTTGTTTCGACAAGAAATTTCACTACGGATTTTTTTTACACTCCCTCATATCTGACCGTTTAATATCTTGCAAAAATCGAGTGCTACTGATAATGGCAGAGGATATCCGGACGCCCACAGAACTCCCAAAAGTTTTGGATGATATAAGGGTATTTTGCCAGTGTTCTGTAAGAGTGGGTGTTACTTGAATGCAATCGGAACACTAGTTTGACCAAATAAGCAACAAACTTGGGCTTATAACTGTATACAAGCAAAGAAAGTAGGAATGAGTCAAATTATTAAATTAACAAAACATTTTTGTAAATGTAATAAAAAACGTTAATTTTACATAAAAATTAATGAAGTTTAACAAGAACAAAGTTTTTCATATTTTTAAGAACAATGATTGTTTCAACAAAACTTTTGTAAATCGTTTGTCAATGTTTTCTCATTAATCATGAATTTACCACAAAATAGCAATGAATTGTACAAAGTTTTGTAAGCTTTTGTGAACGAAAAAGACGTGCTCAATTTTTTATAAAGCTAACTAATATTTTCAATATTTGGTTAATTTTATAACTAAAGCTATATAAAATTATTTATTGTACAATTATTTTGTGAATTTAACAACATATGAAAGTTCCAAAAGTTTTAATTATTTCTAATTCAAATTTATCTTCAAGAAATTGGAAATAGATTGTGATTTGGGGCAACAATAAGGCTGGTCAATATTAAAAAAGTTATCGAAAATATCGACATCAAAAAAATATCGATGAAACTGATATATTGATAAATACCAAAGGTAATTAATAGTTTCGATATTCGATTAATTTTATCCTTAAAGCAAAATAAAATTACTTATTGTACAATTATTTTGTGAATTTAACAACATACGTTAGTTACGAAAAATGTATTATTTCAAATGTTCTATTTCAAATTTATCTTCAAGAAATTAAAAATAATTTGCAATGTGTAAGGCATGTGAATTTAAAACAGATTTTACTAGCCAATAGTAACACTTAGGGATGCACTAAAGATTATCGTATATAGGCTGGCGGACACGTCTGGTGTACGAGGCTATATCTAGTTATATATGTATAAAATATGTCCTAAACAAGGTTTAGGTTTGTTCTTACGCATTCCTGAGGCCATTAAAAGTGAAAAAAAAAAATTAAAACCGAAAAGTCCGAATTTCGGCTTTTTTCCATAATGCCCGGGTAACATGTCAGAGTGCCAGCAATTGATTTATCTAACCAATCTAGACACTTTTTGTATGGAACATTTCTTTCTACAAGCCTTATTTATTAAGTTATATTGGATTTTCCAAATTTCGGGGTCAACTTCTCAGGTCAATATCTCCGGTTCTGTAACTTTCTGTACCTTAAAATTGGTACCAAATTAAAGATAATAATTTTGCCGTCATTTCAAGTGGTGACCATCCGACCAGGAATAAATCAGGAATTTCAACAGTCAACTTAATTATAAGTATCATATAATATTTTTATTCAATTTATTCTATATTCTATTTATTCAATTTAATTTTATTACCTACATTTAAATTTTAAAGTGATTGTTTATTTGATTTTGTTTTGAATATTATAGAAATTATGTACACATTTACAAACACATTTAGGGAACTTTCGATTTGTTTGGGGGTATTGTTGGTTGCAGCATCCATTATGTCAATCGTAACACAACACGCTTTGGTTTTATTCGCTGCAACATTCTTCTCCCTAGTTGCCGTCATAACTAGGGTTTTCGCCACTCTTTCGTGTTCCCAGTAGTTTCAGCAGGTCCACCAGAACCTGAGAAAACTGCTGCAGCTTTCGGATCCAAAACCTTTACGGTTACTGAAGACCAGCTCGAGGCACTGGTTGCCAAGCGGATCGACGCCGCTTTGGCACGATTGAACCATAGAGGTCCTACTTCAAATCCTCCTTAGTACGTAAAGCATTACAACCGCCATACGAAGGTCTTTTCAAAGTCATCAGTCGTGATGATAAAAATTTCATTATTGACCGTAAAGGTCAACACGTTCAAGTTTCAATCGACAGATTAAAACCTTGCTTTAGGGAACAATCTGAAGATGATTTAACTCAAAACTCACCTACTTTGAGAACTGATCTCAGTCGCGCAGACGACACGTCGTCTTCTACAGATAATGTCCATTCTACTCCTTCGGACACATTCCAGTCTTCTCCTTCTACCTCCGCAGAAACAAGACAACGCGACGCTAAGGCAGTTGTATCAACTAAAAGGGTTAGATTTGACCCCATTCCTCAACAACAGATATTCCACCCTGCATCCACAATTACGCGAGCAGGCAGAACCACTCGTACCCCTACTCGCTTCCTTCGTGCTGTAGCACATTAATCTTTCTATATCGTCTCATCTTCGATGATACTAGGGGGGAGTGTTTGTGGTGAACTAGCTTTAATAAATTTTTGATCACGTTGTTTTTAACGCCTAGGAATAATTCTGACAGTACTAAAAATTAAACAACACATTTCTTATTAATCATTCTAGTGGTACATAAAAATGTTTCCTAAATGTATTTTGTTTTGTTATTATTCATTCAATTATTTCAAAGATCAAAAATAACTTATAACTTAAATGCAAAGTACATAAATATTGAATGTGAAATAAAATATACAGGAGATGTCAAACCTATCCGCTTATGTAACCAAAATTGTTTTTTGATTTCACAAACCGTTTGGAATCAACACAAAATATATTGGTATTAAACAATCTCCACTGATTCCGATACGATTGGAATTAAATCCCGAAAAATTATAGTGCCGGAAGTAATGATATAAAGACATCTGATTATCATCAATGAATAATTCACGACGCAGCAATAAATCATAGAAATCCTATAAATGTATTGTTATTTATTGTAGTACTGTTCGCAAGTGGATTGTTTTAGAGCTATAATTATTTCCTGGGGTGTGAAGTGTCTTTTTAGAGATTAAATTTATAATTTGCAGTTTAGTTAATTATTATTATGCTGCTAAAGTTTAAACAAAACAAAAAAATATGATAAAAGAGACTTAAGTTCATGGTGTTCTAAGCTACATGGAATACCAATCAAATTATTAAAAAATTGAAGTAGTCTAATTTCTTGGTCAAGGTTCAGAGCATGGCATGGTATGTGGAGTTAGATATGGAGCCAACATTAGGTGAATGAAACCTACATCTAATATGTGTTAAATATAATAATTGTAATTATATTTTTGTATGTATGATGATCTCGGATTCTTCGACTTTTAAGGTCAGAGACCCTGTTCTTTGTCTTTGCTTATTTCATTCCGTTTAAACCGTCTCATTTGTACTGAACTGGGAAAAAATTACTTTTCGAACACACATGGCTGATGCTTGCTGGAACCAAAAACCTCGCTAGGCACGCATTCCTCCAATTGCTTTCTCTTAGTCACTAGTAGGTAAAGTGTTCAATACAAATTTACAAACTAAAGGTCATAATTAAAAAGTTCTCTTAGTCAAGTATTTGATCAGAAATTACAGAGATGAGCGCATACGACAGAAATTATAATTGCTTCTAATGTGCAAGATTCTCATTTGGAGTGTTGTTCATTTTGAAGTGCGTTTCGAGGAATTGAAAGAATGATTATGGTATGTTATGGTAAATATTTTTTTTTTTTTATTAATCAGTTAGACATGTTTAGCACACTAAATATGAAATATTCATTATTTAGACTCTTTGAATATCCGAAGATACCATGTCAACTATAAAAGAATGGAAGGAATGGGGATATAGGGATAACTATACTAATTTTTTTAAATGATGATGGACATTTTCTTTAAATGCCTGAGGAGAAAATTCATCGGGAAATACAGAGGAGGGCAATGAATTCCATAATTTGGCCACTCTATTGAAATAGTCGTTTTGGAAGGACACAGTTCTACAACGAGGTATTTGTACAACAAATGGATGGGATAACTTGGCAGCTCTTGTTTGTCGATTATACTGCGCACACGATGGAAGAATATTTTGAATTTCCTTAGAGGAGAATTCGCTAAAGTTATATTTATAGTAGATTGACAATTCAGCCACATTTCTTCTGTGCTGGAGTGAATCAAGCTGGTCCGTTAGTTCGGTATTACCAATCAACCGTACTGCTTTTCTCTGTACAGAGTCTAAACAATTTATTGTTGACTGATAAGCACCTCCCCAAACATGACAGCAGTACTCCATACATGGACGAATAAAGGACTTGAAGATTAGCAAAATTTGCTCGGGATTGAAATACTTTTTACATCGACTCAAGAATCCTAATTTTTGCATTGCAGATTTAGCGAGGTTGAACACATGTTTATTCCATTTCAGGTTATTTTGAATATCCACTCCAAGAAGTCTAACTGATTCAACCTCATGCAATTCCTCTTGGTTTATTTTAATAGGAAAATTTTTATGTCGCTCTATTCGTGAAAGACGGCATAATTTGGTTTTGGTTGGATTAAATGAAACAAGATTACGATCACCCCATTCCATTATACGCTCCAGATCTTTGTTGATGGAATCAATTAGCAACTCTCTATCAGTGGTAACTGCAGTATGAGATCGAAATTTAGGAGATGCATGTGATGCATGTAATGTGCTGTCATCAGCAAAACTATGGATTGGGTGCACTGTGGAAATAAGTAAGGCATTAATGTATAGAAGAAACAAGGTTGGTGAGAGTGCAGAACCTTGGGAAACCCCAGCATTGGTTGTGAAAATATTGGATGTGATACCATCTAAATTAACATGAAATTGGCGACCTGTAAGAAAACTATGAATCCATGAGACAGTAAGATGGTCTATGCCATAAGATTTTAATTTAGCCATAAGATTTTTATGCCACACTTTATCAAATGCTTTAGAAATGTCAAGTGAAATACTGAATGTTTCACCGTGGTTTTCCAGCGATTTGTTCCAGAGATGGGATACGTAGGCTAACAGATCACCTGTTGCATGACTTCTACAAAAACCATACTGCTTATCATCAATAATTCGTGACATTTCCAAATAATCTATCAAATTGTAGTTAACATATTTTTGTTAACATATTATTCAACCCTTGCTGTACTGTGTTACTGTATTTCATCTGAACGAAATTCAATGCTTTGTTTGTTAATTTAACAAAAATATTACTAAAACATAAAAATTTTTATTGAAATAATTAAAATATTTGTGTAATTAAGACCATGTTACGAAAATTATACTGTGATATATTGTGTCACTAATAATTTCCCTTTTGTATTGAAATTTACAAAATTTCTGAGATAAGTTTTAGAAAATATGTATTATATAACCCAATAAATTTACACTTTTTGTTAGATTCGACAATCAGAATTTGTACATTTAACAAAAAATATGTGTTTTAAATATTTACAAAAAACAATGTAACTGGTTAAAAATTTGATTAAATTGTTAGCTGAATTCATTTATCTAATTTTTCTTGATTTGAAGCAACCCTCTGACTTTCTGAAGATACCTGGTAAACTTGTATAACTTTGTAGAATAACAATAAAAGTCTAAACATAATCTGTTTGGGTAGAGCAAGAGCTATTGAACTATTTAAACTCCATTCTTCATTAACGTAGATTTTTGTGGGCGATAAACTCAGTGCAGATGATCCAGTACGTTGATAATCAATAGAAATATGATTGCACCGGGGTAGACTGCGAAACAATATTTGCGGATTATTTAATAGAATTCCTGCTGGTAATCGATCTTATGCTCTTCTTTCATTTTAACTTACTGTGACACCTTATTATTATTATAGCAAACATTTTAATTTTGCATTGTTTGTCTTGGTTATAAAATATTTTAGATTATTAAAAATTAAGAAAACTTTATAATATGTTGTTGGTATTATGATTTAGGTGTGAATTATGCGTCTAAAATGATTAAATTACTTCATTTATTACAACAAATCATTTAGATAATTTTTATTGTTACTCGTAGTGCAAAAAGGTGATAAATACTATACCGACACATATTTGAATTTAAAATAAATGTTTATCGCTTAAGTAAGTTCTAATAGAATCTGAATAGAAGTATGATTAATTATATACACTATCTATATTATTTATTGCAAATTTTAGTGATATGAAGCTAAATAAAAATAAAAACAAAAAAGCGGCCTATGTCAAGTGTCAAAACTATTTTTTTCTAAAAAAAGACATTCCTTCAGAATTAAGCTTAGTTCAAAAATATAAGATTAAGTGAAGCCGGGAGTGAGCACCATCACATCACATTCACTAAAACATACCAATAAAATTTGTCCATTCGTTAAAACAAACAATTCAACATTATTTTTAAAAGCAACTATTACGTATATAATAGTAGAAACACCAAGGGAGAGAAGTCATGTGTTTCTCCCGAGGTGTGTTTGAGACATATCACTGAGGGGGATGATATGCTCTCCCCCGATGTGTATATACTATTTTTGGACGACCACAATATAATTATGGTTTATTAAAAACTAAATTCTAATCATTTAAAGAAAACGAAAGTTATAAATTTTAAGTTCCATCATAGTAGGCAGTTGCTATAAATGTATGTTTGTTTGTAAATACTTTATCGTAAATATTTCTATTTCCATGAAAACTATCATTGCTGTCATGGTTTGACATTTCAGGCTTCACCATCGGGCTCTAAACACACCTCAGGAGAAAACATGACTTCCCATAAAAGGTTGTACAACTGGTCCAGTAATGGTACATTACTGACACCCACTAATGCAGCAATGGGCGAGTACTGGCAACCACGACTGGGCCATTAAAATGATTTTACTGGATGATAACTTCGGACAATAAATGGTTGCCATTCTTGGGCCAAATACTGGCCATGGTTGCCACTGGGCCGTTAAAAAAATATACATTATTATCATATGTAAATTTAAATAAATTAAATACAAACTAATTATGACAAACTAATTAAAATAAAAATGACGGAAAAAATTCAAAACTCCCCATACAACTGGTTCAGTTGCAAGAATGGCTGAGTAATGGCAAACACCGCCCTGACTCCGCCAGTACTCCGCCATTAAAAAGAAATATAAAATAATATTTTTTATACATAAATTTAAATAAATTATTTACAAAATAATTGAAATAAAATAGAAATGAAAATAAATTAAAACATAAACCTTTTCTTTATTACCATAGTCTTTCAACCGACAAGGCGATAACTAAACTATATGTGAAATTTTTCAAACTATGTATTTCTAAAAGGGATAATACTCTAATGAAATTTTAAAAAAATGACATAGATCGGCAAATTCATGGCTACAGTACTGTCCCAATAACAATAGCCAAGTAATATTTACCATTCATGGGCCAGTGCTTGGCCATTCAAAGGTAACAATATAGTGGCTATTTTCTGTAAACCATAGATCGGCCGATGATTGGTTCTAGTATTGGCCCAGTAACAATAGCCAAGTACTGTTAACCATTAATGGACAAGTGCTTGGCCGTATGTCGTCTGGCAAAACCTACTTGGGTTCTCTCCATTGGTGTATATTGTATTATCTACTATTACTTTAGACATAATAATTTGAAATACAAAATATCGAAGATGTGAGTTAATAACAACCGATCACTATAACCAATTTGTAGAGTGCAAATCATATTTTTTCATTTTTTGTTTGTTTTACTTTCCAAGAAGCTGAATTTTCTGTCCATAGTCGTACGTATTTTTGTCATAAAATTGTACAATAATTGCGTGTTTTCTAAATCTATAAGGAAAAAAACCTTAACCACAAAAAATAAAAAGGTTCTCCCTCTCTGAGATTTGGTTCTTAAAATTAACAGAATAGTGGCATTTTGGTTATTGTTATATTATATAACCAAACATAGTTTTTTCAAATTTCATCAATGAGAAATAAATTTGTCGATAATGAAAAAAGCAAATTTATCAGCAAATTTTCATAATATACCTTGAGAATTGTAGCAGACTACAATAATTCTAATTACTTAACGAATCAATAATCTAACCACGCAGCGCACCTATTGTCTTTATCATCAAATTGTAACGATGCTGTCTACTCAGGTACAGAATTTGTCATGCGTTGAAACGTTTGTTCTTTTGTGATGGTGTAGGTAGGCAAATTATATAAGCCACGCCTCTTCTTCGATTTCATTTTCTACACGTCATAGTTTGTTACACAAGAGAATAAAACTTGACATTAATAATCCGCTGATTTATATTTCTAAAAAATTTAACATAATTGTTAGTTATTCCTTTCAAATCCGGGTTGATTCAGATATTCTTTGAATAGTTTTTGATAAATTTGTATTATTGTTAGGCTTTTTGAAGCAAATTTTAATACATAATTTTTGATTCCTAATTATCATTGCTGTATGTGGTCTGTCTGATACAAACGGCAACACAACAAAGCAAGAAATATATATTAGATATACACTTTTTGTACATGGTCATTCTCTCGTGAATATCGGAAAAGGATTATGAATTGAAATTTAGAATTGGAAATTTTTTGTTGTCAAATTTAGTCAAATTAATAGTAAATTTGTTTAAATTAATAGTACAATTTGTAATCAATCAATTGTTATCAATCGTCCAATCGTTGTGACACGGCAGCTTATTTGATCAAATATTTACATAACTATTATTATCAAAAATCGTCCAATCGTTGTAACGCAGCAGTTTACTTAATCAAATATTTATATAACCATTTTTGTCAACAATCCACTGGATTAATTCGGTATTTTATGACTGCCGTTCAACACTCGCCCGTGCAGATTTGGGCTGCAATGAAACAATGTATATTAAGCCGTCGTATTAAGTAGGATGATAAGCTGGGGCTATCTTCTAGAGATCTAGAGAACTAGAGATCTTTCATCATCATGGGGTGAACCATTCATTTATTTGATAATATTTCTCATATATCTAAAGTATAGTATTGATGTGAATGTGACAGTCTTGGCTTCTTGGATGCTAAGGTCCTGAGAGTCTCTTCTGCTCAATTTTTTCTTGGTTTGCCTGAACATTCTCGTATTCACATGACTTTCGCTAGCTGGAATATAAAATCTCAAAGCGCACAGTCCCTAGATTGCTTCCATTGATATTCTTGGCAATAGGCAAAGTCTTCATTACAAAATCGCTCATTTGTTTAATGAAAAAAAAGATACACAGTTTGTACAGTTTGTATATTCATGTTATTTTAATTTTGGAAATAAAAAATTTAAAAAAAAAATAATTAGGTACATAACTTAAATATTTTTTCATGGCGTTAAAAATATTACTTGTCCTTTATAAAATATTTGATTTCAATAATTACTGAAAATAACTGAATAAATTTAAATTGCTCTCGTAATTATTGTCATTCATTTTATAAAAATTAGCTTTGTTACTTATAAAAAACTTTAGCATTTTAAATTTAAAATCGTCAATTTATAATTTAATAAAAAAGCTCGTGGTTATAAATATAAACATTGAAAAACAAATCAAAATGGAAAAAAGAGAAATTGTATTTAACAGATGTGATATCACGAATTTTGTTTGTCTCTCTTCATACATATACATTTACGTTCTCTCTATATTTAGACTAGTTAGTAGGACTCTGTTTTCAAAATTCTTTCTTGAAAAAAAAAACTTTTTTAATTAAAATCTTATAGCTAATGCGTGAGACGTAGGAATACATTTTTTAAATTTCTTGTCTAAATGACAGCTGTTTGAAAAAGAAACTGAAATTTTAAGTTTAAAAATTCATAGACAAGAATGTTTTAAACATTTTGGACCCTCTCCAAAGGACCACCCCCTTTTCTGTTTGCGCACCGGCACTTTTTTTTTTCAAAAAAATAATTAGCTAGAATAACTAGATCATGCTTGTCGTTAATTAGTCATTTTAAATTATAAAGCTGACCGTTTTATCTTACTTTTGTAATGACTTAGTAGGTTTAATCGTTTAGAGCAACAGAATAATAAAACAAATTCTAGAAAACCGGTATAATAAAGGTTAAGCTCCCACTCCAACCCGGAACTAATGTTTGAAATGAAAACTGTGGCGGCGAATCCAGTTTTGGTTCTTATAATTCGTTAAGAATTTTGGAACCAAGAACGTTAAGAATTTAGGAATAGAACAATACTATAGTTGCGCCAAGGTCCACGTCGTGTAAAAAATGATCGAGGTGTGAGGCGGGTTAGAGACCACCAAATGGAGCAAATCAGTGATGTCATACGATCCATGCCGAGGGTCAACCTGACATGGAACCTGTTCAAATACCACTGTACCAAATGGGCTCACTTGAAAACAGATCAGCCTCTAAATGTCTTGCTAAATATCAGGGCTCTGATGTGGTCAACATTTTCCCTTGGTACTCATGGTACCGAAAATGTTTAAAATCACAAAACAAAATTGGGGAAAAAGATTATAAAGGATCAGTGACGGACGTTACTACTAAAAGTAGAGTGGGCACAAGTTCCGGATGTAGGAGCATCTCTCTTCATTCAAATGGGGTTGCCCCAACCACCGGAGAAGTAAGAAAGAACTAAAGAGTTCACAACATCGGAGGACAACACATCAAAGAAGGTCGGGAAAGTCATCCATCCATAGGAAATGGAGCAACATCATCCAAAGGCGGGATCTAGCTTCGCTGGTGGATTAAAAACGTGTTAGTTGAAAGTTCTAGCTGGGCATAGTGGAAGAAGCGCTGGGATCTGGGCATATTTATTTATTTATTTTCGAAAGAAATCTATAAATATGATTTCACATATAAAAAACAGAAAAGTTACAAATTAAAAATGATTAAAACATACAAAATAATAGTAATAATCATTAAATTATATAAAAATTAATAGAAAAAAAAAATTATAAATAACAATAATTGTACCTAAGCTTTGCTTAGTCGTCTAAAATCAAAAAATAAAATAAAATAAAATACATGACGTATGTATACATTTTAAAATAAAAAAAACAAAAACATAAAATTAATTTAATAATAAATTATAAATTACTTATAAAGTAGACTTAAAATATAATCTAAAAAGGTATTCAGAACGAAATTGTTAAAGTTGGAAGAAGTGGAAAGGGAAGTGGAAGACGCGCTCGTGGACTAGTTGGCGAAGGTGGGCCCCCCAAAGTTGAGTTTTGTGATGTCATTTTAAATTAGTGGTGTTGTGATAGAGTGTGACGATGAACAAGCATTTGACTACCTCGTTCCAGTAATACCAAAAGTGGTACTCATGTGATTGTGGCGAGATTGGGATATTATATCCCAACTCCCGACAAGATTACCGTCTTTCGCACGGGTAGTGCTGTCCAAACTAGCGAAACATTTCCACTGAACATCGAAGAATGGACGATCTTTAGTACACGGTATAACGGCACAGATCTACTTCAGATTTTTGGGATCGACGACAGGTCTAAATAAATTAGTGGCACAGAATACCCTCAACTCCTGCTAAAGTAACTGTGCATCGGCCATAGAATACGACGGCAGTAGCTACGGAGAGAAGAGCGGATGGTATCCCAAGGGCGTCATCTCTAATTTCATCACGTCCTAAAGTGGAATCTGGAGCCATCTGACATCCGCTTCGGCGACAAAAGTTTTAAAAGAAGACGAAGGAGAGTGGAGTCGTATATCCCAGTAACAACGTAGATGTCATTAAAGAGGAAAAGAGACTATTAAAATAAGGGGCAGAGATGGTTCTAGCTAGTAATCGATAAATGTAAGCATACGGTAAACTGCGTGTGACGCAAGCGAATGTTCAACATCCCATAGTAGCGTCAGTTGTGGTAGCCAGGTCATTCACTAAGAAAAATTTAGAGATAACGCTGATACAATTACCATGGCTATACATAGAACTGGAGCGACGCAAGGGCCGCAAGCAGCGAGGCTAAGATAGTTTAAAACAATGAAGCGAATTCCTCTATGATTTGGAAAAACCTTAAGTTTCTATACCTTTCAGATTTTCTCATCAGGGACCCGGTGGATATGCAAATTACAGTTGAGAAATTCGCCGCAAAGTATAGTAGGATCATCGGCCCACTCATGTTGTCCGCCTGGTGTGGAATTCTGGAAAGACATGGAAAGTCAGGAGATTTTTTTTGGTTAGGGAAAGTCATGGAAACTAATAAAATTTTAATTATTTCTCTGGAAAAATTTTACATTACATGGGTCCGGTTGGAGAAAAATTATATGTTTTCGTTTATTCATAAATAAATTCGTTTGCTTCCAGTCGCTATGACAATGTGTGATCCCAACAGGTAGCCTATTTGCACTAACAGTTAAAAACTACAACTATAGCCAATTTTCGCAGAAACTATTTTCAGTATTTTCATATAAAATAAAAAGTTTGCAAACTCAACTCATCGCATTATTAAACTCATCATATTATTATTTCATATCAATCAATGTCATTTTAGTTTTATTCTAATTTATATTTTAAGCTTTGGTTTTAGACGTAAACTGTAAATGTTATAAATAAATAAGTTCTATGAATGTCACTTATAAACCCGAGTGTGCTTAAGACATGTCAATGAGTAAATAAATAAATAAATAAATAACCGACTGACAAGTAAGACGAGTAAAAGATACTTACGGGACAAACCGGCCTGATGCACCCGATTTCATCCGACTACTATTGGTGACAATAAATACATTTGAGTACTATTGGTGGTAATATTTATCTGATCACCACACATATTATTTATCTAATATTAGCTAAAAACAACGACTTAAGCAACAATGCGACAAAGTTGTAGGGAATCAATATTTGAATTAAACGTCAAATACTCACAATTCGTATAGCACGCATATGAACAGACTCCAAGAGAGCTCGACTGGAAACAGATGCCGCCTTCAAGTTTGGGACAATACTCCATACAGGGACGATACAGCGACTTATAAACGTGGAGTGAAGTATTTTTAGTGAAGCATCTATTGAGGAAGTCGAGTTTAAAAGGAGGGCTCTTTGTCATTGCTATTATATGATCCAGAGCAATTCCCTGACTCTTAATTCTTGCGCATTCACCTATTTGATAACCACACATATTAATTAGAATATCGTTGGGGAGCTCAGTCTTTAAACTAGAATTAATCAACAGCTGTGTTTAGGTGGAATTAAAATTTGCTAAATTTTGATTACTCCAATCGGCAACTTTTTGGTCTACATTTATCTTTCCGTCTCTCCGGGCAATATTTATTCGTTTATTTTGTTTACTGTTTATTTGTTCGTTTGTTTTGTTTTTGTTTATTTTGTTTTTATGTTTTTTTTGTTTTGCAAAACTAAAACATGTGACAAAATAGAATTTACTAGGCGCCCACAGAAATTACTAAAAGTTAGTAAATATTTCGAATTCGGCAAC
Organism: Diogma glabrata; assembly: GCA_963693315.1. Classification (NCBI taxonomy): domain Eukaryota; kingdom Metazoa; phylum Arthropoda; class Insecta; order Diptera; family Cylindrotomidae; genus Diogma; species Diogma glabrata. The sequence continues at coordinate 426,852,111 of OY856186.1, read as the reverse complement.
ATTCTACAAATTCTTTGTGAATGTGTATTCTTCTAAGGAGATCAAATGAATGTAACCAAGTCTACTACATTTTTCTCGTTCGACCTGAGCAGTTGCCTCTTCCAACCCATTTATTGTACACATAAATTTAGAATGCTCTCTTCTGAAAATTTTAATACCCGATTCTTAAGGTTAAGTAAACGTCTAAAAAATTTCCTTATTTCAAAAAATGTCTCAAAACCTTAACCTCAATTAGCATGATACCTTTGGCTATTCAGAGACGTTAATTTTTAATTTATAATAAATCTCACACTAATATTTGACTATTTTTGTATAAAGAAAAAAATGGAAACCGAAATGTATCGGTCAGTCAGGAAATTTCAAATAAACTTTTCGATTGTACAGTGAATGCACTTAACGAGCTTGTAGAACAAGTTAGCATGCCAGATTCGATCAAATGCTTTTGGAATGTCTAATGCGATAACGTAATTTTCATCATCTTTTGCAAGTATGCAGTTCAAACAATTGGATACCAAGCTCAGTAGTACGATTTTTGATTCTGTTGGTTTTTTTGTTTCGTTTGAAAACGTATTTTGTTTAACCCGCCCTTAAAATATTTTTTACCATTTCGGGTTGGAAATGAAGTTCTCATATATTAATTCCTGAAGACTGAATTTGGGGTATTTCTTGAGATGTTGCAAAACAGTCGAGTTTGAAGCAAACCGTTTCACGAACAAAGTAAATTTCAATGATAGAGAGGCTTTAATATTTAGTATCACAATTGAAAGAATTAATGTCACTAAAAACTTTTGTCAAATATAGACATTGTCGAAAGTTTTGCCACTTTCAATCTGTCAATTTCGGCTTATTCGTTCGTTTTCCAAGAGCCAATTTGGCCACTTTCGAAAAGATATTTAAATTCTGTTGTGGTTTTATTATTGAAAAGGAAACGAATTTATTAATCCTGAATTGAATGGTTTCATTCAAACTTTTAGCAGAATCATTTACATCATCACCATAAAACAATTACGATCAAATTGGAAACCTTGGGAAAGCTGCCGCACCGCAATCCATTGATCTCTATTTTTGAGAAGGAAACATATTATCGATCTGGAAAATTCTTTTTAGTATATCGATCTCGGTTTTAAAAATGTCATGGAATTTTCATATTTTGGGTCTGGAAAGTCATTGAAAGTCACGGAATTTTGTTTTGAAAAAATAATGGACACCATGCTACTTCGCAGAAGGGATGCAAATAACGCCCTTGAAGATACAAAGGATAGTGGAGTGGTGTTAATCTTTACAACGAGAAATGGAGTGCCACGGACACAAACCAGAGAATTGAGTTTTGGTTAGAATACTTAATAAAAAAGTCTAAGTTTGTTCAAAGTTGGTAACACACTTACATTTGTCACCACGACAAGACATGAGTTGTTGAGCCTAACGGTGGACAGCATCGGGATGATACAGTTTATAAAGAACTGGAAAGTCTCAAATGAACCCTCCTTGTCAGATCATAGAACTATTATGTGTGCACAAAACATTACGAAAGAAGAATTATGCTCGGTTCGGCACCCTATGGAACACAAGGTTGGACTTATTTCAGGAGAGCCTTAAAGAAAGCTTGCAACTAGTAACAGTTAGAGGGACATTTAATAAACCGTACTGGAGCAAGCTGTAGAGGAGGTAAACCATGACAATCACCTAGGTTTTTGGAAGTCAGCTGCCCAATTACCAATGTAAAAAAACCGAGGGACCCGTTTTGATGGAACAAGGAGTTGTCGAAGTTAAAAACTGAAGTAGGAAGACTCTTCAATGGAGCAAAACAATCCAACAAAAGGTAGCACTATACTAGATGGTTTACCACCTATGATAAGGAAATCAGGAGGTCTAAAAGAAGATGCTTCAGAACCTTTTAATAATAATATCTAATATCTTCTAATAATGAGAGATAGTCAACACCACGCGTACATAACGATTAGATCAATGAAAACCACGCTGTTCAGGTTGACGATAGAATAATCAACTATCTGGCTTAATTTGATAGACTCATGATTTTTATATATGTGGCACGAAATCTCAATCTGAGTAAAACTACGTTGGTTTCGCCGACCAAGAAAACAAAACTCAACATGAATTTCATCGTCATGAGGGGTTCTATAATTGAATTTTCACAGGAGACAAAGTATCTGGGAGGAAATCTAGATAACAAAGTAATGTGGAGAAACCACTTGAAAGCATTGAGCAAAGTGATGAGTTGGGCAAAGTCCATTAGTTGACCACGTGACCACATGACCACATGAGTTGAGCAAAGTCATAGAGAGCTCTGATGGTAAAAGAAAAGTTAGAAAAAGTCTGCTAAGTTTTTTGCCAATTCAATAGAAACAGTTTAGTTGAAAAATATCAGCACGTGCTACCTAGTTAAATATTAAAAACATCACTGAAAGAAAAAATCGGTTACTGCCAGCCGAATTTTTTCTGTCACAATAACCTCAAATTCGGTTACCTTATCTTCAAAAACGGAATTTAAAGACAACATTTGACAACAACCGAATTGAAGACACACCGAATGTGCTGTTATAGTTACCGAAAAATCACTGTCCCATCCGAATGATCAAATTTTTTCTTTCAGTACAGAGTATTAAACTCTTTTTATATCACTCCTATATTCCATTCTTTCAGAGCGAGTAACTTTAAAAAAATATAACATGCCCAAATACAGGAATAAAAATAATAAAATATCGTTCTTACTCCTAAATTGAAATTAATTTTTATTTCAAAAAATTTTCAACATTTAATTTTCGCTTCGAAATTAATTCTTTTCAACTAAATGTAAATGTAAATGTTTTGTTCAGTTTTGCAAGTATTGTCATAAAACTATGTAAAATGATGCAAGATGACGAAAAGGTACTTATTTTTCTTTTACAAATGTTATGATAGAAAATAAAAATAAAACAAAAACTCCAAAGGAGTGAAATCGAATAAACAAAAATTTTTGCTCTTCGAGTAAGAACTATATTGAAATTGAAAACATTTTAATTTATGAATAACTATTTTAAGGAGTGAAATTAGTGCTCGAATAAAATAAAATTGGAAACTCTGATTGAAAATGAGCACTGACGTAAATGAAAAAGTTTTCTGGACTAATAGAAAATATTAGGTGTTGACTGTTGGTAGATAATATGTCGTTTTTATTTAAAAAATTAAAAAAAGTGGAAATTGTTGAACACTAAATGGAAAGGTTTTTGAGAAGATTGCTGAGTGAATCTTCGTTTTGCTTTATTTAAAATAAAAGCCTTCTGCCAAAATCTATGATATAAAAGACTTGAAATCTCAGAGCCTTGAATTTTTAGCCTCTTCATATTTTTTATCCATAGATCCATAACATAGATGTTCTTTAATGTTTGTTTACCGAAGAAAGTATTTTTGATTATGTATTAGTAAAATTGATTATGAATAAAGTTAGATTACGTAATGACAGAAAATAGTGTAAATTATGTATTTGACCAAATGTTTTTTTGTCTGGTATATGTTTCCAATGTTGAGTAATTTACGTTTTTGATGGTGAGAGATGAATTTAATTTGGTGTTTATGTATCCATTAAAATAGCTACAGATAATTGGGTAAATTTGTTTAGAAATTATTTATAATAGATTTAATGTGGTTTGAATATTTTATTATTTTAAATATTTGCTTTTTGTGAACATTTATGATATTCCGTTTGACGTAAATCGTTGCTTTATGTGATTTCAAATAATTGCAATATATACACAGAAAAACAACATTTTGTTTAAATATTTTTTTGAAAATTAATAAATGGTTAAAGTGGTTTGGTCTGGTCTTTTGTTGGCATTCGTCATGCAATACTGTGCTTCAGGCGAGCATTTATTACCATGTCAAGTTAACGTGACTTTTTCCTTGTAAACAAATAATTTACCTTGTTGGAAGAAGTAATTTAAATCCAAATATTACTTGCTATTTCCATGAGCCTTGGTTGCAATACTGGTCAGATACCTGAACCACATTTGTATCCGTTATCAATTGGATATTACTCCCTGTCACTGTTTTAATGTTGCATTCAAAGACGTTTTAGCTGAGTGAGAGAATTTTGTTAATTCTTCAGATGAAATTTGGAAATTGAAATTGGATGACTAAGTTTTTTTACAATACCTTTTGGTCGAAATTTATTCAATCGTCTTTCATTCGGTTTGAATTGTGCAACGGTTTGTTCAACGATTTATGTTATAATATAGAAATGGTTGATGTTTTTTTAAACAAAATAATTCTATGATCGAAACACGAAGTCACAACATTCTGAGTAAGTGATTTAGTAATATTTTAAAAAATACAGCAAAATAGGGAAATAGTACGAGAAAGTTATTGGCATTTATTAATGGTTTTTTCGATAAATTTGCATGAAAAAAATAAAGATTTCAATGCTTATATTTTGCTTTTTTCAAAAACTGTTTAATCGGTGATTGGGTAGCTACAAAAACGCAAAACAAATTGTTACCGATAGTCACACATCAACAATTCGAATCTAGAATTAATCAAAGTCTTACAAAACCCTTCCACACCAAGTTTCATCAAAATTGAATATCAGTCCCTTAAGTTTAAAATAAACAGGCATTCGAGAGATTGTCTCCTTCCCTCTTTATTTTGAATTACGGTGAGTAAAACTTATAATAACTATCAAATAGTTGTGAAAATTCCAAAGCTTAAATGATTTTAATTTGTATCATTGATTAGGGCATAATAAAAATCACATCAATAACCTTGCTTCAGTATAGTTATCCATTATTATTATTACAATAACTCCATTTACAAAATAAATTTATTTAATAATCAAATCACAAACAATAAGAATCCAATACCAATTACATAATAGTAATAAATTTAATCAATTTTTATCCATCAATATTTTTTATTTTATTTCTTTACCCGATATTAAAATATTTATTTATTTATTAATCAGAATAATGAAAAAAAAAATCTTTTTCACCTGATTTTTCAGCATTGTATGCATTAAAAAAATATTATTATCGATTAAAATCTCATCTGGTTCCAATACTAATTGATTTAACGATGATGTTGAGGATGAGCTTTTCGAGTTAGTTGAAAATAACGTTTGAGAATTTTCACTATCCTCCTCAACTATCGTTTCAGATTTTTTTCTTAAAGACATTTTTCATTCAAGGATTTGCACAATTTTTTTTTTCACTGAACCGATTTTTAACGGTTATCAAATTTCTTCACAACACAAATATCACTTAACTTCTTTTTTTTTTTGAATTTTTATGATCTTATATCTAATGCTGTTAATCGTAAACTACAACAGAAAACAAAAAATAAAATTAACAAAAACAAAGATAAAAGAAAATGAGACACTTTTTTTAATTTTCCCTATTTTTCCTTAACTCAGTTTTTATTTTTGTTTTATTTAAATTTTGTTTTTTTTTACGCTGATGACTTGCACAGCAAGGAGTAAAATCAAAACAATGAAGTATATAGTGTAAAAGCAAAAAAATAGATCAAAATGAAAAGAAATATATTTTGTAGCGGTGATAATAGTAACTAGTTGTGGCTGCCAATGAAAACAAAATCTCACAATCCCAGTATGTTGTATGTTGGATTTCGTTGTCCAAGCAATAATAAGAAATTTTTCAATATGTATTTTGTTTTGGATAATCTGCGTTTATATTTTGTACATTGTCATTTATGTAAATATTTAAAATGGGAAATTTCTGGTGGTTGTTGATACATATTTCAAATTATCATTGTTTTTTTTATTCGCTTTCGTTGTTTCGTATATTAAAACGGCATCACGGATTAATGATAATTTAATGAAGAGTGGGAGTTGGGCGTTTATTTTTTCTTTGATTTATATTTAAATGATATTAAAATATAAAACGAATATATGTTTTGGTGAGACTTTGTTGTGATTACAATTTCGTAATAAAACATAATTGTTTATGATTTTGACTTAACTTTGACGTGAGTAAAATAACGTGTTATTTGGTATTTTTATGTGTTGAAATGATGTTGAAGTAATTTATGTTTGATTTGATTTAGTTTTTTCTTTAATCTTGACGTGAAACGATTTTGATTTAGATATTAACTTGGACTTCGATTTAAAGTCTGCTTCGAAATGTGATATGGTTTCGAAAGACAATAACGTTGACTTGGACTTTAACTTTGACTTTAAGTTCTATCTCAAATTCAATTGCGACTTAAATTGCAACTTCAAATACAACTTCAACTTCAACTTCAACTTCAACTTCAACTTCAACTTCAACTTCAACTTCAACTTCAACTTCAACTTCAACTTCAACTTCAACTTCAACTTCAACTTCAACTTCAACTTCAACTTCAACTTCAACTTCAACTTCAACTTCAACTTCAACTTATACTTCAACTTCAACTTCAACTTCAACTTCAACTTCAACTTCAACTTCAACTTCAACTTCAACTTCAACTTCAACTTCAACTTCAACTTCAACTTGCACTTCAACTTCAACTTCAACTTCAACTTCAACTTCAACTTCAACTTCAACTTCAACTTCAACTTCAACTTCAACTTCAACTTCAACTTCAACTTCAACTTCAACTTCAACTTCAACTTCAACTTCAACTTCAACTTCAACTTCAACTTCAACTTCAACTTCAACTTCAACTTCAACTTCAACTTCAACTTCAACTTCAACTTCAACTTCAACTTCAACTTCAACTTCAACTTCAACTTCAACTTCAACTTCAACTTCAACTTCAACTTCAACTTCAACTTCAACTTCAACTTCAACATCAACTTCAACTTCAACTTCAACTTCAACTTCAACTTCAACTTCAACTTCAACTTCAACTTCAACTTCAACTTCAACTTCAACTTCAACTTCAACTTCAACTTCAACTTCAACTTCAACTTCAACTTCAACTTCAATTTCAACTTCAACTTCAACTTCAACTTCAACTTCAACTTCAACTTCAACTTCAACTTCAACTTCAACTTCAACTTGCACTTGCACTTGCACTTGCACTTGCACTTGCACTTGCACTTGCACTTGCACTTGCACTTGCACTTGCGCTTGCACTTCAACTTCAACTTCAACTTCAACTTCAACTTCAACTTCAACTTCAACTTCAACTTCAACTTCAACTTCAACTTCAACTTCAACTTCAACTTCAACTTCAACTTCAACTTCAACTTCAACTTCAACTTCAACTTCAACTTCAACTTCAACTTCAACTTCAACTTCAACTTCAACTTCAACTTCAACTTCAACTTCAACTTCAACTTCAACTTCAACTTCAACTTCAACTTCAACTTCAACTTCAACTTCAACTTCAACTTCAACTTCAACTTCAACTTCAACTTCAACTTCAACTTCAACTTATACTTCAACTTCAACTTCAACTTCAACTTCAACTTCAACTTCAACTTCAACTTCAACTTCAACTTCAACTTCAACTTCAACTTCAACTTCAACTTCAACTTCAACTTCAACTTCAACTTCAACTTCAACTTCAACTTCAACTTCAACTTCAACTTCAACTTCAACTTCAACTTCAACTTCAACTTCAACTTCAACTTCAACTTCAACTTCAACTTCAACTTCAACTTCAACTTGCACTTCAACTTCAACTTCAACTTCAACTTCAACTTCAACTTCAACTTCAACTTCAACTTCAACTTCAACTTCAACTTCAACTTCAACTTCAACTTCAACTTCAACTTCAACTTCAACTTCAACTTCAACTTCAACTTCAACTTCAACTTCAACTTCAACTTCAACTTCAACTTCAACTTCAACTTCAACTTCAACTTCAACTTCAACTTCAACTTCAACTTCAACTTCAACTTCAACTTCAACTTCAACTTCAACTTCAACTTCAACTTCAACTTATACTTCAACTTCAACTTCAACTTATACTTAAACTTCAACTTCAACTTCAACTTCAACTTCAACTTCAACTTCAACTTCAACTTCAACTTCAACTTCAACTTCAACTTCAACTTCAACTTCAACTTCAACTTCAACTTCAACTTCAACTTCAACTTCAACTTCAACTTCAACTTCAACTTCAACTTCAACTTCAACTTCAACTTCAACTTCAACTTCAACTTCAACTTCAACTTCAACTTCAACTTCAACTTCAACTTCAACTTCAACTTCAACTTCAACTTCAACTTCAACTTCAACTTGCACTTCAACTTCAACTTCAACTTCAACTTCAACTTCAACTTCAACTTGCACTTCAACTTCAACTTCAACTTCAACTTCAACTTCAACTTCAACTTCAACTTCAACTTCAACTTCAACTTCAACTTGCACTTCAACTTCAACTTCAACTTCAACTTCAACTTCAACTTCAACTTCAACTTCAACTTCAACTTCAACTTCAACTTCAACTTCAACTTCAACTTCAACTTCAACTTCAACTTCAACTTCAACTTCAACTTCAACTTCAACTTCAACTTCAACTTCAACTTCAACTTCAACTTCAACTTCAACTTCAACTTCAACTTCAACTTCAACTTCAACTTCAACTTCAACTTCAACTTCAACTTCAACTTCAACTTCAACTTCAACTTCAACTTCAACTTCAACTTCAACTTCAACTTCAACTTCAACTTCAACTTCAACTTCAACTTCAACTTCAACTTCAACTTCAACTTCAACTTCAACTTCAACTTCAACTTCAACTTCAACTTCAACTTCAACTTCAACTTCAACTTCAACTTCAACTTCAACTTCAACTTCAACTTCAACTTCAACTTCAACTTCAGCTTCAACTTCATCTTCAACTTCAACTTCAACTTCAACTTCAACTTCAACTTCAACTTCAACTTCAACTTCAACTTCAACTTCAACTTCAACTTCAACTTCAACTTCAACTTCAACTTCAACTTCAACTTCAACTTCAACTTCAACTTCAACTTCAACTTCAACTTCAACTTCAACTTCAACTTCAACTTCAACTTCAACTTCAACTTCAACTTCAACTTCAACTTCAACTTCAACTTCAACTTCAACTTCAACATTCAACTTCAACTTCAACTTCAACTTCAACTTCAACTTCAACTTCAACTTCAACTTCAACTTCAACTTCAACTTCAACTTCAAGTTCAAGTTCAAGTTCAAGTTCAAGTTCAAGTTCAAGTTCAAGTTCAAGTTCAAGTTCAACTTCAACTTCAACTTCAACTTCAACTTCAAGTTCAAGTTCAAGTTCAAGTTCAAGTTCAAGTTCAAGTTCAAGTTCAACTTCAACTTCAACTTCAACTTCAACTTCAACTTCAACTTCAACTTCAACTTCAACTTCAACTTCAACTTCAACTTCAACTTCAACTTCAACTTCAACTTCAACTTTTTTTTTCAACTTTTTTATTAATAAATCGCTTACTTTAGCAACATATATTAACCGCTCGAACTACAGAGAGTTATAACGCGGTGTTCGTATACAATTTAATATACAATTTAACGGCTTGTTTTAACTTTAACTTCAACTTAAACTTCAACTTTATTTTCATTCTCAATGAATTTTCTCTTGTTCCTTCCCTTCCGTTCTTGTCCCTCAGCAAAATCTTGCAAAATTGGTGTAAACTCCGTTATACACGAGAGTGTGGTGAAAGCTCTCCCATTCCACCCACGTATGAGCGAGCACCTTTTCAAATCTGTAGTAAATTATGTTTTCCACCTCCGACAAAGCAGCCTTGAATATTGCATTTATCCCCAGTGGCGGGAAATGGATTTTACCATCATCCTAACACCTTAAGAATTTACCGGAATTGTTACTTGCAGTCATCAGAGCTTTATAATCTAGCCTACAAAGGAAAATGAAAATGAAGACCACAAATAAAATTTTACCTAAAAGGTTCACATCCATTTTCTTTATTATTCTATTTACTTTTCAAATCTGTTTATTATTTTATTTACTTTACAAAAATAAAGCCGAAGTAGAAAACCAGAGAGGAAATGTTTCAGAATAGGTCAGAAGAAAGATTATATGAATTAGGTTAATTGTGCAAATTGTATTTTATTATTTGTAAGTAGAGGATAGAATTCATGCTCACTAACTGATATTAGATTTTAGATTTTATTTTTATTTCCTAGAATTAGCTATTGAATCTTTTGTTGAGTAATCAGAATTTAATTTGAATTTAATGTTTTTATTTGTCGGAACGTTAATAGAACTGAAAATCTAGATGAATTAAACGCAACAAAAAATGTTTGTTGTTTGTAGTTGAGATAGAATTCAAGGAAAATGGTAAAACCCTAAATTTTTATTATAATTGGAAGACAATATATTTTAGGTAGATTCAAAATTTCTGAAAAATGTTGATGCCGAATTCCTATATATGATAAGCGGAGCTGGAACCAGCTTTGAATGTTCACCACGGACATTCGCAACAGCGGCATAATCACTATGGCAGCCGATTTTTTTTAGGTCACTCATTACGTCCGTATTCCATTGTAGTCGTAATCTACCTAGCGGTTACCCATTTCCCTCCATGTGAACATAATACGACTTAATTTTGAACAGGACTTCGTGTTTTCATTGATTAATCCCGGCAAATTTGATGATCCCGTAGTCCCGGGCTTTTTTTATTAATCCTGGAATTTCTCATAAAAATGTATCGAGATACCGGTATCCTGTGATTCAAGATTCCGGGTCTAGTGATAATATTTTAACACGTTTCTGTTGATTGAATGAAATGTTTTTGTTTGAAAAATGGAACATTATTTAGCCCATAAGGAAACAAGGAAGTGGTCACTTCCAATGTATGCACCTATAAATGATCGCAAATCCAAAACGCCCGAGAAGTATGTACTGTAATGGAGACCGAACCTATTGCTAAGAATACCAATAGGAAGCAATCGGAGGACTGCGCTCCTTGAGATTTTGTATTCCAGCTAGCGAAAGTCATGTGGATACGAGAACGAACGTTCCCCAGTTCAGCATAAATTAACCAATATGCACGCATTTGAGAAAGAACAGACACATCCACTCCCAGACTAGTTCTTTATTTACATATAAACAATATTAACAAATAAATTAATGATTCACCCCGTGATTGTAGCAGATCCAATTTCTCTTCACCTCCTTCACACCTATCGTTATTCGTATCTTAACTAGGATAAATTGTATGGTTGCGCCAATTGTAAAAGCGATTATTGAACAATATAACAAAATATAATATATCAAATAAAATGATAAGGCGATTGTTGAATAATATTAATAAAATGCAATATATCAAATCAAGTGTGGCGCCAAATGACAAGGCGATTGTTGAACAATATTATATGATTTTTGTTAACTGATTTAAGTAAGAACAAAAAATGATGGCAATGGAGAAAGTTATATACTCAGTGTTGAATGCTGAGAAAAACAAATGAATGCAATTGTTGAAGATGTATATGATTTATGTTGACTGCCAGTTTTGACCACAGCCACTTATAACAGAAGATTGAATCACAATTTCTTATATTTGCAATCTTAAAATATTAATTTTTTTAATCCCAGAAAATGGTTAATTTGTTTTAATTAACTTATATTTTTTGTTCAATCTAATCACACAAACTCAAAATTAAATTTCTTACAACAAAAATTGGCATTTGTAACAACAAAAACTACAATTAAATTGATTTAAAAAAACAAATAGTTAAAGAAAAAGATAAATATTTTTGTAATTTCTAATTTAATTTCACTATATTCCAACTTTTTCGCAAAACAAAACACAATAACATCGATTAATATTTTATTTTTAAGTGTTGTTGGCAATTAATATTTAATACACAAATGAACTAAACCAAAATGTGTTTAATTTAAATTTAACATTATATATTTACACATTAACTGCATAAATTTATGTATATAATTGTATTATTGAAATAAAAGAAAAATTAAAAGTAATAAATGTATTTTCAATTCAATATTTTCAATTTAGTTTCATTACATTAGTTTCATTACATTAATTTCTCTAATTCAAATAATATCTTGATTTTTTTATCGTCATCTGTTATCTGTTAAAAATTAGACAAATACATAATATTTTTTTCTTATTTATTATTAATATTTATTTATTAATTTAATAATTTAATAAAAAAGTTTACAACTTATTTTAAAAAATATAAAATCAGACCGGTTTCAGATATAAATATCTATCTTCAGTGAAAAATTTTATATTTATTAAATAATTTTAATTTATTTATTTTATATTTATTCAACATTGGTTGAATTTAATAAATAACCCAATTAATAACTTGCAATCTTTAAATTTATTCAAGAACTGCTTATGTACAAAAATGTACATCTAATATATATAGCTCTTTTTGTTTTTCCCCTCACAAACTTCAAATCGTTGTATTGCCGTATGTATGTGACATATCACATACAGCAACGATAATTAGGAATCAGCAATTATGTATTAAAGTTTGCTTCAAAAACATCAACAATAATACAACTTTATCAAGAATCACTCAAAGATTAACTGAAACAACCTTGATTTGCAAGAAATAACAATCATTTATAATTTTTTTCGAAATATGAATAAGCTGATCATCAATGTTTTATTTTCTTCAATACAATATGTATAGGTGTAGCATGTTGAAAATGAAATCGTAGACTTTGTGTTTTGTTCTGCCCAGGTAGCTATCTCTTGTTAATGTGGTTTGTAGAGAAAGCTTGAGAAATCTGAGAAGTTCAGTCCAAATAGCTATTTTCTTGATGAAGCTGTAACTAGAAAATAGCTTGTTAATCCAATTAATAGAAAATAAGTAATAGTCCTGCTCAAATATCAACTATCACTGGCTTCTATTTTTAGAATTTCACTTTTTAAACTTAATATAAAAATTAATAAACTTGTATTTAAACTTTATAATTCTTTTTATTGTCCACGGTTAAACTACAATTTGTAATGAATCTTATAGAAAATTATTCGCCTTATATACAAATTTTTTAACTAATACAATAAATATTTTTTATTATTATACCTTAATACAAGCATACAACTTACAAGTATATACTAATAATAATTTTAGTACATCTTTTGTTCTAAATTCAAAAATATCCTTTTATGCCCGCTAAATTACGTGTTGTTAAACATGTATCACTTACCATTAGAGAGTCTATATAGGTTGTATTGACTGGAATTTAAGGCTTGACAGTTCAAACAACTAAACCGGTTGCGTTAACAGCAAAGATTAGGTTCTCGTTAATTCATTCTATAATTTCCATCCCTGACCTGCCTAAATGTACATTTTGCATTTAATATAGATCACCATGTGAATAACTTTTTGTCTCACTCTCGGCTATAATATATATTTGCATTCTATTTACAACGTTTCGAATTTTGTTTATATTCCTTGTTTTTAGAAGAAACGATAACGTTTAAATTTTTCTCTTCATATTATAATAATGAAACGGAGATAGAAATGAAATAATTTTACAATACATGAACATATTTTAAACGGTTGGTTCTTACTTTTGTTTATGTTTTGTAAATCGATGGAAGAACAGAAAAAATGTTATTGAAAAAATGAGACTATATGTTATTAACTGGTTACGTTCTAAATTGTGAATGGATTATTACAAACAATATGAATTCTAAAGACATCTGTCTCATGTAAATCAGCTTTCTTTTCTTGTTTAGAGTAATTTTTCAAGTAATATATCCCAACCTGAACAACTGATCGGTACTACAACCATCGGAGACCAAACATCATTAACATTTTATAGGCGATTGTTGTCTCTTACTGGATCTTCTAAGTTTGTGAATGACGATTTACTAAAAACCCTTTGGCTTCAATTACTACCGGATTCTGTTCGATCCATCGTAGTGGTTCAAGAGACCGAACCAATTGATAAACTTCTAGCACTAGCCGATAAAATTTGGAAATACAACCGTCTATCTACATCATCGATTTATAGTGCCACCATACCAGAAAAAGATGATGCGAAACGTCCCGTGACCCTTTACCGTCAACGGGCCGTATGGACCACTTCTTCTTGCATATCCAAGCCTTACACAGGAGCCTAGATACGATTAACCTATTAAACATAATGGAGTGCATCGAATTGTGACGAAGTGACAACTTCCATTTGCACGTTACCGTCGTTTGAACCCCGAAAAACACAGAATCGCAAGGGGCGAATTGGAGTATATGTCATCATTAGGGTTGTGCAAATAATTGGCATCACCTGTTTCTTCGCCTCTACATTTAGTACCTAAACGCAACAGCAACGACTGGCGCCCTTGTGGGGATTACATGAGATTGAACGAAGTGACAGTGCCAGATCGGCATCCGCTCCCACTTATCCCTAATTTTTCCTTGCATTTACAAGGTTGCACTATCTTTTCAAAGGTAGACCTGGTTCGAGCCTACCACCAAATACCTGTCGCTGCTGAAGATGTATCTAAAACTGCGATCACAACACCCTTTGGACTTTTTGAGTTCATGCGAAGGCCTTATGGTCTGCGAAATGCAGCACAGACCTTCGAGCGTTTCATGGATGAAGTCACAAAAGGGTTGCATTTTGTTTTCGCATACATCGACGATATATTGGTGGCAAGTCGATCTGAGTCCGAACATATCGAACACCTTCGTATTCTCTTCCAACGTCTCACGGATTTCGAAATCGTTCTAAAAACTTCGAAGTGTGTGTTCGGTGCAACTTCGCTTAACTTTCTAAGTCATGAAATTTCAAAAGATGGAATTCAACCATCTAAAGAAAGAATCATGGCTATAGAAAACTTCCCCGACCAACATCTGTCAGACAAGTGTAGCGCTTTATCGGTATGGTTAATTACTATCACCAATTCATTCCTCACTTGGCTGAATATCTTGCTCCCCTACATTCCCAAATTTCATTGTTACACAAATAAAAAGGCAAGAAGATACCATTTTTGTGGCCACCAAAATGCCAGGCGGCTGTGGATAAAACCAAAGCTGCCCTGACTTCCATTACACTTCTTGCACATCCCATGGAGAATGGTGAATTTCGCATCACAACTGATGCATTCAACATCACAATTGTTGCCATTTTGGAGCAATATAACAACAGATGTTGGGAACCATTGGGTTTCTTTTCCAAAAAACTTACCCCTCCTGAATGCAAATACTCTGCTTTTGATCGCGAATTACTTGCAATCTACTGTGCTATCAAGCACTTTCGATATTTCGTCGAAGGCAGAGAATTTGGAACCCTTACTGACCACAAACCACTGACTACTGCTATTTCGTTTAAATCAGAACGTAGTCCTCGACAATCTCGTCAGTTAGACTACATCTCGCAGTTCACCTCAGACATTCGCTACATAAAAGCTGTAAGTAACGTGGTGGCAGATGCTTTATCCAGACCCGATGAAGTATCTCAGATTTATCACACAGGGATTAATATGGAAAATTTGTTTTCGCTTCAAGAGAATGATGATGAATTGAAATCACTCCTCAACTCACAACCTAATTCCAAACTGAAGTTTGAACTTATAGTCGATTCCGCCTCCAACTTTAAAATATGGTGTGAAATCTCATCAGGAACGAACAGACCATACATTCCTTCCATATGGATCTCGTCGGACCATTACCACCATCCAACGGCTACACATGTATATTGACCATAATTGATAGGTTTACGAGTTGGCCTGAGGCAATTCCGCTAGTGGATATGCGAACATCTACGATAGTGCGGGCGTTCATTGATCAGCATGTTGCTAGGGTTTGGTGTTCCAATGGAGAATACGACTGATCAAGGAACACAGTTTGAAAGTAATCTTTTTCAAGAACTAAACAAGCTGTTGGGTTCACACAGGCTACGGACCACCACCTATCATCCACAGGCGAATGGTATGGTGGAACGTTTCCATCGTCACCTTAAAGCTTCCCTCTACCCCAGAGAACAGACTTCGATTTGGAGTACTGAACTTCCATTAATTCTTCTCGGTATACGTTCATCAGTCAAAACTGACCTCGGGTGCACTCCAGCCGACCTCGTATACGGTCAGGCACTAAAGGTTCCTGGTGAACTTTTGCTGCATTCTCCCTCTAAAACATCAACGGATCCCGTTTCCCTAGTGGATCAATTAAGACGCTCGATGCGAAACATGGTTCCGCAGAATACACGGCACCCCACTCAAAGCAATATCTACATCCCCAAGGATTTAACAGACTGTGACTACTTTTTTGTTAGAGTAGACCGAGTTAAAACGGGCTTAACTCCGCCGTATGAAGGACCCTTTAAGGTTTTAAAAAGACTACGTAAATATTTCGTTATAGACATGAACGGAAAATCCATGTCTATATTAATCGATAGACTGAAACCGGCATACATGACGGATGATGCTCTGAAAACCGTTTCGTCTGCAAGTCCCAGAAATCGAAGGGTTAGGTTTTGAAAATTAAGATTTTTACTGTGGGGTAAGTGATGTTGGAACCAAAAAATAAACTGAATAAATAATCACCATGGTCCTACTATATTTTTAATCAATTCAACTTAGTATGGTAAATCATAAAATATCAAGTTTATATAACGGGACAACCCGTTTATTTTTAAACATAATTTTGTTTTATGTAATTATATTTTAAATTTTCAATTTATTAATTATTAATTACTATTCGAGTTGTCCACAACTCAGTTGTTGTAAAATAAATCTAATACCGGGTCCACACCTACAAATATTTGCGACGAACGCGTGCGCCGCAAATATATACGGCGCATTCTACGTAGTGTGGACGTATGCGGCGCACGGAAAGGACGCAAGAATTTTATTTCACATCCAACACACACGATCCGTAGCTTGTCGGTTTTTTGACAAACATCAAAGAGATTTGCCCCGCATGCTGTTTCTAGTGTGGACGCTTTCTACAACATAAAAATTTATTTAGTTCAAATCCATAATTATTTATTTGAAATAAATATTATATTTTAATTTAAATATCAAAAAATACAAATTTAACCAGGAAAGTACAAAAGCCTCGACAAAAACAAACAATTCAGAAAATTAATATAACCTTTTCTCGTTTTCCCGAATGGCTTGAGCGGAGTGACGTAAAAATTTACGTGAATAAATATTTGTGTGATATAATATTTTTACGGTGAAAATATTTGCGACGCACACGTTCGCCACAAAAATTTGTAGGTGTGGACCCGCACTGAAAAAAAAATTGAAGTTCATGAAAACCTCATCTCGAAGTTGGCAATTTATTATTCATGCAAAAAAAACTTATTTGCAATCAATTTCACTGTTATTGGGACAACTACACGATAACATTTTCCTAACAACAAAATTAGGTTTATTTAAAATGTAAAGTGTTATATCCAATATAACAGTAGTTGAATAAAGATAATAACTATTTCCCTGAAAAAAAATTTCTTTGGCCTTATATCATGAATTTTTCATTTTAAATTTTAAGTATTTGAGATTAATTGAACTATATTTTATTTTTACATAAATATTTCGTGTGATTGTCTCAACTTCATCGATTTATAATTGTAGAGTTGTTGAAGCAATTTCGTAGTTTGATTCGCCATATGTGACCGCACGGTGAGGTTGAGACAATTGCATTTGGATTGGAAATAGGGCATGTTTTTTTCAGTGCGGCATTATAAATTATAAAATCATTTGTTGTGAAATAAATAAAATCCATTATAAAAGTTTTATAAATATAAACCAAGTGTTTAGTTTTTTATAAAAGTTAATTGCCAAAAACTGGTGTTTTGAATTTATTGAAATTATTAGAACTGATCGCAGCGGCTATTACATATATAAGATAATTCATTATAATATAATAATTTATTTTCTATTTTTAGCCCTATAAAACTTAAAGGATGGATTTGGATTTTAAAGTAAAATTTGGACAATCTTAAATGGATGTAACAATAATTAAGGTAAACTTTTTTGATTCTAAACACTAGGTGTGGCTTGAATACTTTGTTTACCTACACCGTCTCCAAACAACAAACGTTTCAACGCTTGGAATGCCCTACCTGACTAAACAGCATCTCAACAGGGCCGCGCACACGTAGCACACGGCTTCTTGAATACGTGCATTCACAAGAAAACCAGTACCAAATTTTCTTCGGGAAGGATGATCTCTCAGTATAAAGAGTCACTATCCAAATCATGTTTTCCCATTATTTGCTGTCTAATTTCTTGGAGAGCACTGATGTCCATTCTATACCTCTCACTTCTCAGCCTATGTTTCTAGATTTACTATAGTCTCAGAAGCGCTCAGGCTGCCCATGTTCCACGTTCCAATTCGGTAGCTTGTCCTTTTTTACGTCCAGGAAAAATTTTGTTGTGGTGTGTTATGTAGACTGGAGTATGATAATGTAGAGCGGTAAAGTTCCCGATTTATTTAATGTCTGTTTTCTCATATTTCACAATTTTGCTTACCATACGTAGTTCATACTAGTTTCTCATTTGTCCACAATCTATAGTCATATTTTCATATCGTTTCCGTTTCATAAATTTGTTGTTAGCATAAAACAATTAACAATAATATTTCCTTTACAATCCCCTATTATTGACTCACACTGCGTTTTCACCAGCTTTACTTCACCATACTACGTAAATTTGAATTCTCCGGGCCCTAACCGTAATTGCCCTGAATGTTTTCAAACCTCAAACAGCTATGCATATTTGTCTAATCGTCGCAATAGAAAAAAATTATTATCCTACAATTAGTTATGTATTCGATTTCTTATATGGATATTTTTTATCAATTTATCTTTCCGTTATAGATCTAAGTTTTACTGTAATACTGTTGTATGCTATTGTTTCGTAACACGTAAACATCATAAAGTCGGTTAAACTCATTTTTAATCTATTTTAATATCTTTTCCCAATGCGTTGGAAATAACTTATTTCGTGAAATCATCTTACAATGTTTGGTATTACAAAATAACAAACAGTTTTTTTGAAACGGAAAATGTACTAACATTTATTAACATAACATAAATTAACATAAATTTCCTTTCAACAGAAACACTTTGTCGAATTTTTCGATATTAAAAATTGCTACAAAAGAGATGACTATACGATTTTGTGTCTCTTAGTCTATTTTTTTTCTTATTGGAATTTTTTGCGTGTTTGACGTCTGTGAGTCAATTTTGTTTTTTGTGTGAGATTGGATTGCAAAAATTGTTGACGTCTGGATTTTCTTTTGTTGGGTGAAGATGCTAAACAGGAAAATTGATGATGGTGGACGGCATTTTATTGTCTAAATATCGATACAATTTAATCTTTGTGAAGAGATCAATCCAACCTTGGTGATTGTACGTAAGGTTTATTTCTGATTATTTAAGTGATAAAACGATAGTACAATTTTTGTTAAAAGATCCGTGCGATCGACAAAAAAATTATTAGAAAAACATTGCATGCTTAAGGAGCTCAGCATTAGATCTCATTTTTTTTTATTATGCCCGATGTCATTGTGTTAATTAACTTTTGTGTTATCTGTGAAATCAATAGATCAATTTTTTTTGTCGGTAAAATAATTATTAGTGTATATATAGTTTAGTTAAATGATAAGTTTGCCTGATTAGTTTAATCTCAGATAAAAGATACATTGTCGGTGATATTATAAATAAAAATCAATGTGTAGTGTAATTGTCGATGTAAGATTAAAATAATCGAATAGAAAGAAAGAAACGAAGAATATATATTGTGTTTGAATTAATTCTCATTTGTAAATGGTGACTACAAATGTTAGTCTGGGATAATCGTGAGCATGATTGGAGTAAATAGGGTGACCATACGTTATTTAATATGCGAAGTAACCTTGAAGAGAATTACGTACAAGTTGTTCTGCATTTCTTCCACCATCAATGAATTCAACAGCAATATAACTGCATCCAGCCACCATTACGGGCATCAATAGTTGTAAAGTACCATAATCACTCGATATTCGTCCACGTTCGCTGAATGCATATACATTATAGTTTTATATTATTATAAATATGTATGAATGTGAGATTCGAATGTGAGCATGCAGATTATTTTGTTAATATAATTCAACGCAACCGTCATATAAAATTTTTTGTTTGGCTATTACCACCGTATTGTAACCGTATTTCAACGCAACAGTTATATAAAATTTTTTGGTTATCACTACCGTATTTCCACCGTATCTCAACGCAACATTTTCATCAAATTTTTTTCTATTATTACCGCATTTCAACGCAACATTGACATCAAATTTTTAGTAGTACTTCCGTATTTCAACGCAACATTGATATAAGATTGATGCTATCAATACCGTATCGCAACGACATATTTATTCAAAAGTTATGTTATTTGTTACAACAATTGCCTGATTTATTTCAACGCAACATTTAGTCAAAATTTATGTTATTTATTACTACCATTACCTGATTTATTTCAACACATCATTCATACAAAACTTTGGCTATTACTATCATATTCCAACGCAACAGTGATATCCAATTTTGGTGTGATTACAACTGAAGTTCAACTCAACATTGATATACAATTTTCTTGCGTTATTACAACCGAATTTCAACTCAGCATTCAAGTATTATTTATGCAATTTTATCCGTAATACTTTACCTGTTAGATGATTCATCGCTGATGGAGGGCTAAGGCCGTAAGACTTTGAAGCCTGGAGGATTAAACATGGGGTGAGTGAACTTGGTTTATTTTAATTATTTCTTTTTTTACGTAGAGGTGTGAATGTGTGTGAAATGGTGTACAAGTGATTGAATGGGGGCTTACTTGTCGATGCATGTGTGTGTGTGAGCTGGCGATGCGTGTAGCGAGACACATTTAGTCGAAATTGGAACTAATTCTAATCAAAATATTTTTGCTCCGAGGTGATACTTAGTATTTCAGATACCTTTTCTGTTATTATATTACCTAAATTTATGAATTTATATTTTTAAGTAAATCCAAAAGTCATTCTCCAATAACCTGTAATACAAACAAAAAAAAACCAAATCCTTGTCATGTTTTGTGTTTATTGACCATATTATACATTAACCAACTGTAAACTACAGGTATTGAAATAAACTGGTTTGGACATGTTTATTCAACTTACAAATCAACTTATAACTTTTTTTGAGCTGTAAATATTTTTTTTGGGGAATTACGTATGGTTTTATAAATTTTTAAAAATGTTATTAATAAAGAAAAAGGGAAATAATTAATAAAGACTTTCAATATAGCGTGTGACGCTCTCCCGTGCTCGAAGAGTTGATTCTTGGTTTACCAGCAATGGCAGTGGTGTACAAGCTGTATCATATTGATCAGATGACAGCAATACAACTTATGTTTGATTACTACCAGTTGCGGTACTTGCTGTGGGTCGTTGAGCTTAAATGTCTTGCTTCGCAGTCTGAGTGTGTGGGTGAATGTTAGCATGTATGGGGCGTGAGTGTGTGGGCGCATGGGAGTGATTGTGGGGGTTGGACGCGCTGATGGTGGTTCTTTCGCAAAAGGGGTCGCCAGAGTCTCCTTTTTTCACTTGTATTTTTTTTCCATTTCTGTATGTTTTCGTAAATTGCGTACATTTCCGCATTTTTGTTGAAGCAGCAGGTATTATTCTATCAAATCCACGATGACTGAGCCTTAGTCGTTACGGTGTTAAATTACTCTAGGTACACATCCTGCTATGCCATTCTCATTGGTTCGCCAATGAGAAAGCTCTTCATTACAGGTGTTTGGGTCGTTCTGATGTTCAGGTTATCAGAAAAACTTTTTTACACGTTTAAATAGCAATCCTCTTGATCGACGACAAACGCCTGCTTCAAACTGCTCCTACCACGGATAACAGACGCTTAGGTCGCATTAGTTTTAAGGCGCCAATGACTCGCTATGATGTAACATCATTGACTAAGTAGTTTTTACTCTGCCTGTCTCAGGTACACCAACTAAATACTGTCAACATAAAACGTAGCACGGCGTGGAAGTCAAATTTCGGATTTCACTACTCGAATCTGAATCTGGATTTGGACGACCGACGCCGAACCCAACCGTTTATGATCGACTTAATGAAATATGGACTATTGGTAAATAAAAAATACATGATTTTTATAAAAATTCAAAGTGTTCAGTTTGAGAACAGGATGGTCCAAAAGATTTCTGGAAATTCAAAATCAGGGTAACATAGAAATCCAATTACAAGTGGACCTCACACCCAATATCAACGGTTCTCTGTACATCGAAATGGTAAAAAACTCGTACATTGAAAAAAATTCTCTGATATTTGCTTACTCAGTACTCTGTTAAAAATATTAATAAACAAAATTTTTTAAAATGGCGCTGAAGCCGCATATAATGAGTTAGAGTAATCTTATATATTAATACGCTAACCCAAAATTTGGTGGAGCCTAAGGTTTTTTTATTCGAATTTTGATTGATTTCAAATTTTCAGTCCTAATTGATATTACTGTAACCTATTTCTGGGATTGGGATTGGGATTTTTCGGATCATAAATAAAAAAGTTATTATATACGGAAAACTTTTTATATACATATGCATTATAAGTTTACATACAAACAAAAACGAAATTAAAAATTTATTTAATTTTTTTATATTTTCTTTTTTATATATTAGCGAACAACGAACAACAAAAACGAAACTTTTTTTTCTCATTAATTTTTCTTTTTTAAATCATTCATTTCAGTCGTCTTTTGTCTTTGAACAAGGACGGTTTTCGATATTATTTCGATTATTTTGTTTATTGATATAAAGATATTTGCGTAATATTTTTCTTTGTTTTCTTATTATAGGAGGTTATCTTGAAAACGTACATTTTTTTGTTGATTTTTAAATTTTTGATTTTTAAAAAATCTGAAATGTTGATATTTTGTTGGTATTGACGAAAGGAAAAAAGTTGTTTCTGCTTTTATTTTTTGTGTATTCGGCGTTATGCGCGGTTGAATTGTTGAGGCTTTTTCACGTAGTTTTGGTAATGGTTTAAAACTTAAAACTTTTTTTTCTTTTTTTATATTTATTTTCTCTTAGTTTATACATTTCCTTTGAAGTTTAGAGAATTTAGTTTATGAATTGATTTAGGGGTCGATAGACGTAATATTTTTCTTTGTTTTTTTATTATAGGAGGGCTATTATTTTGAAAACGTACATTTTTTTGTTGATTTTTAAATTTTTGATTTTAAAAAATCTGAAATTTTGATATTTTGTTGGTATTGACGAAATGAAAAAAGTTATTTCTGCTTTTATTTTTTGTGTACTCTGAATCGGAGTTATGCGCGGTTGAATTTTTGAGGCTTTTTCACGTAGTTTTGGTATTGGTGTCAATGTTTTGTGAATAGGTGCCACAAATTTCATCCGACTTAAGTATATTTTTGCAAGTAAAAAGAAAAATAACTGAATAATTGAAACTAGGAGGGCCCCGCGTGCTTCGCTACGCTTATAAATAAAGTTTTTGCGTAGACATTTTGTTGACGTAGAAGCAATAATTTCAAAAAGTGGTAATGAGAAATGCTAGCATATAATTTTTAATTTTTCTTTTTAAATATATGAATGAAAAATAATCAAAACTCTAGCTGATCAGTTCGGATATATGAAAAATTAGCGATCAAATAAGTTTTCAAGTAAGCTTATTTGATCACTAACTTATTTAATCGCTAATTTTTCATATATCCGAACTGATCAGCTAGAGTTTTGATTATTTTTCATTCATATATTTAAAAAGAAAAATTAAAAATTATATGCTAGCATTTCTCATTACCACTTTTTGAAATCATTGCTTCTACGTCAACAAAATGCCTACGCAAAAACTTTATTTATAAGCGTAGCGAAGCACGCGGGGCCCTTCTAGTTTTATTTAACTTGCTAGGAAAGCAATGGCAAACATTAAAACTATACCGCTCTTAAAGTTGATCTATAAGCACAATCTGTAACAAACGTTAACCCTGAAGTTGAAGAAACAATTGCTGACACAGTCGTTTTTTGTTTGTTTATGTGGGGGTTTTAAGAAATCGAGTTAGAATTGAGTAAGAATTGCACATACAATTGAATATTGTATCTTTGACGTTGGATCAGGAGTGAAGAAGTATCATAATGCACCTGCTCAAACCATTTATGTTTCAGGATAACTTATTCTATCGGCGACTGTTAACCTTTTTGCATAACAGTATTAGTAGAAGTGTGGATAGATTGAATTGGCTTTTAGATCTACTACCAAATCTATTACCTCACTTTTAGACTTGCTGAGTTACTTATAGCTCTTAAGCCAGCACGATAGGTGGGATCAATAAAAAGAATTAAACCATCTGCTGTTATAACTTCTAAATTCACTAAATCTACTGGAGATGAAAAACGTGGTCTACGCAGGTGAAAAAGTCGAAATTTGAACTTGACCATTTTTGATTTTCTTGAAACTTGATATGTAAGTAGTATGGACAAAATAAAAATACTACTTATTTTAAAATTTTTTTAAAGTGCTTAGTTTGAGCATAGGGGGCACCCCAACATGCATGAAAAATGAAAATTCTGCCAATCCGAAGTAACTTTGAAATTGAATTGCTCAAGAACGGCTATACCGATTTCATCAAACTTTTTTTTTGTTTGTTAGATGATTAGTTAGTCCTTTGAAAAAAATTAATTTATTGTTTTTATAATTAATTTTTAAATAAAAATGTTAAAAAAACTTTTTTAAAGATGGCGCTAGGGTCGAAGATCAATTTGAATTTAATATGATTATGATTTTTTTTCTGAAAATATTTCTATCTTTATTCTAAAATATATCAAATTAACTCAGAGGCTTTAATTTTTGTTCTTGAGATATTTAATTTTAAAGATTTTAAGTACGACTGAAATTCGAATTTTTCTTCATTTTTTCAAACAACTTCTATTAACAAAAAATTTTAAAATCAATTAAATTTTGACCTTTTTTTTTAAATTAGCTCTAACCTTGCTTTAAAATATATCAAATTTACAAAGAGGCGTTAACTCGTGTTCTTGAGATATATAATTTTAAAGATTTTTAGTCTGATTAAAATTCTAAATGTTCATTACTTTCTCGAACTTCAGTGGTTAAAATTTTTTGATGATATAAATTGTTCCAAAAAATAATGAACAATTAGAATTTTAATCGGACTAAAAATCTATAAAATTAAATATCTCAAGAACACGAGTTAACGCCTCTTTGTAAATTGGATATATTTTAAATTAAGGTTAGAACCATATTTAAAAAAAAAAGTTAAAATTTAATTCATTTTAAAATTTTTTGTTAATGGAAGTTGTTTGAAAAAATGAAGAAAAATTCGAATTTCAGTCGTACTTAAGAACAAAAATTAATGCCTCTGAGTTAATTTGATATATTTTAGAATAAAGATAGAAATATTTTCAGAAAAAAAATTAATTAAATTCCAATTGATCTTCGACCCTAGCGCCATCTTTAAAAAAGTTTTTTTAACATTTTTATTTAAAAATTAATTATAAAAACAATAAATTAATTTTTTTTCAAAGGACTAACTAATCATCTAACAAACAAAAAAAAGTTTGCTGATATCGGTATGGCCGTTCTTGAGCAATTTAATCAAAGTTACATCGGATTGGCAGAATTTTCATTTTTCATGCATGTTGGGGTGCCCCCTATGCTCAAACTATGCACTTTAAAAAAATTTTAAAATAAGTAGTATTTTTTATTTTGTCCATACTACTTATATGCCAAGTTTCAGGAAAATCAAAAACGGTCCAGTTTTCACTACTCTGTCTAGAACACGTTTTTCATCTGGAAGGGATGAACAACCAAAGGGTGAACTATATTACAATGTTGGTAATATCTTGAAAACGTTTGTATTAATTAAACTAAAAATAAAAACATAGAAGAATAATTAAATAGCAAATTAAAATCCAAAAAACCTTTTTACCTAAATCAACAATCACTTAACGTGTTTCACATAAATCCAAAACACACAACAATCTTGCCTATTGACCATGAAAATATTAAGAATAATTAAGACCAAAGAAATATTTTCATTATTTGGTCTATTTTCCCTTCTGTATCGGTAGAAAATTAAAACATAAACCAAATAATAAATAATATAACAAAAAAAAAAGAAAATTCAAATAAAACAAGGAAAAATTTACGCACAAAAATAATGAAAATCGTGTTGGTGGAATAAGAAAAGAGATTAAAAAAAGAAAAATGAAATTCAAGCTGTTATTCGATTTCTTAAGGATATCGTGCAACATTTTCTTTCTGTCTGTATTTTGTTTATAAAATTTAAGACGATTATTAAGAAAAATTTATTTTATTTTTATAGAAGAAATTCAATGTAAATATTGTTAAACCGAATTATTTTTATTTGGTAAAAAATCAACGATTTTAGGAAAAAGATGAAAATCTTAAAAAAAAAACCTTATGTTGTTGTTGTAAGTAGTACACGTTTTGAATATTATTTTTTGTTTCGTTTTGCTATTATTCCATTAAAATGTTTTGTTTTCTTATTTTGGCCTATATTTAATGATATAATTGTTATAAGATGGAATTACGTCATGATACGAAATGAAAATTAAATTAAATAGAAAATGATTTTGTTGTTTGTTTTAATTAACGGAAAATAACCCACAAAGATTTCTTTGAATTTGATTTGATTGGAAGGTAAAGGAAACAATGAAATTTACATCTATTGTTGATTTTGGTTTTTATTATTTAGGTTGACGTCATGATACATAATTAATCAATCCAAAAATAATAAAAAACATGTTTTTGAGTATCGAGATAATATGGGAAGCATAAACTGAGTGAAACTAAAAGTGCTTTATTTAACATCATTTTTGGATTTATGTCGAGTATAAAATAGATTTTATTCTCTTCCATTTAATTATATCAGCTTTATTTGTATGTTTTTTCGATAATAATAGTATGTATTATTGTATTGTTTTCTAACCTATAGCCTAATGAACTTAACCTATTGCCTAATGAAAATTTTATTCAATTGGTATGATTCCAATTGGTCAAATTGTTTTGATTTCATTAAAATTATTTTCAAATTATAATCACAATTGCTTTGATAAGTTTTGTTCAAAAATCAAATTTTAATTTAAATTATCTTATTTCGTTTAGTTGAACTTGGTTGATTGTATGAGAAGGGCGTTTTTTATCATCAGGGTTTTTTTATTAAGAAATTTGATTTATCAATTAAAACAATAAAGATTTATTGTTTTAATTGAAGAAAATGTTTTTATTTTTTATAATACACAATTCTTTTTTATAATAATATCTTTGTCAGAGAATAAAGTATTGTAATCTTAGTCATAAAGCTTATCAAATTGAAATTGAACTTAATTGCTATTTACAAAGCGCCTGACTCCAATGTCGATAACTTTTTGGTTAGACTAGCAGAAATTCTTCACCAATTTCCAAATAGTACTATAATTGGTGATTTTAATATTAACTTACTCAATGAGAATTCTGAAACTTCCAAATATTTAGAAACGGTTTATTCACATGGGTTTGCACTGTTAAATAATATTAACTCAAAATACGCTACCCGAATATCTAATACAGTTTCTACTGTAATTGATCATATTATGACTGATATATTTAAATTTAATTATGAAATTTCCATTATTGATAATTCACTTTCAGATCATAAGCTTATGTTGCTACAATTTGATTGCAATCCACAAAAGTCACATACCAATCAATTTAAAACTGTTTTAGATTATGGAAAAATTAAAAAGAGTTCACTTTGGAATGAAATTGAGCAATCAAATAGTTTTGACGAATTAATTGATAAAACTTCGAACTGCATTCATGAAAATACAAAAAAAATCGGAAAAAAAAATATTTCCTTTATTGAGAATTCACCATGGATTAATGATGATATCCTTATCACCATTCAAAATAGAGAACGATTCTTTAGATTGAAAAGGAAATTTATCGAAAATCCTTATGTCATAGAGAGATACGATTTCTTCAAAAGACAAGTACAAATAAAAACAAAAATAGCAAAAAAAGAATACAATTCTATCAAATTTCAAAACAGCATAACTAACCCAAAAAAAATGTGGAGTCATTTAAAGGAAGTAGTTCTTAATAAAAGTGAAGAAGATAATCCACATGTTTTTCTTGAAAAAGACAACATAATTCTAGACAACCCTAAAGTAATTGTGGAGGAATTCAATAGCTATTTCATAAACATTTGTGACAATATTACAAACTCTTTACCAACACCTTCTCCTGATCAATTCGCCAATTTAAGGTATACTATAAATAAACCATTTGAACTTGAGCACACTAATGAAACAGAGATTAAAAATATTGTACATGATTTAAAAAGTAATGTGGCTACAGGGACTGATTCAATTTCAACCAAATTTTTGAAACATTTTAGTGAAAACATTTGTCGTATTCTTTCAAAACTAATAAATAAATGCATTGATGCTGGAAACTTTCCCGATTCTTTAAAAATAGCTAAAGTAATTCCTATCTTAAAAAATGGCAATTCAATGCACTTAAACAATTATAGACCCATATCAATACTAAATGCTATTTCAAAAGTCTTTGAGAAAGTAATATATAACAGACTGATTAATTTTCTATCTGATAATAATATAATTTCAACAAATCAATTTGGCTTCTGTAAGGGCTCAAATACTTCTTCTGCCTGTCTATCATTAACTGATACTCTCAGTATAAACATTGATAAAAAAAAGTTGGTTTCGTGCCTTTTTTTAGACATAAAAAAAGCATTCGACTCTGTTGATCACAAAATACTGTTAATCAAACTAAAAAAATTAGGATTTACCGATAAACAATTAAATTTGTTTGAAAGCTATCTAAGTAACAGATCCCAATGTGTTTCTATTGGAACCCACCATAGTAGCTACAAAATTCTTAAAAAAGGGGTACCACAAGGGTCAATATTGGGTCCAATTCTGTTTCTGATATTTATCAATGATATGTGTCAGTTGTCATTACAAGGTATACTATATCTCTATGCAGACGATGCAGTTCTAGTATATATTAGTAATAGTTTAGAAATGTTATTTGAAGCAATGCAGCATGATCTGAATCTGCTAAAGATTTGGTTCGATAAAAATTTATTGGTTCTGAACAGCGAAAAAACAAAATACATGTTGTTTGAGAATAAGCAAAATATAAATTCATTGACAAATCAACTCTTTGTCAAATACGATAGCAACATAATTGAGAAAGTAACAAGCTTTAAATACCTTGGTCTGCAAATTGACTCGAAATTCAAATGGAATACGCATATTGATTGTATTAAAAATAAAATTATACCATATATTTTCGTTATCAGGAGATTAAAAAATCTAGTATCAAAAAAATGCCTTACGTTAATCTATAATGCCTATATTTTATCTCAAATTGTGTACGTAAATCCTGTGTGGAGTGGATCTGCTAGTTATAAACTAAATGAGTTGTCGATATTGCAAAAACGCGCTATTAAATATATTTTAAATTTACCAGTACTATATCCATCTGCTTTATTGTTTAAAGATTTTGTTTCTTTAAATAAAATAATTGAAAGGGAGCTATTGTATATAACATTTAAAATAATCAAAGGTAAAGTGAAACACAATCTCCAGCTAACACGGTCAGCTGATATTCATGACTATAGCACAAGGCGGAGATCATACTTTCAACCAAATTTCTTTTCTACCAATGCGTCGAATAATAATATATTGCATAGAGGATTATTAAAATACAACCAACTTCCATCTAACATAAAAAATGAAAATAGTTTCGCCATATTCAAACGTAAAGTTAACGCATATATAACATAAACATTTCTTTTTGGTTTATCGAATAGTTTCTGTGTTGTGTATTTTATGGTTTCTTACTTTACTACTTATACTAAGTTTATACCACTGAAAATGGGATGGATTTCAATAATTTACTAATTAGTATGATAACTTTGAATTCAAACCGTTAAATTGTATATTAAATTGTATATGAACACCGCGTTATAACTCTCTGTAGTTCGAGCGGTTAATGTATGTTGCTAAAGTTAGCAGTTTATTAATAAAGAAAAAAAAAAAAAAAAAAAAAAAAAAAAAATCGATTCGTGAATAATGAATTTTATTCTCTCGCAAATTAAAATTCTCGCTCGTGCCTCGCTCAAATTTTAAACTTTTGCTTGAGAATAAACTACTTCATTATTCACTCATTGATTAAACTACTATTTTCACTCACATACAAGTTTTCGAAATGTTTTGAAACGGCAACATTGTGATATTATGTTTAACGTTTTTATCAGCTAATTTCATACCGTTGCACATAATCATACTGTTTTTCTAATACTGAATAAAATAATAACGGAACAATGAAATATACAAATGTCTTAGATATCGAAGAAAGATTAGAGTAGGGCACGCATCGTGTAGATGACTGTTTGGTCCTCTTAATCCCCTTAATTAAATGTTTTCACGTGGTCTCCTAGTGACCAATGTCTCCAGTGACCAATGATGATTCTTACCATAACTCACATATCTTGCCTAAACAAGGTTATTACGTCTTCAGAATGTTGCAGATCTAATCTAAGCTAGATTGTCCTGCTTTCCTTGCCGATGTTAGGTCACCGAATATCGTGTATAGCGTCAGTCTCGTCATATTTTAGTGGTTATTGATCGACTTTCGACCTGTTTATAGAGTTTGAGCCTATAATAAAACATATGATTCATCCCTTCTATTTGAGTTAAATACTAGCGGTTCATAGAAAGATTAATCCTATAGCAAATCGCTTACGAGCTCTGAAAGAAACAAACATTCTTTCACAATGTGAGGGACTGTTTCATCCTTAGTTTACTGTTTCAACCGGTCAAACTTTTCTATTAAGTTTCCAAAGATTTCCCGGCTCAGTATTGGGTGTAAACATTTTGGCAACCTTGCACCCTTCTGTTTTTTTAAAATCTCATTCCCAACAAAAGTTATCGAGAAGATGTGAAGGATGCCATAGCTAACAATGAATCTGACAACTCCTTTATACAGCCTGTTAACGATTTTCGGAATCAGACCCCATTTGCCGTCGAAAGTTCTCCTGCACTACTATAGAACTCAAGTTGTGTTTGAGAATTTGGTTTCAGTATGAGCATCTTAGTTGAGCCATTTTAGTGCCAAGACTAGTGCCAAGATGCTTCACACTATCTTGGAGTGTTAATATGGTATCACTAATTAGAGGAAGAGTGAAGTTGTTTAATTTTTTTACTGTGGTAAACGCAAAGAGGTGTGTCTTAGAACCATTAATCTTGAGATCATTCTTCCGACACCAACTGTTGGTAATGTCCAGGACATTCTGCATTTTTCTGCAGATATGACTCAAATTGTCTCATTTCAAAAGAATACTAACATCATCGACATAACCGTAGGTGATTAGTCCTTTATCATTCATTTAAATTAGGAACATCGTCCACGATCATGCTCCATAACGGGGATGATAGAACGCCCTTTTCGGGACATCCTCGTTTCAGATAAACTAATATTGTGATGTTTTCATTCGTGTGAATAAAGAGACACCGGTCTTCCAGCGCCTCGTTGTTTTCATATACTTTACAACTGTTTTATTCACACCGTATCTTTCCTTTGTTCGCGGGTTTTTCTCCAGATAGACATTTCTACTATGCTAATGATAATTTCTAATATTTTTAATATAATATAATCGGTTAGGAGTTTTTCGCCTCGCAGTTGTCAATTTTTCCTGTTTTTGTGATAAAAACGACCGTCACGTTTCCCCAGGTCTGTGGTACACATGCAATAGTTATGAAGGTTGATAAATTCAACGGCCCATTGAAAGAATTTCTAGCTAAAGTGGTTAGTAAATTAAAACGTAGCTAGGATCAGCAGTTCGTGAAACCTTGGCCATGACACCATCTCGAACTATTTTTGGAAACGATTCAAAACTATCTGGTGACGTCAAAATTTGAGCAGTAACGTTAACATCATTGTCTGCGCAAGAATATGTCAACCAAACCAGAGAGAGCCTGGCGAATATTCACAAGTTTGTTATGAAGACGATAGTACTGGCCAGTGAGTGAACTCTGATACGGTTTACGATCTAATAACACAGTTTTCAAAGCAGGACAATTAGTATAGCTACACAGCCCAAAAGAAAACGAGGGTTATAACAAAAATGGCGTGCTGTATGGGAAGGACCTTACAGCAGTATAACGAAATTGAATGATGTGTTTTATATTATTAGAAAAAACCATCGATGTAAGGTCAAAGTTGTACATCTTAAAAGATTGACCTTATGCAAAGTAGAGTTATGCTGTGTGCCTCACACTACTATTTTTCGCTAAATCACTGACTTTTCTAAATTAATTGCTAGTGCACATATGCTATTCATAGATGTCACTCGTATCAAACGTGCAACCTGTGCCTGACCTCATATTTAAATTAGAATCTTTTTAAATGTCAAAATTTGTAAACATTGTCATAATGGAGGATGATAATGAAATTGTATTTGAGAGCTTGTTTTTTTTAAATACTTACATCATACCAAATATTTTCTTTTGTATAAATTTGAAATATTTTCCATATTTTTTAAATAATTGACAACTAATGAATTGACAACTAAATTGAAAAGCAAGCTGACGAGGAGACTATTCATCCGCCGCCTGGTGGGCGCAACTTTGGTATGAAATGAAAAGTCACTGAATTAGCTCAAAAAGTTGGTGTGAGGCACACAGCATAAGACCCTGTCTGGGAGGAACAGGCTTAAATGGAGGGTATTGTTACGGTTATAACAAAGTCGTAACAAAATACAACATACAATTCTGTTTAGTTCAACAAAAAGGAAATACCAGGTACAAAATTAAGAAGCAAAATTCATAATGATGTTGACATGTACACATTATTTTTTTTTGTTTTAGAGAATATTCGGATAACAGAATTTTAGAAAACGATCGATTTTTTTTGGGTTCCGGTACCCTATTGGTGAGACTTCGGTGTCCGTCCGAATTTGTACATAATCAATTTACTCACAAACTATAAGTGCTATCAAGTTGAAATTTTCTACAGTTTTTAAATGTGTTTTCCACGCCTAATGATAACAAAAAAATTCAAATATTTGTTTTCCTCTATATTTTATGAACATAGATAAAGGGATAGTAAAACAAAAGTTTTTTTGTAAGGAATCGAGTTTGGTTTAGAAAAATCGTAAAAGACCAAAATATGTTTTTAACTATTTATTTAGATATTGCCAAAAACGAGTGTTTGTATTCCTGTCTCCCCCCCCCTTAACTTGTTTATTACGATTTATCGATTGTTACCATTCCCGCTGAAATCGGACCACCCGTTGTTAGGAAAGCGTTGCACAAAATTTGGTCCACATATATGACGATACACACACACATACAGACTGCTAGCTAGAACTTGCCTTAACAGCTTCAGTACGCCTTTCAACGTAACGATATCATAAAAATGCCGATTTCGAAAATCGTCCCAAAAACCATAAATTCCGTAACTACCATAACTTCCGTAACTACCATAACCATAACTTCTAAAGACGCTCTAAACAAAACAATAGTTACGAATTGTATTTAACTAAGAAGTATTATTTATTTTACATTGTAATGCATAGCAATTGAAGTCGGCTAGTCCTCTTATTTATTTAATTATTTATTAATCAATTACCTTGTAAAGACAAAAAGTGTAAAAAGTGTAATCGTGATAATAGTTACTGGTAGTGTTCGGTCGTAAAAAATGTTATAAAATATGAAATATCAAGATAATTTTACGTCAAACTTTTGTTCTGCTAATATCATTTCGTTGAATTTTAACTTGAACTTTATGTCACTATTATTACAATTAATTTTATCACAAACGATAAATTTATTCCAAAAGACACAAAATCAATTTTATCAAGAATAGTTGTCACAAAATGTAAGCAAAACTAAAAGCGTAAACAACCAAAACAAAATATGTATGTAGTTTTATTGATTCAAAATTTTTTGACATTTAGGTCCGCTATACACTTGAGCTAAGCTATGCGAACTATGCGAACTATGTTTTTTGTAAATAACGTAATCAAATGGATGACTATACATTTGAGCTAAGCTTATAGTTTAGCTCATCCATTTGATTACGTTATATGCAAAAAACATAGTTCGCATAGCTTAGCTCAAGTGTATAGCGGTCCTTAAAACCAAAAAACAGTTGATTTTTGAAGGAATGACGGATTGTGTTAAATAGTGTTTTTTGTTCGCAGATAAATCTGTCCTAATTTCAGAAAATATAATAATTTAATTAGTTAATAAGTGCTTGCTTGATAGCTCGTGTCGTGAGACACATTTATATGTTTTTATATTAACCGAAAACACACGGATTGAGTAAAAAATAGAGAACAAAAATTTAAATACAGAGCATGGTGGCATTCACGCCATTGTGACGAATATGTTTGTTCCGAAGAACGTAAGTAAAACTTCGAAATTAATTAATGTGGCGGAATATGAAAATATATATAAGAACGTGGATAACTACAACCCAAACACTGAAATTAATATAACTGTAACATATAATTTTTCCAACAGTGTTGATTTAAATCAAGTCCAAAATGACGGTGCAACAAATGAATCGGTTGCATCATGTTCCAGGATTCAGGCTATTGATAATAATTTCATTTCAAATGATGATTAAATAATCATGATAATGTCAAAAACTTTGACAATACGAAGAGAACAGTGGCTCATTTAATTAACTGTTCCAAGCAAATTAATAATGGCGAAACATCCAATGAAAAAATCACCATAAATGAAGAACTAAGATATTTTGAAAATTATTTGGACAAATTCATCATTTGTGGGATTCAAAATGGTGAAAAAGGGATTGTAGAGGAAAAGAGTAGTAGATATCCCTACTCCTACTTTTACATCGGCAAACAACTTTGAGGTTTTGGAAATGGAAGAGGACACCGTCCATACAGAAATACAGGATGATAATCGGATTTTGTAAGTCCTCCATCCAAATATGAATACTAATACTAATAATAATAATAATACAATTGATGATAATTTGCAAATGAACACTTATATTAATAATGTCAATAACAATAATAGTAGAGTTAACTATAATTCTAATAATAATAATAGTAATAATAATAACTTGATCAATTCGAATACACTAAATCAAAAATAAGTTGGTGTCCTCCCATTTACGTGAATGGTCTGAGAGCAAAAATTTTTATTCAATTAACTAAAAAAATTTTTCCTACGCATGGAGGGATCAGTTTTTATTAATTTGTTAATTTTTTTCTATTTTTTGATCCACAGGTGTGACAACCCCGCGTACTCCACTCCCTGCTATTGGCATATGAGTTAACGTGAGATATCGCATACCACTGGCAATAGCAGTGAGATATCACTAGCCAAGGTGATATCTTATGGGTGCTGGCGGATGAACTGTATTCAGTCAACGGTAGCACTCTCAATCTTAGCTAATGAATATTCCTTGATGCTGGAACGCTGTAGCTTGCTAGAAGAAACGAGCCTTCATATAACTATATATCTGAGCTTTATCATTGAAAAATATACTGCGTCCCATAATCAAGGATTATGCCATTAGCTGGACTATTGGCAAACCAATTTTAGTTTTGTTCCTGCAAATTTTTAAAACAAATTTGCTTTTTATCTCTTATTTTATTTTTATTTTCCCTATCCTATCACGAAATATTGGCCTATGTCATATTTTATATGTGATAGGATTTATAGTTTAGTTATTCATTATTTAACAAAAAAATATTAAAAAAAAAAAAAACAGATTTGCGTCCATTAACATCCTTTGAACGCATGTTGTTGTGGGACCTTGGTCTTAAAAGGTTTTTATGTGTTGTTGTGACACATATTGTATTAAAAAAATTCAATTTATTAAAAAAAAAAAAATATTTTAAATTCATAATACGGGCATTGGTAAACACAAAGTCTTTCTAGACGATGTTGTTACCCATTCGAATATCATTAATTTTCTTTAAAATAGAGAAGCAGAAGCTTTCACAATCACAACTAAAGAATTAAAGCGCGAAGTCCTTCTTCTCTAAGGAATTATCGGTGGTTATACTGAGGAAGAAATAAAATCCGAACTTTTAAATGTTTTTCCTCAAATAAAAATTTTAAAAATTCAACCTTCGACCCAATGGTCTAAAAATTCTAAGGTTCAGTTGAACATCTTCTCGATTCACTTTGAAACAGGTCAAGACCTTTCCGATTTACTAAAAATTAAATATTTGTTGCATCAAAGCAGTGGCGTCATTTCACCAAAATCTTGGGGGGGGCGAGAATTTAAATGAAAAAAAAAATTTTTTTTTCATAAAACATAACATACACGTTTTTATACACACATATATTTAAAAGCATTTAAATGAATCCACTTAGAAATAAAAATAAAATGCTTCTGAGCTACATTGGTTACTTTGCTAGTCTTCTGGTGTTGTTTCATCGAAGCGAATGCCGCAAAGTTTTGCAAAATCCCTTCATTTGCTAAAAATAATTTTAAATTTAGTATCATCTCTGCATTGTTTAAGCATCAAGATAGTAGTTTTAATTAAAGCGCTTGTGCTAGAAATTATTATATCTTTGCTTTGTAACTGTTCAGAGAGTGAATTTGTAAACGACAGCAGATCGTGCAGCATAGAAAAAAGACGATGGTTTTTCTATACGATTTTTTAGATCTCGGGCATCCCGGGATTTAAAATTTATGAGTCACATGGTCCCAGGAAAAATTAAACACCACGGTCTCAGAGAGAAAGAGTTATGTCTACCCTAAACTGACCAGAGCCAAATCGTTAAAATGTGCGACAAAATGCAAACATTCTTCCAAATACTAACTAATTAGAATTTCTATTGCGAGAAAGTGGAACGGTGAAAACGTGCTAACTAGATTGTGCATAAATTTACTATTTAATGCTTTCCTTTACTATTTGTTTACTATTTAATTCTTCAAAAATTCGTTTATTTTAATTGGACATTCAACCGTTAGGAAATGTGCTTGCAGTGGTTCGTACATTTTCTAAATTCTTTCTAGTGCTGGTATTACCGCCAGCCAGCGAGTTTCACTGTATCCAATAAGTTGGTTATGTTCGACATTACTTTTGCCGCAGAACTCCTTCAACGTCTCCAGTAAAGACAGTAAAATATCCAAATTTTTTTAACCCTGTCATTTAAATCAGCAGCATTTCTTATTGCATTATTTAGAATATGGGCTGCGAATCCAATACCCAATACACTCTGGTTCAAATTCGAGTTTAGCTTGTTTTTAAATTTTCACCCCTTGACGTGACACCACTAAAATTGGTGTTCGTGTTATCAGCGCAAATTGCAACTAACTTTTTGTCAATGTTAAATAACAACAAGAAAACAAAATAACAACAAAACTTGTTCAAGCTACTGGAGCTGACGGCTTATAGCAACGCTTTTTTATGTTTATCTGTATCTATATGTCTTTTAATATCATAATGTCCACTGTTAATTTTCAAATTCACTCCGACTGGTAATACACTAAACTTTTGCGTCGTTATATTTTGATTTTTTTTATAAAAGGATAGTCCAATTCAATATCGTATAAGAATTTACGTAAACGTTTTCTATCCGTCTTGATTTGCAGGAGAACTTTTTAAATATAATTTTAAAAATTAGTATAAATTTACCTTTTATAGTAGCTTAAAACTTTTGTTACACAAGTAAAGACTGTAAAACAATTGAAACAATTTATTTTAATTTTACTACATAATTAATATCTTTTCTGTATTCTGTAAGTATAAGAGGTATACAGTATACCTCTCGTTCTATCTTTTGCAAATCTATACCATTTATCAAGTTTTTATGCTGTTTGCTTTGTTTGTTCTTTATTGAGAAAAAAAAATTATATATTAGAAAATAATAATTTTACTTTTGAGCTTCCTAGTTAAAGTGTGTTTTAAACAGAGTTTAAAACGCTACTTATATCACTCTTTTACTTTGTCCTTTCAGTGCGTAGCCTAAAAAAAATATAACACTCCCACATACAGGAGTGAAAATAATAAAATATCATTCTTGCTACTAAATTGAAATAAATATTTTCTTTCAAATACTCAAAACTTTTACTTTTGCGTCAAATTTGATGCTTTTCAACGTAAAAGTATTCATTCATTGTTAGAAAAATGAATATAAAGGATGACGTAGAGTGACTAATTTTCTTCTTTTACAAATCGAATGAAAGAACTGGAAAATGTAATCTGCTCCAAAGGAGTAAAATCGAAAAAACAAAAATTTTACTCTTACGAGTAAGAACGATATTCAAATTATGAACATTTTAATTTTTGAATATTATTTCAAAGGATTGGAATGAGTGCTCGAATAAAGACTCGTTAACGCTGGTTTAAAAAATTTAAATTTTATGAATTTATACACAAAATTGCATCTTTTTGAGTAAAATATTTTGTATTTTATTTTTCATAATAATATTGCACTGGTTTGTTCTCTCAATATGGTTAAATCAACATATACATAACATTATACAAACTGCAAGAAAAAACTGTGAAGCCATTGCTCTGACTAAGATATTGCGCAAACTATACGTAGTTACATGATTATTTCGATAATGCGGGCAAATGTCGTGGAAATGTTTGTTTCGTGGGACGCTTCGTGGGACAGATTTCTCCGTGGGACAACGCAATAAAATGTGTGACATTTTCACGCAGCGTGGGACGTCTGGTCAGCTTACTACCCATAAACGTGCGTACTTAAATCTATAAGAAATACCACAAAAAATAATAGTTTCTCCCTCCCTGTGACTGTATAAAAAAATGAACAAAGATTGATGTTTAGGATACGTTTTGGATTTTATTATAACCAACCAAACATATAATTTTTGCTATTTTATGAATTAAAAATTCATAAAATGAATTTGACAGCATGTTTTCATAACATACTTTGAAAATATTTACATAACTTATATTTGTTCGTGTCGTTAGAAAATATTGCTTGTCCATTATAAAACATTCACTATCATAAAATCACCGGAAATAACCCAATAAATTTAAATTACTCCCGTAATTATTTTCATTCATTTTATAAAAATTAGCACAACTATCAAGAAAACTTTTGATATGTTATAGGTTACTTTTGATATGTTGATATGTTATTTTACATTTTAGAATTGTTTTTAAAAAAGTCTTGTAAAGTTTGTACAATCTGATATAGATAAAAAACAAGGCCAAACAGTCAGGGTTCCCCAAATAAGTGAGGTATAATTAGGTTGTGTTCTCCTGCATGTACTTACTTTTAAGTTTATATAAATTACCAATGGCCAATAACAATTGAAATTTGAATGTTAACTACTGCACTATGAACTCTCGATGAACCCTATACTAATGAAATCGTGGCTCAAACGTGGCTCAGACACGAATATCTTATAAACAAAACACAATCGTTCTTCTAAAAGCGGTGATGCCGCGCACCTTATAGTACGATAAAATTTTGTCACAATTCGCACCCACGGCGTTTTTGGAAGAACTATCGTGTTTTGTTTATAAAACTGATTTCATCAGAAGGTTAGAAGCAATACGACCGCCTTTCGTATCGGTGGCGCTCTAGTCCTTGATACAAAGAACGATAACGGTTTGAATATTGCGGTGAACTGTACTTTAGTCGGGCCAAAATAATATGTAACGTAATAATTATATTATCAGATATATTTCAATTAATAGTATGCGATAAAATTGGTATATTAGTTAAGTAAATCTTCTAAAAATTAGACGAATTTACAAAATAACAGTGCATTGAAATTTTTATAGTTTATAATTCTACCACAATTGGATGGTTTTATTGAATCGATGTATTGATAGTATCAGATCCTTGGGGGGGCCAATGCCCCCCCCCCCCCCAGCCCTACCCAATTGACGCCCCTGCATCAAAGAGTTTTTTGGAAAAATTAAAAAAATCAGAAATCATACAATGTTTCCGTTGTCAAAGCTTTGGTCATGTCAGCTAAAACTGCGGTTTTGTCAAAAGGTGTGTAAAGTGTGGTGAAGACCACGAAAAGGAGCAGTGTTTTAGAGAAAGAAATGAGGAGAACTCTTGTACGGCGATTTGCGTTAACTGTGGTACAGCCGGTCATCCAGCTGAGCTATAGAGGTTGTGAAGCATACTTAAAGTTCAAACAAACAAGGGCTAATAATTTAATGAAATTAAAAGATTCAATTAATTTGAGAAAGAATAAATAGAGAAGAGAAAGCACTAATAAAAATTATTATACAGGAATGAAGTCACGGCTAGAAGCAAGATACAGAGAGGCTGTAACTATAAAAGGTACACAATCATTTCATGCGTTCATACCCAAAGATAAAAAAACATTGCTCACAAAAATATATCCTAATTCAGCTAAAACTAGGATTTTTTCTGATAAGCCGTTAATATGCAATGTAAATTTATTTTATATTTTTAAATTCTGTTATATTATTTTATATTACTAATAAATGTATATTGTTTTTACTACGCAACTTAGAATAAAAATATAAAGTTAATTATTATATGAATTCTATACAACATGCATTTTATTTCACATAATT
This sequence comes from Diogma glabrata, assembly GCA_963693315.1. Classification (NCBI taxonomy): domain Eukaryota; kingdom Metazoa; phylum Arthropoda; class Insecta; order Diptera; family Cylindrotomidae; genus Diogma; species Diogma glabrata. Next base: position 426,811,638 of record OY856186.1, on the reverse strand, counting down.
TTTCACTATTTACTTCTCAGTATCAGGTTTAATATATTTCAGGTACATTCATTTATAATTAATTTCGGATAGCTAGAAATTGGAGAAACAGTCAACTATGTAAAAAACATCCACACCCTCAAATACTTAAATTGTATCCTCAAAATAATTAAATTTCTATAAAACAAGAATTCAGGTGGTTTTAGTTAAACAAAATGCATTTTTTAAAAAACAAAAATTGAAAAAACGGAAATTAAAATTTTGTAAGAATTTTATTTTCAAAACGAGAAATCATGCCATTGGGAAACTTTCGTTTTAGATTACGAACTAATAAAACATTTTATTCTGGAATAAAAATGTGGTAAAAGTGAGGGTACCCTCAACAGCGCCATCTTTGAAAATATTATTTAAGTTTAACACAGTTTTAAAAAATTACTAAACTATTAAAAAAAATATTTTTTATAAGGTCTATCAATTAACTTTCTAATGAGTACTGAGCTAGCTATAAATGGCTTAAATCGGTTTAGTCAATCGTTAGCAATCGTCAGCCAAAGATACTAATGTTTCGCCAACCCGTAAAACTTTGCCGCCACCCTGTGTTATCCCCAGAGCGAAATTTCATTTTTCGAAAGAAATGGTATTTTTAGTATTTATTGAGGCTACTGTTGGCACTTGGCGAAACATTATTAATAATAAAATTCTTTTAATAATAGAACACTTGTTATATTTCGCAAATTAATTTTTTGAATCCAACTTTTTTTATATTATAATAAAATAAATAAAATTAAAATCCGCTCAACCGGTTTCTGTGTTTACACCATTTTCAAGAGCTTAAAAATTATTAGAGCTTAATAATTTTTAAGCTCTTGAAAATGGTGTAAAAACCGAAACCGGTTGAGCGGATTTTAATTTTATTTATTTTATTATAATATAAATAAAGTTGGATTCAAAAAATTAATTTGCTATATATAACAATGTTCTATTATTAAAATAAATTTATTAGGGTATTTTTATTTCGTCATTGGCTATATGTGTATGAAATTTCATCGAAATAAGAGGTAGTCAGGAACATCGATGTTGGGGTGACGTGGAATTGCTCTTTTAGTAGTTAAAACTAATTCAGAATACCCTTATTTTAATGCTATATCTAAAAGTATATAAATATACAGTATGGAGGGGCTGAAATCTCACAGCTCTGAGATATCACGACTTCGGTCTGGTTTAAGGATTTTGATATAGTTTTCGGCAAAAAACTTTTATGAGGACATTTTAGTTTTGGGCAGCGATGTATATCAAACATAACTCTTTGTTAAAGTACAAGCATTTTTTATCTCTGTTTCAAAATTTATTACAAAACTAACACGAAAGATCAAAACGTTGCCGGAAAATTATAATCAATATTCCAAACATATTGTTAAATTAAATAAAATCAAACTTTTTCAAAATTCTAAAAATATTCCAAAAATTTGAATGAAATCAAATATTTAAACTTTTTCTAAATTCCAATAATAATCCAAAAATTCTTAAAAATTCAAACTTTTTCCAAAATTCTAAAAATATTGCAAAAATTATTACAAAATCAAAAATTGAAAATTTTTTCAAAATTCCAAAAATTATAATAAAATAAAATATTAAAAATTTTTCAAAATTCGAAATATATTCCAAAAATTCTTACAAAATCAAAAATTAAAACTTATTCCACAATTCTAAAAATATTGCAAAAACTATAACAAATTCAAAAATTTCCTTGTCCAATTTCATTTTCAATCACATTTACGTCATAAAAACAGCTACATTTTTTTTCCAAAAAATTGGCTAAAAAATAAATGAAATCATTTTTTGACACACTTGACAGCATTTTTTTGACAAACTTATTGCCCGCTATACACTTGAGCTAAGCTATGCGAACTATGTTTTTTGTATATAACGTAATCAAATGGATGACCATACACTTGAGCTAAGTTTAAACGTCGAGAAATGCCAAAAAAGTGGGGGTAAGAATTTCACTTTTGGCTCATGAATGTAATACTTAGATCTTTCAAACCGAAGTAATTACCTTTATATTTATATATGTTATAATTACAATCTTTCAATTCAATCCAAAACGAATGGAATCAATAACGACGAAATATAAGATAAATAAATATAACTTCCTTTTGTAGATGTAGGAACCACGTATCGTACAAGTTATGAACTATTATTTAACATAATTAGTAAAGCTAGAGTAAAGTAGAGAACGCTACAATGAACAAAAAAAGTAATTCCATGGGCTTTAGAAATTATGATAGATAAGAAATTTGATTTTAAGCTTTTCATTTAAATTGAAGGATTTCATTAGGTAAATGTGTACGTACCTTAAAATGTATAAATAAGGGGAATAATCCTCAATGAAATAATTACTATGCAATGCAACTAAATTGTTGAGTAGAAATATAAGTTATTCGTTTCAGTCGATTTTATAAATGAAAGTTTTTGAAGTTACCTGAACAGAAAATGTTTTCTGGTGCTAGATTTTGCATCAGCTGGATTATTTTTTATATTTATTGCACATATGTTAATGTATGATATATATTTGGAGGAGGTATAGTAAATTCTAGTATATATAGTTGTACGCCTAGCTTGGAAAGCGATTTCTTCTAAATTTGTTAACTCCGTTTTAGATATTGATTGATGTCACAATTCTTTTATTGTTTGTTATATTGAAACATTTTCAGCCATTTTTTTATATCACAAAAAAGTTATCAATCAATTGGGTTAAATACTGTAACAACAAGAGTGATTATAGCACTGTAACATGACTGTTGTAATTGGTGAACTTTGGCTGTCAAATAATCGCATGAAAGCTTAAAATTGCCAAACTAATAACTCTATTAAAACACAAATTAGGGAAGCTTCCACTATCAGATGTAACTCTCCTAACAAGAATCTCTGCATGGTGAGATCATTTTAACATATATTTTAACGTTTTGCGAATTAGGAGGAAAAAAAATATGTTTAAATAACCCAAACCAAATTCTGTTAGATACCAAAGGACTCTAAAAACTAGTGCAGATGCACCAGGTTGAAATAAAGCCAATCTCGTAGGACTTGACGAGCATAATCTGGTGATAAAAAAGAAATATAGCGTACCAAAGAAAAAGAAAGTCAAATGATGAATTTGTACTAAAGATAAATTAAACAAATTAATATATTAATTGTGTTATATTATTTATATATTTTAAATAAAATAAATATTTGATTATTTGTATTTAAAGATAATTTTATTGTTTTATTTTTAAGTCAATGCACATTTTATTTGTTTGATTTGACTTAATATTAGTGGCATTACTTGTTATATGACAAAAGAATAGAAGTCGGAATATTTGTTAATTTTTGTTTAACGAAAATTATTCAGCAAATATTATTATGCAACAAAGTGGTTGGAATTACGATATGCACAAGGACTTAAAACTAAACAGTGTTTCAAAAAAGAGTCAAACAAAGTTGTAAAAAGAGTCTTTCACCAGGGTTCATGGTGTGGAGGTTGAAAATAATATCAAGGAATTGTAATATTTTTAATCTGGTAATAACGTAAGTTTTTCAACAGTGAGCAGCTTTTTTTAGTTTTTGGTGGCAGCAGAGTGGCGATGTCCAGGTGTTGATCCTTGATGAGGAAGCTGATGCGTTGGCAAATTATGTAGAAACAGATGATGGAGATATTTTTTGAAAGAGATACTGATGAGGATGCCGCGATGATGTAGATGCTGTATTTAAAGTTTTGATCAAGATTTATGTAACTTGTTTCTCTGAGACTGATGTAGGCTTATTATTAATAGAACTTCATATATCCAACGAGGTACAAATATAACGAGCCAGTTCCATAAATTTTTTGTTTCTAGCGCCAATCCAATTAAATGAGAAATATTCGAAGTATCAGACAACTATATCTTGAAGTTGAACAAACATCAAAAATCACAATTTTTTAAACTTTCATTTATTAAATTAAAAACTTTTTGGAAAAAAATTAAATTGCTTGTCTGAAATGAAATTTTATTATTATTATTGAGAATTATGGCATTATAAGTTTGTCAAAAAAATGTTGTCAAGTGTGTCAAAAAATGATTTCATTTATTTTTTAGCCAATTTTTTGGAAAAAAAATGTAGCTGTTTTTATGACGTAAATGTGATTGAAAATGAAATTGGACAAGGAAATTTTTGAATTTGTTATAGTTTTTGAAATATTTTTGGAATTTTGAAAATGTTTGTATTTTTGATTTTGTAATAATTTTTGCAATATTTTTAGAATTGTGGAAAAAGTTTTAATTTTTGATTTTGTAAGAATTTTTGGAATATATTTAGAATCTTGAAAAATTTTTAATTTTTTATTTTATTATAATTTTTGGAATTTTGAAAATATTTTCAATTTTTGATTTTGTAATAATTTTTGCAATATTTTTAGAATTTTGAAAAAAGTTTGAATTTTTAAGAATTTTTGGATTATTATTGGAATTTAGAAAAAGTTTAAATATTTGATTTCATTCAAATTTTTGCAATATTTTTAGAATTTTGAAAAAGTTTGATTTTATTTAATTTAACAATATTTTTGGAATTTTGATTATAATTTTCCGGCAACGTTTTGATGTTTCGTGTTAGTTTTGTAATAAATTTTGAAACAGAGCTAAAAAATACTTGTACTTTAACAAAGAGTTGTGTTTGATATACATCGCTGCCCAAAAACTAAAATGTCCTCATAAAAGTTTTTTGCCGAAAACTATATCAAAATCCTTAACCCAGACCGAAGTCGTGATATCTCAGAGTTGTGAGATTTCAGCCCCTCCATATTTTATATGTATAAATTTTTAGATATAGCATTAAAATGAGGGTATTCTGAATTAGTTTTAACTACTAAAAGGGCAATTCCACGTAACCCCAACATCGATGTTCCTGACTACCTCTTATTTCGATGAAATTTCATACACATATAGCCAATGACGAAATAAAAATACCATAATAAATTTATTTTAATAATAGAACATTGTTATATATAGCAAATTAATTTTTTGAATCCAACTTTATTTATATTATAATAAAATAAATAAAATTAAAATCCGCTCAACCGGTTTCGGTTTTTACACCATTTTCAAGAGCTTAAAAATTATTAAGCTCTAATAATTTTTAAGCTCTTGAAAATGGTGTAAAAACCGAAACCAGTTGAGCGGATTTTAATTTTATTTATTTTATTATAATATAAAAAAAGTTGGATTCAAAAAATTAATTTGCGAAACATAACAAGTGTTCTATTATTAAAATAATTTTATTATTAATAATGTCGACTATGAAAAAATTATTATTAAAATTATTATTAATAATGTCGACTATGAAAAAATTATTATTTTAATTTTTTTCAAAAGTGAGCTATACGAATTGTTGGTGATCGAGATTTAACATTAGGTCTTGATTCCCTGCAACATCGTCGCACTGTTGCTGATCTCGTTGGTTTTTATAAATATCGTCACCAGCAGTGCTCGGATGAAATCAGGTCCATAATGCCTCAGACATATGTTTTTCCCCGTTTTACTCGTCAATCGGTTTGTGCGGGCGGTCGAACTGTCGAGATTACTCACTGTCATAGTAATAGAATGCAAAGAGATTTCTTAGTGCGTACATCGTACACATGGAATGCTTTGCCCAAATCAATAGTCTCGAGTGCCTTCAATCCACAAAGATTTAAAAAAAGCGTCCACCTATACCTCAAGACGCATGTTGTTGTGGGACCTACGTCTTAAAAGGTATCTATGTGTTGTTGTGACACATTTTGTAATTCCTACTACACAACACTTCTTATTAAAAAAAAAAAATATGGATAATTTGCAGCAATTAAAATTATAGATTAAACAATGTAGACGTAGAATATTTCATCAGAGTCTTTATCGACGTATCCACTATTAGGCCAGGAAAAATGGTATTTTAACAACAAAAAAATTCGTTACAGCAAACTGACAGCGGGATATTGTAGAACACGATATTGTAAAAGAGGGAAACATAAATCGAACCAGCAGCTGCTATCCGGGGGAGAATGGGGAGGGTTTTTAGGGGATGAAAAAGGTTTTTCGTGATTTCTGGCTAAACCGTGCATCCTATCAAAAAGAGTTATATGTAAAAGTTGTAGGGAATAAAAAGATCTACACTTTTTGTACGGACCATTTTTACCCTCACCTCAACATTTTTCGAAAAAAATGCGAAAAACCGATTTTTTTCTTTTTTCTTGTTTTCTTTTACAAAAAAAATTTTATGAAGTTCAAATTTTGGAAAAAGATACCTCTATTTATTGGAAAAAGGTAGCAATTTTTTCGGAGGGAAATATTTAGACGTTGTTGTTAAAATTAATTTTTTTGAAAAAAAAAAACAAATTTTTAACTGCGATTCCTCTTAAAACTACGCCTCCTAAAGAGTTCAGTTTTGACTCATTTACTTGTTCTTACGTCTATTTTTGATAAATGGTAAAAAAAGTATAAATCTATGGACAAAAAGGCGGGAAAATTGAAAAAAATAGAAAAAATTGCTTTTTTCGTGGTAATTTGCAAATTTATCGTTGAATAATTGTTACTAATTAATAAAATCATATTATTTTTTTTATTATTACGTAAACAACGATCATTCGAAAATACATTTATGAATAATTAGATGCTTTCGTTTTCGAACTTGATAAAAATTGTTCGAAGAAATAATCAACAATTAGAATTTCAGTCGTACTAAAAATCTTAAAAATTAAATATCTCAAGAACACGAATATTAGCCTCTTTGTAAATTTGTAATATTTTAGAGTAAGGATAGAACTGTTTTTACAAAAAAAAAATAAATTAAATTTCAATTGATCTTCAACCCAAGCGCCAACTTTAAAAAAGTTTTTTAATATTTTAATTTAAAAATTAATTACAAAAACAATTAATTATTTTTTTTTTCAAACGATTAACTAATCACCTACAAAAAAAAAAAAGTTTGATAAAATTGGTAAAGCCGTTCTTGAGCAATTTGATTTCGAAAGTACGTGGGATTGGCAGAATTTTCATTTTTCTAAAATATTTAAAGCTTATTTTAGTTTATAATATATGATAATTAATATATGATATATTTTAATTTAATATGAATTTTTTATTGTAATTGAAAGGAAAATTCACTATCTATTTGATAAATTTCAGCAAAATCTGCAACTGGCATATTTTTGCTAACAAATATTCGAATTGGTTTTTATCGTCGAACAAAACGTCTGTCTGTAATTTGAGTATGTTTTGGGTAAAATATTAAACCTTCAGAAAACCCAAAAAAAGCTTATTTAGTACCTTCTTTAAACCTCATTTAGTACCTTCTAAACCCAAAATAAGTTTAATAGAATCAGTAAACTTGGGTTTAGTGTATGGTACAAAGTACAAAAAAAATCAACCTATATTCAAATGTGTTTTTCTCAAAAACCAAAAATAACAATTGTCCTTATAGGTTTAGTATGTTTTAAGTAAATAACAAATCTGTAAAATATAAAAAACATGAAAGAAAACTAAAAGGTACTTTTTGAGATCGCCATGTTTGAAGAATAAAATTTACTTTTTTGTTACCTAAATTAACTAAAAGTAACGAAAGCATATAATTATTCATTAATTTATTTTCAAATGATCGTCGTTTACGTTTATCTTTAAAAATTTAAATGATTTTATTAATTAATAACGATTATTCAACGATAAATATGCAAATTACCACGAAAAAAAAGCGATTTTCTCGGTTTTTTCAATTTTCCCGCCTTTTTTCCATAACAGTGTACCATTTTTTTACCACTTATCAAAAATAGACGTAAGAATGAGTACATGAGTCAAAACTGAACTCATTAAGAGGCGTAGTTTTAAGAGGAATCGCAGTTAAAAATTTGTTTTTTTTTTCAAAAAAATTAATTTTAACAACAACGTCTAAATATTTCCCTCCAAAAAAATTGCTGCCTTTTTCCAATAAATGGAGGTATTTTTTTCCAAAATTTGAACTTCATAAATTTTTTTTTGTAAAAGAAAACAAGAAAAAAGAAAAAAATCGGTTTTTCGCATTTTTTTCGAAAAATGTTGAGGTGAGGGTAAAAATGGTCCGTACAAAAAGTGTAGATCTTTTAATTCCCTACAACTTTTACATATAACTCTTTTTGATAGGATGCACGATTTAGCCAGAAATCACGAAAAACCCCTTTCAACCCCTAAAAACCCTCCCCATTCTCCCCCGGATAGCAGCTGCTGGTGCGATTTATGTTTCCCTCTTTTACAATATCGTGTTCTACAATATCCCACTGTTAGTTTGCTGTAACGAATTATTTTTTTTTTTTCTAATTTTTTCTCCTATTATTACTGGCCTATATCCAGTACTCACTGCCTGTGATTTTCAACGACTTGGATGAGTCGTTGAATTTCCGATTCGTTCTTTGTTAAAGATTAGTTAAATGCAGACATGAGACCAATACTACGTTCTGCTATGTCATTCACAACTTTTAAAGACCTGATTGTTTTGGCTGCCCTTACATACATAGGTAAGCTATGCCAAGCATCTGGTTCAGTTTCTGCAAGAACAGAAATATCGTGCCCCAGCAACTGTAAGGAAGCGCTAGATGACGGTTTTATTAAATCGTGAAGTTCACTGTTTTCAAGTGCAGCTACTTCTTAAGCGGCATAAAGTATCTCATGAACAAACCAGTCATTGCCATTCAAAACCATAGCATTCACTATTTGTTTCTTTTCAGCATTGACAACTTTGGATGAGAATAAGGATAGTGGGACCATTTCGGGTCCCAAATACCTAAGATGGTTTTGTAACTTTTTCATGGCAGCTCTGGTTACAGAAACATTTACTTTGGAAAACTGTTTGATAGCTTTGACCAAATTTAAGTCATTAATCGGTGCATCAGCAGACAGAGGACATGCAATCCAAGCTGTAACCTAAACATATGAAGCAAACAGGCTGAATTCAGTTAAAACTTTTTTTCAGATACTCTCAGTTTGAATTGCTCTCTAAAAAGATATATCTTGAAGCAGTATATGACTTTAGCCATCCACCGGGCTATATGGTAGGCTCCTGGTAAAGAAAAGTGTTATTGCTGATGTTTGGTACATCAGATCCCATAATTATTAAGCATAACTCGTTTATTTCTCTATAATCATTTCTATGTATATAGGAACTGTCTTCAGATAAGAACTTTCTCAAACATGACCCAACATTTTGCTTCATTTCCTGCAACAGCGGGTCACTACACCTGACTTCGTCTTATAGTTTGTAATTAGTTTGACCAATGCTAGACTAATGTTAGGACCACTAAAAAGTCTAATGTTAGGACCACTAGTAGGGCCAAACAGAAGGGTAAATACTTCACTGATGATCAATTCATGAATGTGATAAGGACATGCGGAGTGAAGAAGATTTCTGCTAAGTAATTTCTCTAGCAGAACGCATGCTCCCTTATCAAACCCTGTGTAAGAGGGAATAGTGTCAAATGACATTCCTATAACATCTTCAGTGACTTACCAGAGATTGAGTAAGTCAAAAGTGGCCTTGGCTGGACATTTCCCAGTGCAAGAGGAATTTTTGATCAAGTCGTGATATTGATGACTCATGAGCGACCTCTAAATATCAATGATTTGTTTCAATATTTATGTCAATTTATTAAAATGACAAAAGAAAAAAAATTAAAGGGACTGCAATTCCAAAATCAAAAATTTTTTTTCTCCATATAATGTTGGACCACTCTAATATATATATATATATATATATATATATATATATATATATATATATATATATATATATATATATATATATATATATATATATATATATATATATATATATATATATATATATATATATATATATATATATATATATATATATATATATATATATATATATATATATATATATATATATATATATATATATATATATATATATATATATATATATATATATATATATATATATATATATATATTTTTTTTTTTTTTATTTTGGTTTTTTGGCTTTAATATTTTATTAATGATAATAAAATGATCTTTGGTTGAAGCCAATTATTTTTTTTTTTAAATAAAATAAATTATTTGTTTATTTTAGATAAAAAGAATCTTTATTTTAAAAAAGAATAAAAAAATAGAATTTAAAATTATTTTTTTGCAAACGTTTCGTAAAATTATATTACATCATCAGTGCAAAAAACTTTAAATACTAAACATAATTCTTTACAAAAAACATAAAATACATTTTTGACAACGATAAATGAAATTTTTAGAATACTAGATAAGACTAAAGAAAAAATAAAAATAAAATATTAAGCTAAAATATTATCGTAAATATTTTGAAGATAAGCGGTGTCCTTTTGTTTATTAATAGAATTTTTACTTTTTTTAATTTTGATCATCTCCATTATACTTCTTTTCCTAAAACTGCTTTCTTTATCGAGAATTTGAACATTAGAAAAAGAAGCGTTATGTCCAACAACAGCAAGATGTCTTGAAAGCCCACTACAACCATTATCATCTTCAGTATTAACTGGTTTACTTTTAGCATCATTTAAATGTTGATCAAATCATTTTTTTAAAAATTGTTTAGTTTGTCCAGTATAGGTGAAATCACAAGAACATTTAATCTGATATATTACATCGGTTTTTAATTCTTTCGGCACTTTATCTTTAAGTTTTGAAAACAAGGTTTCTCCAATGTTTTTAGATATATATAGATATATACACTGAAAAAAAAGTTGAAGTTCATGACAACCTCATCTCGAAGTTGGCAGTTGATTATTCATGCAAAGAAAAATTATTTGCAAACAATTTCACTGTGATTGGGACAACTACACGATAACATTTTCCTAACAACAGAATGAGGTTTATTTAAAATATAAAGTGTTATATCCAATATAATAGTAGTTGAATAAAGATAATAACTATTTCCCTGAAAAAAATTTTCTTTGGCATTATATCATGAATTTTTCATTTTAAAGTTTAAGTATTTGAGATTCATTGAACAATATTTTATTTTCACATAAATATTTCGTGTGATTGTCTCAACTTCATCGATTTATAATTGTAGAGTTGTTGAAGCAATTTCGTAGATTGATTCGCCATATGTGACCGCACGGTGAGGTTGAGACAATTGCATTTCGATTGGAAATAGGACATGTTTTTTTCAGTGTATATATATATATATATATATATATATATATATATATATATATATATATATATATATATATAGATATATATATATATATATATATATATATATATATATATATATATATATATATATATATATATATATATATATATATATATATATATATATATATATATATATATATATATATATATATATAGTTATGTTTCATGAATAAATAAATTCTAAAAAAAATGATTTATTTAATACAATTTATTTAATACATGTTACATTACAGAGTTTAAAAATTAGACTAACTATAAAAACTAAATTTTATAAATCTAAAGGTACAAAACAACCACTCAGCATATTCTATTATAATATGTTTTATGATATTTGATTCTTCTATCATGTTGTTACATGTTATGTCTTGTTGATAACATTCCATCATATTTCTAGTTATGCTATTTTGCATTGATAGCACTTTTCGTGAGAAAGCAGTTTTGTTATATGACTTGATGATACTATGGGATTATAACTCCTCCCTGGGGTGATGAAAAGTCGTCCTCGACTTTTGTTACTATGCCGGCTTTCCTTAATAGGTCATTGTATGCTACTTTGGTATTTTCCAGGTTAATTGGATTTTGCACTGTTTTTGTTATCGAGCATTTACACAGGCACATATACGATAGTACAACGATTACACATATGGATGATAATGATAAACCTCCTGAAAGTGTCCATATCCAATTTTCGTGATGATATTGCTTCAAAAAAACTTGTCGTAGCAGTTTCCTGTTTTGAATGGTATCCTGTTCGATTGCTGTTATGTTCTGAACAATTTTCATTTTCCTTACTATTTGAATACTGTGAAGTGCTCCCTGGATTTCCTCATTCTCGGTTTGAATTTCATAAGCTTGAAATTCTTTGTTGTTTATCGTGGCTGTACAATTATTGATTGTTATTAAAAAATTTCCTGTTAAATTTCTGTCATCTGGTCCACAATTAGTAACTATTTCGACGTTCTTTCCATTATTTATTAGTATTTTACCCTCAGATATCCATTGTATTGCTGTGTTGATCTCCCATGTTACTTTGCAGCTGCCTTGATTTCCAAAGACTAGTGGTTTTATGCATTCATCCTTAAATTCTTTTAGATCTGTATGTTTTTGGACAAAATTGTTGTAGTTGATGGTGGTGTATAGTTTCTGTCTGTTTTTGATGAGGTATTGTGGGTAACTTTCGATAATGCTGTTATTTACAACTAGTGGAGTAAGTCTTATTGTTGTTGATGTAAAATTTTCCAATTTTGGTACCTCTAATATGTATAATAGTGTTTCCTCACATATAGCAATTTTGGGTGTTACAAATTTTAAAGCTTCGTCTGGAATTGTTATATTTACTCCTTGTTCAGTCAAAAGATTTTTTAGAACAATGATTTCTTTTAACGAAAGAACTTTGTTGCTTGGCAGTGCTATTTTGGTTCTTACTATTGCATCTTGGATGTCCTCAATAATTGCATCGATGGTTTCAATTTGCATAATTGCTGTCATAATTTCTAACTCGCTCAAAACTATTTTATTGGTTATCGATGTGTTGGTTAAGACTGCATTTATTGTTTTTGTTAGTAGCTGAATTCTTTTGTTGATCTGCTCGTTGACTTGGTATTGCTGGTTGTTTTCATTTATTAGACCATTCATTGTAGCGTTGATTAACCTTAAGTCGTCTGCATCTGGGCTTCCAGCTAACCATTTCCATCCTGATCCCAATGCATCCCATCTTCGTTGTCGGAGACGTTTTGGTGGTTTTATTTGTAGTAAGTTGTTATGTAACCTTTTACATTTTTCCTTAACTATTGTATACAAATCAAGTTCATTCTTATCTATCTTATTAACTATATGTTTCATCATTAATTCTATGGTAGTTTCTAGGTTTGTTATATTAATTGGGTGTATGACCCTTATGATCCCTGTTTGAATTTTACATTCGTTTATTTTTTCTAACAGAATTGGATCTTCATGCAAATTTTTTATTTCCAATTTTTGTGTATTGATACAATTAAATATAGTCAAAATTAATAACTTTTTAAAAGTAACCATGTTTCAAAAATAATAAGTAAAAATTTCAGTATACAATACTACAATACTACAATACAATATTTCAATTCAATATTCTTTTTAACTTTGGATTTAATTTTATTTATTATTGATGATAATATTATCGATTGATAAAACTGTTTTCTAAAATTTCTAATATTAATTAATTTTTATGCAATAAAAATTTCTAATGAGAATTTCTTTTATTTATAATTTTGCTTTTATTTTTCTTGTTTTTATTAACATGGATAAGAATAGTAAAATTGGTTTGTAAGATTTGTAAAATCAGTTTTGGATAATTAATTAATTAAGATATTCAAATAAAAATTATATTGTCATAGTAAAAATTTCTGAAATGAAAAGTAAAAATCAAAATTAGTATTTCTTTAATCTTTTAATTTTATTTTTGTTTCTTTTTATATTCCTGATTGTTTTAAAAGTTTTGTAGTTTGTATTTTTAATTTTGGTTTCCAGCCCTCTTGGCTGAGATTTTGTTCTGATGTTTGGTTTAAGATAAACCAATTGATCATCATGTAATCTAGGTGGATCTTCTTTATTGTTATTTTGTCTCTCTATTCTGTTTAGAACTTTTTCTAAATTAGTATTGACCGTTTTAAAAATTTGTTTGGCTTGTTCTTGTATTTCTGCCGGGTTTATTAAGTTATTTTGATTAAAAATGATCTCGTTCGGTGTGAAACCGGTTGACGAGTGTACCGAGTTATTATACAAAGCTACTGATAACTCTATCGCTGTTTGAATACTCGAGTTTGGCGATTTATTACGGTTTGTATTGAAAGTTTCTATAATAGTTGAATGTGTTTTCTCAACTTGACCATTTGATTCCGATGATGATGCGTACTCCAATCGGATATTAAGATTGCTTAAGTATTCTTTGAATTGTAGTGACTGGAAAGTTGTCTCATGATCTGAGAAAATAACGTTAGAATTCCGAATTGAGTGAAATACCTCGTTAGAGCTGTAGTTGTATCCAATAGATTTTTAGTTTCGATTGGAATCATTTGTAAATGTTTAGAAAATGAGTCAACAACGGACAAAAAATTTGTTTTGTTGATATTAAAAATATCTATGTGCACTCGTTCTAATGGTTTTTTAGTGCTCGGTCGCGGAGATATTTTTATATTATACGGTTTTCGGTCGTATTTATGAACATTGCATATGTTACATGCATTGATATGTCGTTTGATCACACTACTCATTTTAGGAAAAAAGTAGGATCGTTTGATCTGATTTACTACTTCATTCACCCCTCGATGGGCTCTTTCGTGCTCTTTAACTACGATTGCATTTTGACGCTCTTCATTTTTAACATCTTCGACCTTTTCTGTAGCGAAAACGAAATGGCCGTTTTGTGAGAAATTTTCTCGAAATACTTCCTGGATTGTCTGGTACAATTGTTCAGGTGCCAGGATTGCTGTTTGTTTACCGTTATGAAACTCTTTTATGAAATTTGTAATATCTTCTTTTTGAAATGATTTTTTCGAAATAATTACTCGTTTATAGTTTGGAAATATGTCTTCCAAAATTACTGTGTCTAGATTTGAAATTTTGAAAAATAATTGGTTCCTATAATAATTTATAGGACGACCTGTGAAGTGGATGAAATAATCATCGGATGTATCCGCAGAATGAATAGTGTCTATGTCACTATCCCTATTGGGAAGGTTTTCTGCTTCAGATTCACGTGGAGTGTTATCTGTTCCTATATTTATATTCACCTCGTTATCTACTGTAGGCATTCTGCTTAACGCATCTGCTACTACATTTGCTCTGCCTTCTTTGTAGACGACGTTATAATCGTAGTTCTCCAATTCAAGTCTCCATCTTAAGATTTTTGAATTTTTTTCGGATGATTTAATGAAAGTAAGTGGTTTATGGTCTGTTACTAACGTAAATTTGTTGCCGTACAGGTATGGTTGATATTTCTTGACAGACCATATTATAGCTAAAGCTTCTTTCTCGTTGGTTGCGTAGTTGATCTCTGTAGCGTTTAGTGTTCTTGAAGCGAACGCAATAGGTTTTTCTATATTGTTCTGGGTTTGAGAGAGGACTGCACCTAGCGCAAAATCTGATGCATCCGTGGTTAGAATAAATTCTTTAGTAAAATCGGGATATGCTAAAATTTGATCTGTAGCTAAAATTCTTTTTAAGTTTTCGAAAGCTCTTATATATTCGACGTCTTTTGTGTTGACAACTTGATCTTTCTTTAAAAACTTTGACATGGGTTTGGCAATTTTTGAGTAATCTTTTATGAATCTTCTGTAATAACCTGAAAGTCCTAAAAACTGTTTAATTTGTTTAGCAGTTTTTGGTAATGGCCATTCCAGAATTTTCTGAATTTTATCGGTGTTAGGTTTAACTCCATCTTGTGTGATTATATGACCAAGAAACTCTGTTTCTCTCTTTAGGAATTCACACTTATCCAATTGAATTTTAAGATTGAAATGCGATAATCTTTCGAGAACAGTGTTAAGGTTTTGTATATGGTTATCTAAGCTATATCCAACAATAATAATATCATCAAGATATACATGGCATATATTTCCTATTAGGTTTTGCAATACATTATTCATCGCTCGCTGAAAAGTTGCCGGACCGTTCTTTAAGCCAAAAGGCATTCTGTTGAACTCAAAATGTCCCTTGTCTGTTGAAAAAGCTGTTTTTTCTTGAGATTTTGGGTCTAAAGGAATCTGATGAAAACCTGATTTTAGATCTAAGGTTGAAAAATATACAGATTTTCCGAGACTGTCTAGAATTTCTTCTATTGGTGGGATTGGAAATTTATCATCTACTGTCTTTTCATTTAGTTTACGGTAGTCGATGACAACTCTTACTTTCCGTTTGCCCGAAGCATCTTGTTTTTTCTGAACGACCCAAATTGGTGCCGAATAAGGACTTTTAGAATTTCGGATAATGCCACTGTCTAGCATTTCCTGAATTTGTTCCTCTACATCAGGTTTAAAATGATGTGGGTATCGATATGTTTTCGTATAAACCGGATTGTCGTCTTTTGTTATAATTTTATGTTTAATTATTGTTGTTGATGACAAATTCTCGTTCTGTTTTAACAGTACTGCTTGGTTTTTAAAAATTGTATCGAGTAAAATGTCTTTTTCATTTTTACTTAAATGTTCTGTTCGGATTAGGCTTTTGATAGTGTTTCTATCAATTATTTCATTTTTACATGGAATTGGTTCGAATGTTTCGAAATTGTTAACATTTAATTTCAGTTTTGGTAATGTTTCCGGTGGGTTTGGACAATTTGTCAACACCGTCATTGTTGTATAAAAATTTTCCGCTTTGTATAAACCGGGTTTGATTATTATATCGCTATTTAATTTTTGAAATTCTGGTACAAACCAGTCGCCATTGTTTGTGGTTTGTATCGTAATTATATGATTATAAAAATTTTCCTCAGGGTAATACCGATCAAATTTGTAATTATAATTGTTTAATAAAATTGAGTTTGTCTTATAATCAATTTTGGCATTCATTTTAGCCATTGTTTCTGAGCCTAATATTCCATCAAAAAATTTATGGAATTCAAGTTCAAAATAAATTTGTGCTGGTAAATTATTACCTAGGAGATTAATTTTAAAATTTTTATCGCAATTATGTGTACCTAAAATATTCTTTATTATAATATTACTTGAAGATGTTTTTGAATTTTCTAATGAACTATAAGGAATTAATCCTGGTTTGATTATATTTTTATTGGCACCAGTATCGATTAAAAGTGTTACAACGCGGCCCAATCGTTCATTGTAGCACTTCAAATATGGGAGAAAATTTAGTCTTCCGTATCTGAATTCGCGTTTACGCAAAAATTTCCATTATGTTCATCTTCTTTATCTTCAACTAAATATTCGATTTCTGAACTTTGGGATGAATCTTCTTGAGTATCCTCTGTAGTTTCGTGATTATTTATTATTTTTTTATTAAATGTATTTCTTGAACGCATAGAAAGATCCACTTCCATTGGTGTTGGTCTTTCTCTTACCGAATAAGTCGGTTTTTTCTCATAATTTGAAAAATTTTGATTGTGTTTTGGTTGAAACACGTTAGTTTTGTTTTGACTAATAAAACCGTGATTTTGTTTTTGTGGTGTATTCTGAAATACTTGTGTGTTGGTTTTTCTTGAATTACTTGAAATTTGTTCATTGCAATTAAATTTGCAAAGAAATGCATATGCCTCTTCAATACCTTTTGGTCTTGCAGCTTGCGCATATCCAAAATAGGGTTTGCGTAGTCCTAATAGAAATGCAGCTAATGCATCTTCATCGATAAATGCATTGATAGCATGCCACGCATTATTGTACAAAATATTTTGTTTGGATAATGATTTAATATTTTGAACTATTTCTTTTATTTTATTGTAGTATCCGTGGATACTCATTGTTTCGTTTTGTTTAGTCGCCCAAAGTTGTGACTTATAAAACGATAGTTCTTGCCGGTCTCCTAAAGATTCCTGCAAGATTTCTTTTGTTTCATTAAATGTTTTGGGATTACCAGCCAGACATAGTATATCTTTGGCTTTCCCCTCTATTTTGTTGTTAATAGTTTGTAAATAAAGACTATATTGTTGTTCTGACACTAATGGTTCGAATACACTCAGTGTGTCTTCAACTGTCTTTATCCAAGCCGAAAGTTGTTTTCTATTCCCATCGTACGTGGGTATTGATTTTATTGGATCAGGGATCCTAAATAAATCTAGAGCATTTGCCCTATTTGTAACCACAGGAATTTGTTCCTGAATTTGTGGTTGGGGTTGCTCTAATTTTTGGTTGAGATATGTCAACAATTGATCATGCTCACCTTGTTTGTTATTTAAATGTTGCAACTGTGCACCAATTGCCTCTAGTCGCTCTAAAACTGGGTCCATTTCTGAGTTAGCTATATTTCTATTCAGATCGAATATATCTGCCAATTTTTTTCTCATAAAAAGGATATAATAGTATTAATTTGAACTGTCTCTATCTTGTAGTGGACAGTGTGACAGGTTGGCGTCTATCTGGTAGTGCGCGCGTTTGTCAATTTAGTAACACTATTTTATATGATTTTAGAGTTATTTTTGGAAATATTTTGGATGTGTGCCTATCTTGTAGTACACGCTTCCATGAAAATTTTGAAATTAACTGTCGTGGATGACTAACGTTATTTTTGAAAACTTTATATATAAAATACGTTCACAAACACAAAATTTTCACTAAATATAATCACAATAATCACAATATAAAAATAAAATAAAATAGGTTACCTGGTAATACGTATTCAATGTAAACGTCTATCTTGTAGTGCGTTACCTTTGAATCGTATCTTTCGTCGTGTTGAGCTGGTTCCAAGTGAAGTTGATATATAGTGTGGTGGAACCTCAAATCCTCTTCGCGTTCTTATAGGAACTTCAGCTAGAGATGTCTGATAAAAAAAATTTCACCTTATTTTACCGCGACGGGTTCACTTATTTATTGGTTTTTATTCACCAAATTATTACACTACACTTTACTATAACACTCACAAGACCGCACGGCTGCGCCAGTTATGTTTCATGAATAAATAAATTCTAAAAAAAATGATTTATTTAATACAATTTATTTAATACATGTTACATTACAGAGTTTAAAAATTAGACTAACTATAAAAACTAAATTTTATAAATCTAAAGGTACAAAACAACCACTCAGCATATTCTATTATAATATGTTTTATGATATTTGATTCTTCTATCATGTTGTTACATGTTATGTCTTGTTGATAACATTCCATCATATTTCTAGTTATGCTATTTTGCATTGATAGCACTTTTCGTGAGAAAGCAGTTTTGTTATATGACTTGATGATACTATGGGATTATAACTATATATATATATATATATATATATATATATATATATATATATATATATATATATATATATATATATATATATATATATATATATATATATATATATATATATATATATATATATATATATATATATATATATATACATATATATATATATATATATATATATATATATATATATATATATATATATATATATATATATATATATATATATTAATTTTTTTTAAATTGATTTTCCGTCTCCGCTTATCATTTATAGTCGATTGGCACCAAAATTTTTCCGAAATTCCGAGATGAAGCACGTTGCAATAGGTAGATTTTTATATGAAATCTACCTAAAAACTACATTCGGTCATAATGTTAAATAAACCATTTAATTACAGTAATTTTATTTTAGATTTTCTCAGAAATACATACATACAACCAACAAATAAAATCAACATTCGCATAATTTATAATTCACACAGATAACAAAATTTTATAGTCAAAGATATTTTCTTGTCATATGTACAATTTTTTTAAAATGCTTGACGTCATAAACAAAACTCGATCAATTAATTTTACAAAGACGTCATACATTTCACACCCCAACCTGTTTCATCATGTTTTTTAATCAGTTAAAAACCAATCAACTACACATTTTTATGTGAAAACTATTATAATCAAGAACAAAACAAAAATCAAAAAATTATAGGCGTTTTCAGTATTTTATTTATCTTTAATAAATAAAAACAAATTGATGACATCATAAATTCCTACTGGTAATCAGAATTTGTTTGAATGGTGAAATTGACGTCACGCTTGTATGACTTTAATAATAGATAAAATAATGAAATAAAATAAATGCAAAATATAGTGTAACAAAAACAAATTTCAAATATCTCGATTCCTCTTTTTTTGTTTTTATTTTCTTATAATCACACGCTTGAACGAAAGAAATTTTATTTAATTATACAACACAACATAGATATTTATTTTACATGCAATTACTTTCCCCCTTTCCTCTCCAATTTTTCGTTCACAAACTTTCTTATGACGTCACACATTAATAAATAGATAATTTGACACTTATCTTCTATTTTCTTTTATACATTTTCTCATGATATCATCTGGGGTCAAAATTTACAATTTCAGATCTTCATATAAGAAATAACACACGATTTTGCGCTGAACCCCCATCTGAGGTCAAAAATTGTCATATTGGGACCTTCATAAGAGATAACCCGCGATTTTGATCGCGTTCCGGCATAGCTTACCTACTGTAGCATAGACAATAAAACTAATTAAAATTTGCGATTTGAAAAAGAAAAATAAACCAACAAAAAAAAATTAAAAAAAAAACAAAAAACAAAAATTAAATAAAAAGGGTTAAGAAACCCTGAAAATAAAATCTTTAAAAAAAAAACAACAAAAAACACAAAAAGCGCACTGAAAAGGAAAAAATAAAATAAAATAAAAAAATTTAAAAAAAAATCAAAAAAAAAACAAAAAAAAAATTAAATAAAACGGGTTAAGAAACCCTGAAAATAAAATCTTTTAAAAAAACAACAAAAAAAAAACAAAAAGCGCACTGAAAAGGAAAAAATAAAATAAAAATTAAAAAATAAAAAAAAAACAAAAAACAAAAACTAAATAAAAAGGGTTAAGAAACCCTGAAAATAAAATCTTTAAAAAAAAACAAAAAAAAACAAAAGCGCACTGAAAAGGAAAAAATAAAATAAAAATATTCGAAAAAAATAATGCAAGAGAGTTTCGAATAGGAGTAGCACACTTAAAAGTAAAAAATAGAATAAAAATTCAGGAATGGTTGAGCCAAAAGATAACTCGGGCCGCATATTGATGCAAGACCTTAGTGGTCACCTAGTGGTCTTAAATAAAGTAAAGGTCACAACACATTTTGAAAAAAAAAGATTTTAAACGAGTGTGTTTTTATATCGTTGTTATGCATATTTTATATTCTCTAAATAAAGTACTCTCAGACGTTCCTTGTTCTCACACCCGTAGAACAATTACCACCATTGCTGGTGTCGGAGGCTGAGCCTATGGCACACTTTTGCTGCTGGCCGAACTTAAGCAGTCAACCATAAAATCGCGGATCCGTCACGCTCATGTTTGAGCTAAATTTAATATTTGTGTATTCTTAAAATATAAATTGCGTTCTTTTGAACAACTACTCGATAGATAGATACTATTGTTGGGCGTGCATAGCTTCCATTCACAAAACATGAGAGATCTTTAAGATCCTATTGTGGAAGGCGGAAGCCCTTATTTTTTAATACTGTCATGTCTTACCAGTTGCAGTCGCTTTCAAAGACTAGAACACAATTAGCACTCGAAGTTGTTTAGGTCTTTAGAAACCCAGGTCTTCGGCGTGAAAGCTCGTTGCACTTTCCACCACACCACTGAGACGCTCAAACATCAACTAGTATTATCTCTTAATCTTAAATTGTTCAAATCGAAATAAAAATACACTCGTTTAAAATCTTTTTTGTTCAAAATGTGTTGTGACCTTTACTTTATTTAAGACCCCTATGTGACCACTAAGGTCTTGCATCAATATGCGGCCCGAGTTATCTTTTGGCTCAACCATTCCTGAATTTTTATTCTATTTTTTACTTTTAAGTGTGCTATTCCTATTCGAAACTCTCTTGCATTATTTTTTTCGAATATTTTTATCTTTTCAGTGCGCTTTTGTTTTTTTTTTGTTTTTTTAAAAGATTTTATTTTCAGGGTTTCTTAACCCTTTTTTTTAATTTTTGTTTTTTTTTTATTTTTTTTTTATTTTTTAATTTTTATTTTATATTTTCCTTTTCAGTGCGCTTTTTGTTTTTTTTTTGTTGTTTTTTTAAAAGATTTTATTTTCAGGGTTTCTTAACCCTTTTTATTTAATTTTTTTTTTGTTTTTTTTTTGTTTTTTTTTTATCTTTTTTTAATTTTTTTATTTTATTTTATTTTTTCCTTTTCAGTGCGCTTTTTGTGTTTTTTGTTGTTTTTTTTTTTAAAAGATTTTATTTTCAGGGTTTCTTAACCCTTTTTATTTAATTTTTGTTTTTTTTTGTTTCTTGTTTTTTTTTAATTTTTTTTTTTTTAATTTTTTTTTCAGTTAACACAGAAAAAAAATGTTAAATGGATGCTCCCTTAGTGTCATATTTGACATTTGAAAGGTTTTTGCACTATACAATATGGCCGCCGGTCCAAAATGGCGGCAATTATAGTCTAAGAACCTTTCTTGGCCTGAGACCTTTCCAACGATATATCATATGTGGTTTCTGCGGTGGAAAATTAATGTCATATTTGACATTTAAAAGATTTTTGCAAAATTCAATATGGCGGCCAGTCCAAAATGGCAGCGATTATAGTCTAAGAACCTTGTTTGGCCCGAGACCTTTCCAACGGTATATCATATGTAGGGTCTGCGGTGGAAAATTAATGTCATAGTTGACATTTAAAAGAATTTTGTAAAACTCAATATGGCGGCCAGTACAAAATAGCGGCGACTTCCTTGGCCCGAGACCTCTCCAACGATATATCATATGTACGGGGTCTGGGGTGGAAAATTAATGTCATATTTGACATTTAAAAGATTTTTGCAAAATTCAATATGGCGGCCGGTCCAAAATGGCGGCGATTATAGTCTTAGAACCTTCCTTGGTCCAAGACCTTTCCAACGATATATCATATGTAGGGTCTGCGGTGCAAAATTAATGTCATATTTAACATTTGAAAGGTTTCTGCAAAATTCAATATGGCGGCCAGCCCAAAATGGCGGCGATTATAGTGTAAGAACCTTCCTTGGCCCGAGACCTTTCCAACGATATATCATATATAGGGTCTACGGTGGAAAATTAATGTCATATTTGACATTTGAAGGGTTTTTGCAAAATTCAATATGGCGGCTGGTCCAAAATGGCGGCGATTATAGTGTAAGAACCTTCCTTGGTCCAAGACCTCTCCAAGGATGTATCATATGAGGGGTCTGCGATGGATCATATGGGCTATACGCGAGGACAAAAAAGCGTTACAAACCCATATATATATATACATATCAGAGATGAGAAAGAAACGTTCTTCGAATGAATTAAGAATGTTTTGAAAATCCAATCGCATTTATTCCTTTTTTTTATTAAGGAAAGAATACGAATATATAAAGAATAGCAATAAGAGAAATGTTTTCATTCGAATGTTTTATATTCTCCAGCACTCGTGTTTTAAAATATCTGTCGTTTTTATTTTATTTCTTTTATTCTTCCTATTCGCTTTATAATCATAACATTTTCTTAGTTTTTTTTACTATTTGCCTTGTTGATTAAAAACGAAAAACTGCGATTTGAGGACGATATCAATCGATATTCGTGTTCGTTTTGAGTGAAGCAATTGAAACAAATGAAAAATTATATGCAATCGTTGTTGTTTTTTCAGTTACTTCAGTCAAATCGGAAGCACCTATATTATTTAGTTTATGTATGATAATTGATAACAAATCGGAATGAAATTAGCATATTAAAGGACGCAAGTTGAAGTTTTAATTAAATAAAATTGGACTATTGTTTATTTAATATATTAGATTAATTAATTTAACAATTTTTTTAAAACTTGTAATCATGGAACCAGGAGGCTCTGGCGTAAACAAAACTGCGTCATTTATATTAAATAAAATTAACTTAAATGTTTACAAAATATTTAAAAAAATTTCAATATGAGTAATAACTTCTAGTATAAATAATTATTTATTTTATATTAAAATGATATTTTTGCTTGTTAAAAAAGACCTAATGAATTTAGAATTAAATATTTTTTTTATTTTCAAGCTCTATTACAAAGACTACCTCTATTTTCTATTGACAAATGGTGGTAAGGGTAGGAAGTTGCTACGAGGTGTCAGGACTTCGGTTTGTACGAAGGGTTTAGTATTTACTTCATGAAAGGTGAGAGGGTGTGTGTTTACTCCTAGCTAGAGAAGTAAAAGAAAACCAATACAAAACATAAATGCGATGACGTAAACAATAAAATATATTATCACATTACATTACATGCTTGAGTTTAATTCCAGCTAATCGTTGCGTTTTTTTATAGAGAAAATGAAACGATTTATTTTTATTTAAAAAACATTGAATAAGCCAAACGATTTATCAACCCAAATTTTTGATGCATTTGCAATCTAGTGATCTAACCCTAGAATTTAACGGAGCAAAAATTTTGAATCTCCGCCAAGTAGTGTTCAACATTTCGTTGTTTTTCGGTCCAAAGACAGACTAAAATTATTCTTAGTATTATACTCCGCATAACATAAAAGTCCAAAAATAAAATTTTAAATTGATTTAATAAATATAAACTTCGAGTTAGTAAAGTATTAATACAAAAAAAACGTATAAAATTTCTTTTTTTAACCCAAAAAAAATAATCCCAATCCTAAGAATATATTCGCAAATACATTTGCGTTTCTATTCGCATAATTCTTTATTCCTGTTTTAAACTAAACCATTCGAATATAGAGAATAAACAAAACAGAATAAAAACAAACAGAAACATTTTAATAATTCTCTCACTGTTTTCATTTGTTTTAAAATGAGAATACAAAAGAACACGAATATATAAAAACACTCGTTATATGGGAAACGTTTGTTTCTTAGTGAAGAACGTTCTTTTCTCACCTCTGATACATATATCTGGAAGGACTGAATAGAAATAAAAGATTTTAATAAAAGATTTTAATAAAAACAAAAAAAATATAAATAATAATACTATGCAGGAGAATAGAAACCTGAATTTCCACGCCGTTTTAACGATGGGTTATAATACATTAATTGCCATACCAATCTAACCGCGTATATCGCGATCATTTTTTTTGTGTTCTCGTGTCATCTAATCATTCCCTACTATAGGCTTACGAATACTAATTCGCGTAGGGGTGGGTATAGGTATACCTGTAGATATTGGGGTGGTGTGAATGTGCGTACGAACATGGAGGTGTGCAATTGCGTGTGAGTGTGGGTGTGTGTGAGTGAGTGTATGAGGTGCGAAAGCGTGTGATTGTGAGCTAAATCATGGGGTGGACGGGGTGATCGTGGTTCTTTTCGTACACGGGGGTCACCAGAGTCTGCTTATTCCACTTCGCTTTTTCGATTAATCCGTTTTTGTCGTGAGATTCGCGTGCAACATCGGTATTTGTGCTGGAGCATCAGGATTTCTTTCTCTTCCTCCCAGGCTAGCTTGGGCTAAATATATCTTATCTAGGTGCGCGGCCTGCTATGCCTCTTCGTTGATTATTCTCCGAAGTAGCGCTCCATTACAGATTCTTTCTCTACAAGATCTTTAGAGTCGAACTTAAATGGAAACGGATTAGGTGTGGATTATCTAGAAAAACGACAAGCCTGTGTTTTGCTCGTATTGAATTCAACACTATTAGCGAGAGTTTTAAGGTCATGTTTCAATGAATCTATCATATTTGATCTACAGTTATTAAGCGCTAACGGTGAATATAATTTAGGGTTTTCATGAGACGCATGAAGCGTGCTATCAACAGCAAAACTATGGATAGGACTAATTGTTGAATCCAACAAATCATTAATATAATTAAGAAAGAGAGTTGGTGACAAATCAGAACCAGAGGAACTCCTGCATTAGTTGAAAAGACATCCAATGAAACACCATCAACATTGACCAGGAATTTCCGCTCAGAAATAGAGCTTTGTATTCAAGATATAAGGTGCTCATTCAAACCATAACATCTTCATTTGCAAATAAGATTGTTGTGCCAAATTTTATCAAACGCTTTTGATATATCAAGAGCAACACCGAAAGTCTCTCCATGATTTTCAAGCGACTGGTTCCACGCATGAGTGACAAACGAAAGGAAATCTCCCGTCGCTCTTCCTTTTCCAAACCCGTATTGCCTTTCATTAAGTAGTTTGGAAGACTCTAAGTAGCTCATTATATTAAAACTAATGTATTTCTCAAAAATACTTAGGTCTATCAGACTGAAGTAAAATTTGAAAAAATTCACGGTTATAGGAAATGTTGTAAAGATTAAATAAAAACTATGGTGGTCAACGTATCCTTTTAAACGTTATATCGAGGGGGTTGGGAGTGGAAATTTAAAAAAAAAATTATTTCTTACCTTGTCATATGAAATTTTAATTTTATTTGCTGGGTAAAAACCATTTTTTTGATAATTTTCGAAAGCACCAGTGTTCGACTTATTTTCTAAAATTTTTATTTTACACTTGATTCTTTTCTCAACCTTGAGTGGTCCAATTTAGGAATAGTAATCACTGTTTCAATGACTATAATCGGTTCGTACATAGCTAGTTTCATTCTTTGATAAACACTTTCTGGTTTACCATTACCAATGTAGATGAACTGTTAACCTCAAAAACCTCTCCTCGTTATTCTTGCCTACATACATTTTGAAATTTTTAATTGCTCACATCACATGCAAAAATATATAAATCATGGAAATCACAAATAGATTGGAAAGATATACTTTAGTACTTATACACAAAACCAAATGTAATGCGTAAAATCATCAATTATTGTTTATTAAACAAGTTACAAAGTACTGACATATGTAAACAATTCACAAACAATGTAAAGTTTTATTTAATTATGTGATTAAACTGTGAATTATTTGTTGCAGTTGATCATGAAATTTTCCAAAATGCAGATCGGAAATAATATTTCTTTATTAACGTTTATTTTAGCGATATCATTTACACAAAGTCTAAAAATTTTAGTGATAATTCCGACAGTGTCTAAATCTCATTGGATTTTTGGGTCATCTATTGGTAAGAGTTTGGCGGATACAAATCATCAAGTGACTGTGATAAGTGAATATCCCTTAGAAACGCCAATACCAAATTATCGTGACATTCATGTCGATGGATTGTTCGAGTTAAGTGATGGTAATTTTATTTTAATTTTATTTTCTTTTGTTTTCCTTGTTTTATTTCAGGAACAATACGAGGAAAAAGTGGACTAGCGTATTTTGGTGCACATTAGTTTCTTCATCTTTTTCGAATTAAAACTTTTGGTGTTGTAATGTCAGAATTTATCTTAAGTCATCCGAATGTCGTTAAATTAATGAAAGATAAAAACGAAAAGTTCGATCTGGTTATTGTGGAACTATTTGCAACAGATTCTTTGATTTCATTGGGACAGTATTACAATGCTCCTGTTATAGGATATACCACTTTCAGTTCATCCCATTTTATTAATAACATAATTGGAAATCCGTCTCCTTTATCTTATATTCCTCATTTGTTTTTAGAAAATACAGATAAGATGACGTTCACACAACGATTTCGAAATGCCATTTATTCGATTTTTGAATTTACAACTAACGATTTAATATTTTTCAAGAAACATGAACAAATTTTCAAAAACCATTTTCCCGGCGCAGAGTTATCGTTCTCTGATATATATAAAAAAGGAGTTTCGTTAATGTTCTGTAATGCACATTATAGTATTGGTATGTTGAATCCTAATCTACCGAATACAATAGACATTGGTGGAATACATATTGAGAATAAAAGTGACAAACTTTCTGTGGTAACTTAAAAGATTCAAATTCAAAAATATATAATTTAATGTGTTTTTTCTTCTTTAAGGATCTCGAAAATTTTATTGCAACAGCTAAACATGGAGTAATTTACTTTTCTCTTGGCAGTAATATAAAAAGTAAACATATTTCCAAGGAAATGCAAAAATGTTTCGTAAATGCTTTTTCGAAATTAAAACAAAAAGTCATTTGGAAATTTGATGATGGAAATGTGGAAAACATTGCTGAAAATATTTATGTCAACAAATGGTTTTCTCAGAAAGAAATTTTATCGCATAGCAATACAAAATTATTTATTACTCATGGTGGACTA
Organism: Diogma glabrata; assembly: GCA_963693315.1. Classification (NCBI taxonomy): domain Eukaryota; kingdom Metazoa; phylum Arthropoda; class Insecta; order Diptera; family Cylindrotomidae; genus Diogma; species Diogma glabrata. The sequence continues at coordinate 426,783,673 of OY856186.1, read as the reverse complement.
TTAAGCTTGATGGAATCTATAGATGCTGCAGTTCCAATAATCGGAATTCCTATTTTTGGCGATCAATATCAAAATTTGGCATTTGCAAAACAAGGGGGATGGGGATATAATTTAGATTTTTATACATTATCAGAGGTATCAATTTTGGAAGCTATCAACACAGTTTTGACGAATAAAAGGTGAATATCAAAATGTGTGTTTTCACGAATGCTTGATTTATTTTTGGTTTTTTCTTTTTCTTAAAGTTATTCTGAAAATATGAGAAGAATTTCGAAAAGTTTTCAAGATCGACCAAGCTCCCCTAAAGAAACGGTGGTATTTTGGGTTGAGTATGTTGCTCGACATAAAGGTGCAACATTTTTACAGACAACCGCACAGGAACTAAATTTCGTTCAATATCACATGATCGATGTTTTTGTTGTCATATTTTTGATTGTATTAATTTTAATATTATTTATAAGTTTTATAGGACGACTGATTTTTTCTAGAGAAATGTTTACGAATAAAGTTAAGGTTGCTTAAGGAAAAACACACACTGAAATAAAAAATTCGGCGCATGTATTATTTGGTCACGATGACATCACATTTTGTTGTTGTTTCTTCAATTCGGTTGTTGAGCCTTTAAACTTTGTATTTTGTACCGAATTTGAGGTTATTGTAACAAGAAACATTCGGTTGGCACAAAAGAGGTTGTTGTGACCGAATTTTTTCTTTCAGTGTATCGATCTTTGAATATCGATTTTCTAAGCTTGGTTTTAATAATATTGCATGTAAATTTATATTTTGCAATTTTTTATCGCATATATCTGAATTGTGGAATTTTCGGAATGTTTTTAGAATTTTGAAAAGTTTAAATTTTTGTTTTTATTATAATTTTTGGAATTTAAAAAAAAAAATTTGCACTTTAAATTTTGTTGAAATATTTGCAATTTTTTTTGCAATCTCGAAACTTTTGAACTTTTTGAATTTTGAATTTTATATGTATTTTTAGAATTTTGAAAAAAGTTTCAATTTTTAATATTGTTATAATTTTTGAAATATTTTTAGAATTTCGAAAAAGTTTCAATAGTTTGATTTTGTAAGAATTTTTGGAATATCTTTAGGATGTAGAAAAAGTTTAAATATTTGATTTCATTCTAATTTTTGGAACATTTTTGGAATTTTGAAAAATGATTGTAGTTTTGATTTTATTTGATTGTTACAATATTTTTGGAATATGAATTTTTGAAAGAAATATGCATTTTTGATTTTGTAATATTTTCTAAACGTTTGTAACGAAGTAGTGAGGTGATCAACAAAGCAGTTGTGTAATTCCCTGATTTAGAGACGCACTACTTTCTGATACGCTTCAAATTTGCATTGGCGGAGACTTTCATAATTATTTTCGTTTTCTTCCTTTAACCATAGTTTTTTATACTCAAACCGTAATTGCCATCTACAATAGCTTCCTATTTTAATACCCGGTGGTTGCAAGAGTTCCTTGGTGGGTACAATAAAACGAAAACAAAACAAAATTTCTCTATGCTGAATTCGCTCTATTTCCTAAAAGATAAGAGGATTCAATCAATGGATTACGTCTCGTTAATCGTTGTGTCATAAACTTTTTTTTAAATTGCGTTTGCTTCATTTTATAACCATCGTTTCATAATGGATGTTTCTGTTTATAATTCCCTTCCAATTTTAGTACAAGTTGATAGCGAAGACTCTTTTAGTGAGTGCACATAATTTGACGAAAGAGAATGTCCAATATACAACTTATCGTGTTTATGGACTTGTTATTCACCAACAGTCATTACTTTTTGGCGAAAAATACGCGTAGTGGCGTATAGAGGCCTTCTCAGTCTTGTATCAATCATTCATTTTATTTTTCTGATCGGAATTGATCGGAATTGACATTTGTTTTGGATGAGTTGTCATCGCTCATCTTATTTTTTTGTTTCGTGCATAAATCCGAGATTATAAATAAAATTAGTGAAGTTTATCTTAAAAATGTGAGTTTTTAGAAAACCATAAGTAGTGAAATAAATATAGTTAATGTCCCAAATCATTTTAATATGGCTAGTGCAGTCCATTTTGTGTAAATTAAAGAAAAAAATATTTCATGTTTGTGTCGTTTGATAACATAAATACCCGGTGGACCTTGAAGTTTTTTTTGAGTTTTTGTGCTTTATGTCTTCTAGAAGATTGATCATTGAATAATCATAATGTAATCGGCTGCTCTGATATCATTCATTTTTAGTTATACTAATGGTAATTAATGCTAATGAACATTAAGAGTTTGGTTATAAAAACCAAAAGCCGAAAAGATTTTGTTTCGGAGTGATTCCTAGCACAACTCATGGATATACCTGGTATTTATAATTTGTTAAATTATTCTGAACACAAAGTTAGTTAAAAATTCTTTATTTGATAGAGTAATAGAATAATCGTTTAGTAAAATAATTCAAAAGATACCAAAAGAAAACCAACCAGAACAAAAAGAAAACCTTTCCGTGGCATATTATGCAAGGTTATTAATTTCGAGGGTAGCTAAAATTTTTTTACTATTGAGTGTCTGGTACATTAATGGATAAATCCAAAAATTAATTAATCTGGTTTTCTTTTTGGTTAGTTTTACAAATACGTAAACATTTAAGTGATAATTTTGCTTGGTTTTGTTTATGGCCAACGTTAATAATAATAAAAAAAATAATATATATGTTGTGTATGTCTCACAAAATTGTTAGTTCTCATAGCGAATAATTGGAATAGTTAATCAGAACATATGTGTAGTTCTTAGATTTTAAGAAATAATCTAGGAGATGTTTAATAAAATTATTGTTCGGATACTGAAAAGCAAAAATTAAGCATACTGTGTATTTAATTCGCCATAATTTGGGTACTACTATCTGGTAACACACTGCCGCGTATACTTACGCTGGATTCATCAGCCGATAATAAACTGCCACGTGTGCATGTCTGAATCCAGATGTCCTCAGTAAATGTATTTGAATAACCTGTGACGTGACCCGCATCAGTGGTAATTTCGTGGAAAATATATACCAATAACTTATGACGTTTGCATTATTGATTTCATCAACTACTATATTACAAAATCTGACATCTGGCATATGTACATTTAGATTGAATTCATCGAGGGGGGTCTGTTAACCACCTGCAATACGTCACTGTTTCATTTTCCTGAATAGCAACCGTAAATATGAATCCGGTTGACCACATGGGCTAGGCAGTGTTCTTAAGGGATGACGGAGAAGGATCGACCACAAACCTCGGGTGAGCCATGTTTTTTTTAAAAATATATTTTATTATTTTTTGTGTTGGGTGTAGATGATTATGGATAGGTATGTAGGTACTTGAATGTGTGTGTATGGAGATGTGTACGGGGGTCCGTATGAGTGGGTATATGTGTTGCATACACGTGTGATTCTCGAATTCCAATTGGAAATATATAACTCGAATTTTTGGCATGAATATTGTATAACAAAAATTTGTGGAAAAATCACTGAAAATACTGAAAATTAAACATGGTTGATAACAGTTGTTAAAAGAAATCGACCGTAAACCGGTTAGTATATTACCGTTCCCATTGCATCTTGTGTTTTGTATCTAAATAGAACATGGGTTAATAGTTTTTTTTTATTTTGTCATGGAAATGAATAAACTAGAAAAGGGAGTACTGCTGATTTCAATTGTGTACAGATCCTTTGTATTGAAATTAACATTGATGTTTGATTTAATGTAGCATAACAACAATTCAAAAGGTAATATTGGTTGATAACTTGAATACCACTATGAATGATAATAGGAAAAGGTTGTCAATGTGATTGTTAATTTTGTTTAGGGTACAACTAAAGTCGTTGAAAACTTTGTCCGCGGTAACAACAATACAATGGCAAGATCTCATTGGCTCATTGGATCTGCACTGGCTCAACTCTTAGTGGAAGCTGTACATGAAGTTAACATTATAAATTGTCTTCTTATATACATGCGCAATAAAAAAAAGGATGGTCAATTTAATCCAGTTGATCTACGATCTGTAATAAAGATTTATGGATTGCGTTCAACGGATTTAGGTTTTAGTGGCATGGTATTAACCCAGCCGAACGTCAACAAGCTGTTAAACAAAACAGTCACTCGTTGTTCCTGAGAATACAGCTCCATTATCGTATGTTCCAAATATATTTTCGGATATTATTAGCTGAGTGACATTCACTCAACGATTATGTAATACATTGTTGACTTCACCTGTCTACTGGGGCAAGGATGTATTTAAAGTATCACACGGTAAACGTCATTCGAATGAGTTAATATTTAATACGATTTCCGAGATCATTGAAAACGGTTTGATCTAACCGTCACTATTCGGAAAATGTGCAATGTGGTTGAAGTATTTTTTCTTTTTGTTAAGATTAACCGATAATCCCGATCTAGAAATTAATCTATGGGATTGAATATAGTATGTTGGCTGTATCGCGTAGTGAGAATGTGTGTATGGGCATGGATGGGTGCTTATGTGTGAGTATGCGTGTGTGCAAGAGTGAGTGAGGGTGCGAGAGCGTGTGCAGGTGTGATTAACTGTGGGGTTGAACGTGGTGATCGCGGTTCTTTCATTTATGGGGGTCGCCAGAGTCTGTTCAGTTCACTTGTTTTTTTTTTACATCCGTTCTGATCTTTTATTACGAATCGTTATTTGTGTTGGAGCAGCAGGATTTCTTTCTCATCCCCATGGAATATCTAGTTTGGGGCTATTAATACAACTTCACTAGGTACGCGGCCTGCTATGCCACTTCATTATTCATCAATGAAGCAGCGCTTCATTACACGCTAAGTTTGATTGGCTTGCTAATTGTGTCATCTTTTCACTAAATTACATTAATTTATGATCTGTTATAATTTTCCGGGAACGTATTGATGTTTCGTGTTAGTTTTGTAATTAATTTCACAACAGAAGGGGTTGGATAATTCAATCCAAATTTTTACTATTTATGATATTTTATTAATATAAATAATTAATCTGAATAGAGATTTTCTTGGGCCAGAGGCCATATGTTGATTTTGTTGTTTAAATTTGTACAATCCCAGTATAATCAGAAAAAACCTGTTTCTACCACATCCTGTTAAATTTATTTGTTCCTGTTTTCGGTTAACTTTCAGAAAAAACTTTTAATGAAATATTTTTCACTTCCGAGAAGGAATAGAATAAATTAAACTAAGATTCATAGTAGGCAATGAGAAATTGAATAGACAGAAAATTTTTGAGCTCCGAAAAATTTATTTAATTAAATCGTATAAATAGATTTAATTAATTGTATTATAATCATCTGCTAAACACTTATAGTCTAAGAGCTAATGAACCCTTTGGGTAACGGTCGTTCTGTAAGGCTAGAATTTTTTTAGTGATAAGTCATGAAATTTGAAGTACGAAAACCACCACCTGGCAAGCATCAGCAGTGCACGTCATCCTCCCCTATATGTTTAAAAGTGTAAACAAAATTATAAAAAAAACTTCCTCCTGTAAGCTTGAAATTTTTATTTGATTTAGGTCATTTATTGCAGAGTCCAAAAAAAAATTTATAGGCGATTTTGACGAGCACAAGTATCTGCCAGGCGAATCGAAAGGTGTTACAACCTGCCGGCCGGCCGTCACAACCGACGAAAATTATAACAATATCAAAAATTAAAATTTTTTCAAAAAATTCTAAAAATATTGCAAAAATTATTTTAAAATCAAAAATACAAACTTTTTTCAAAATTCAAAAAATATTTCACAAACTATAACAAGTTCAAAAATTCTCCATGCCACATTTACGTAATACAAACAGCTAATTTTTTTGACATACTTGACAATATTTTTTGACAAACTTATAATGCAATAATCTTGTTTTTGGTCTCACATACCAATCCTGACCATCAAGATTTCTTCAAATTCAATGCTTATATCAGTAAGCACTTAAAATGAACGTTTTTTAAGCCAAAAATATGCAAATTTCCTTGTTTTGATACACTTGACGATTTTTTTGACACACTTCCGGTACAGTTATCGAACACATCGTCTTTTCAGCTCTTCCCATCAAGTAAACTTATTTTTAAAAACAAAAATTTTTGAAATCCGCTCATCCGTTCGGTTTTCTAGATTTCGTCGGTTGTGATAGCCGGCCGGCAGGTTGTGACACCTTTCGATTCGCCTGGCAGATACTTGTGCTCGTCAAAATTGCCTGTCAATTTTTTTTGTCCTCTGCAATGAGTGAGCTAAATTATATAAAAATTTCAAGCTTACAGGAGGGAGTTTGTTTTTAAATTTTTTTTACACTTTCACAGTTGAAAAAGTTACTGCACTTTTTAATAAAAGCTTTGCAATATGGGTTATATATAGCCAGTTATTATTAAATTGCAAAGCAAATGTTGCATTAAAACTAGTTCTAATGCAAAGCTACAAATTTTAGTATAACTCTACCATCATAATTTTTTTTTTATACTAATGGTAGAAGTTTGAAAACAACTTGCTACGCTTGAGCTTTGAAAACAACTTGCTAATGCAAAGAGCATCAAGTTTATTTTTGAAGCAAGCTTTGCATTGTTTTAGAATGGAGACTTCCGTCGGACCTATATGTGTAGCAATTTGCATTACATATTCAGCTCACTTTCAACTGTGTTCAAACATATAGGGGATGATGACGTCAGCCGTGCAATGCCTGCTAGGTGGTGGTTTCCGTACTTCACATTTCATGACTTATCACTAAAAAAATTCTAGCCTTACAGAACGACCGCTACCCAAAGGGTTCACTAGCTCTCAATCTATTATACTAAAGATGAAAACAAGAAATAGTTTTCTCAGTGCAAATTCAACTAATTCAAAGATTGATAATAAATCTAATTTGGATGATGAAAAACTGAAGCAATTGGATGAAAAATTCAAGTTACTCGAAAGTGAGACTTTAAAGAAATTGGATCAGTCAATTGCTTTGTGGGCTGAAGATCAACGTAATACAATTTCTAATCATTTCTCGGATCTGAAGAAAGCTTTCTTGGAAGAAATTAACCAAGAATTGAAACTCTCAAGAAAAAGATTGTTACCCTTGAAAACAAAATCAATTCCTTTAAATATAAAGATAGTTTAAAAAATGATTTCAATAATAACCGAACAGAACTGGTCATCAATGGAATCCCCAACAATGTCAATAATTCAAATGAAATTATCATGTTGTTAGATTGGATTTTTCCACTGAAAAAAATATATATCTATAATAAAAAAAAACCTACATAATCAGATACACCACTTAAAGGTAATAATCGACTTTATAATGCGCCGGATCTGAATGTTCAAGACGCAATCTGGACTTGAGAGTCTCTTATCAATATTAGTCTACTCTATCAGGTCAAAGAAAAATAAATGTTTTTACATATAAAATAACAAAAAAAAACGAACCCAACTTATTTATCCCTGGTGTTGATTGAGGTCTTCTACTGAGGATCCTCAACAATTTGATTTTCCTGATTAAGGTTTCCTTCAACAACTCCAGCTCCCCTTCCAAAAAACCAAAAGTATCACTTTCTTTGTATGCCGTGGCAATTACGCTTTCAGACTTCCAATAAAATTTTCTACTTACAATTACAATACAATTTTTGATACAAGGAAGACTGGTTATAATAATTCTGTATCATTTTTTTAAGAATTTATAACAATTTAATTACAGAATAATTTTCTGTATCACTACCATGTTTGCTTTTTCTTTTAATTATAATTAATCAATAAAAACCAAACAACGTTTTTTAATTTAAAAATAAATGAAGTGCATAATCTTTACACGCTGTTGAAGTAAAACTTCTTTGGCCACTGCAGCAGGTATTACTAAAAATATTAAATATAAAATAAAATAGATATATCATATAGGGCTCGTATACTCGGGTATCGGATAACCGGGTACCCGGGTATTTAGCCAAAAATTTTACTACTCGAATATCCGGGTAATAGCTTCGAGTACCCGGGTATTTGTTTCAGAAAATGAATGAATCTAGATTTTTTAGAAATACTTCTATGACCTTAAAATGTAGATCCTTGAGAGATTCCTGAGTACTCCCACCCAAACGACAATACATTTATTTTCCGATTGTTTGATTTCTTTTATTTTTATAATTAATTTGTTTTAACTAACTTAACTTTAGCTTAATTTAACTAAAATAACTTTAACTAATAGTACGTACTAAAAAATATAAACGAGATTAGTATACCTCTTTCTCGTGAACTATAAAAAAATTTGAAAAACGAAGTTGAACGACGTCGACAAAAGGATATAATAATATTATTGTTATATTTGCATCATGATATCTTCCAAAAGGCAATGAGTTTTTAAGCTAAGCAACAAAAATGTCTTCAAAACAGCTTGCTCATCAATTATTATTACGTCTATACTCGAATGAAAACAACATCGTAGTTGCAGATCAAAGCTCAAGTTCTTCTGATGGAGAGTGGGAACAAACATCAGTATTAAATGAGCAACAGCATTGTCTTGCATCATATATAACTGAAACCAAAGAAAAAAGCGAAAATTTAAATGTTGAGCAATCCCTTCGATTTATGGAGACAAATGGAGGTAAGCGAAACCAAAGGTTAGATAATCTGTACGCTTCATTGCTTACTATAAATCCTACATCAACGGCATACGAACAGGTGTTTTCAGTAGCCGGCAATATAATAACCAAAATTCGCAGTTCATTAAACTTCCACACTCAACGGCTTAATATTTTTAAAATACTATTTTATAAACAAAAAGTTATAGTAAATGTTATATTATTATAAAATTTGATTTCATTTAACGTTTAACATATTTTTAAGAAATAAATTAATTGAATTAAATAAATATAAATATTAATTGAATTAAATATCTACAAATGAACTATTGAAAATTTGTTTTGTTTTAATTATCCAAATACCCGGGTTACCCCGGTACCCGGGTATTTGAGTAAAATAACTACTCGATACCCGGATACTTAATGTTCGAGTATTTTACGAACCCTAATATCATATTGAAATTTAGAGTTTCTTTCTAATATTCTTGATAATATAATTTGCAACAATGTGTAATAAAAAGCCATATTTACATAATTTTCAAAGTCTTACAACGTATTACAAATTAAATTTCATGATGAATACATGTCCACTTAATTTAACAATTGGTACAACAATTGATGCATTTTTCAAAAAATTTAGCAAATTTGTCATAAACCTCTAATTTCATATTTCAATTATGTTAATAATTGAATTGACTTTATAATACATTATGTAAATATTACTTTTTATTCCACACGCAAACACAAATTATATTATCAAGAAATGCAACTCTAAATTGCAATATGACATATTTATTTTATATTTCATCTTTTTATTAATACCTGCCACAGTAGCCAAAGAAATTTATTTCAACCGCGTGCAAAGATTACACCACTCATTTTTCTATTTAACAAAACAAATTTAATCAACACAAATATTTTTTTCCCGCCTGGGAAAGCCCGGAGTGCAAACTCTAAACACCATGACCACCATGACCACCGTGACACCACCACGACCATCATGACCACCATGAACACCATGACCACCATGACCACCGTGACCACCATTACCACCATGACCGCCATGAACAATATGACCATCATGACCACCGTGAACACCATGACCATCATGACCACCGTGACCACCATGACCACCATAACCACCATGACCACTATGACCACCATGACCACCATGACCACCGTGACCACCATGACCACCGTGACCACCATAACCAACATGAACACCATAACCACCATGACCATCGTGACCACCGTGACCACCATTACCACCAGACCACCATAACCACTATAACCACACTAATTCCCCTAACAAATTAAAAACTTGATTTGTTGGTATAGTAATATAAATAACAAAACAAGAACAATACATATAAAATAAACAAACATGTTTTATTTTGTTTTTCTTTTCATAAAATATATTTCAATATGGCGATATAAACTTTTACAGGAAAACTTGAATGAAATTACTTGAAATATTTGTAGTCGTGGATAAAATAGTATCTTGTATGAGCTTAGAATGAAGGCAATTCTTCACGAGGATGAAATTTCCCGGAACGAGCGTAGCGAGTGATCTACTATTTTCATTCAATAAAATTTTCGTTTGATAAAAAGCATACTACAGAAAATTGTAATTGAAATAACTTGAATAATAGTACATTATTTAATTAGGAGCTAAAGTGATACTTTTTGTGTTGAGTCTATAGTTTGACAATTATAGACGAAACACAAAAAGTCACTTTAGCTCCGAATTAAATACACTATTTTTTCGGCAAACGTTTAAATTTCTTATAAATATGAAATTAATACATCAAACTTTTTATAAATATGAATTTGTATCGTCATAATTACTTCCAAAAAAGAGAAAAAAACATTTAAATTTGTATGAATAAAATTTGCAGCTTTTTCAAAATTTCATAATATGAGAATCAACTTATTTTTTGTTGTCATGGTTATACAATATGTTTGAAAAAATAACAAACTAACAAATAACAAATGCTACTTTACAGCCTCCGTAATATAAAATAAAAATGGCGCTACTTTTGCTGCCGCTAGACGTTGCTTTTGCTGTCAGGCTAAAAAGTAAGACTTTAGCTAACTCCCTAGCGGCAGTAAAGTTAAAATTTACAGCCGTTTGCCGAAAAAAATTAGTTTTATCAACAAATTTTAGAAGCTTACTATTTTAATTTTATGAATGAAATATGATTTTTAACAGAAATTTTAATTGAATTATTCCAAAACAGAATTGAAAAAAATATTTGAATTAAAAGAAAGTTTGTAATTTAAAATTAAATTTGGTTGTGTTTTGAACACTTTGTAAATTTCAAATTCTTCAAGAGAGTCCATTAAAACACCTTGATTACATAAATGTAAAGCCTTCAAATTTTGTTCAAAACTGGTATAATTATGATTGTTATCGACTAAATGGTTTGCAAAAGTACACTTTAGTTAGATTTTGTTTATTTTTCTTCATTGGAAGATGCTCTTTGAATTTATCTTTGAAACATCTGCCGGTTTTCCCGATGTAAAACTTTCCACAAGAATCACATTTAATTTTATATACTCCTGAACAAGATTTAACAAGAATTTAACATTTAATTTTGGTTTAAACATTTTATATAAATTAATGTTTGTGCGAAAGGATATTTTATATTTATATTTTTTAAATGGTTTCGTAAAATATTTGGTAAGATATTTGTGTATTCCATTGAAACATATTTTTTTTACTACTTGCATGAGAAATTTCAATTATTTACTCAAAAACCCAAGACAGAAGTTATTTTTCTCAGCTATGGTTACTAATAATTATTCCCCACACCTAATAATAAGTATTTGAGCACCTTCGTAAATAAAATAATGAATGAATGCAAAAACTTCTTTGCAACTATAGGTTAGTTTATTTGAAATTTTAATTCGTGTTAAACAGAATTCTTTTGAAATTTAGTTTAGTTGTGAGTTGTAGACTAAAAAAATTTTAAATTTGGCTCACCAATATTGAATAGATTTTCAATTTCATGTCAAAAATAAATAAAAGCTATATTTTTTAATGCAAAGCATATGTGATTTTTATATAGTTTTAAGAAAATTCATTGAAAATAAATTTCTAACTAAGCAGCCCTGAATAATAAATATCCAATACGCAATCCGATGATATGATAAACAATGTTTCACCAAATCAAAATTTTTATTTATTCACCATTTGCTTATTAATTGACATTTTATTTTGTGAATAATTAAGAGTTTTAGTGCATTTTTTATATCAGTAGTAAAAAAATAGTATATAAACCTCGGTGAAGAAAATTTTCTCCATTTCGGTGCTTAATTCCTAAGTATCCACCTCAATGTAGAAAATATACTTTATCACCTCGGTATATAATGTACTATTATATTATTCTCATTGTTAATATTTGGATTATTTAATTTGTTTATTTTCCTTGAAAGTAATTTATCAATAAATTTAGAGTCATATCCATTATCTAAAGCAATAAATTTTAGAGCATTTAGTTCTTCTTGAAAATTTAGAATATTCATTGGAATATTTAGCATGCGGTGAATTAGTGAGTTAAATGTTGCTGTTTTTTGTGAATGTGGGTGATGTGATGTTTTATTTATAGTAATGCTAGAAGTTGTAGGTTTCCGGTAAATTTTATATTCAAAATTATTATTGTTTTTCAAAATTGTTAAATCCAAAAAATTTATTTGATTATTATTTTCAATTTCAAGAGTAAATTTTATATTTGGATGAACATTATTCAAATAATTTTTTTAAATTTCGGCTTGTCTAATAGTACCATTAAATCAAATGAAGGCATCATCAACATGACTTGAGTACGAAATTATTAAATTTTGTTGTTTATTTAAATTTGAGAATATAAATTTATTTTCAAAATAATTTAAGAAAACATTAGCGAGTAATCCGCTTAATGAAGATCCCATTCAAGCCCTTTTTCTTGAATAAAAAATTTATCATCAAAAGTAAAATAATTTTGTTGTAGAATAACTCGAATTATAATAATCAATTCATTACTTTTTTAAGTATATCTAAAAACCAGTATTTTTTAAATTTTCTTCTAATACGCGTACTTCAGTCCCTGTTATTGGCACATGAGTTAACGTGAGATATCACATACCACTGGCAATAGCAGTGAGATATCACTAGCCAAGGTGATATCTTAGGGGTGCTGGCGGATGAACTGTATTCAGTCAACGGTAGCACTCTCAATCTTAGCTAATGAATATTCCTTGATGCTGAAACGCTGTAGCTTGCTCGAAGAAACGAGCTTTCATATAACTATATATCTGAGCTTTAATCATTGAAAAATATACTGCGTGCCATAATCAAGGATTATGCCATTAGCTGGACTATTGACAAACCAATTTTAGTTTTGTTCCTGCAAATTTTTAAAACAAATTTGCTTTTTATCTCTTATTTTATTTTTATTTTCCCTATCCTATCACGAAATATTGGCCTAAGTCATATTTTATATGTGATAGGATTTATAGTTTAGTTGTCCTTTATTTAACAAAAAATATTAAAAAAACAAAAAAAAACAGATTTGCGTCCATTAACATCCTTAGAACGCATGTTGTTGTGGGACCTTGGTCTTAAAAGGTTTTTATGTGTTGTTGTGACACATATTGTAATGCCTACTACACATCACATTTTATTAAAAAAAAAATATATTAATAGTTTCAATAACAGGAATATTTGTATACATATTGGATATGTCTAAAGATATCATTTTATATTGAAAATATAGAGGGGCTGAAATCTCACAGCTCTGAGATATCAAGACTTCGGTCTGGGTAAAGGATTTTGATATAGTTTTCGGCAAAAAACTTTTATAGGACATGGTTTTTAGTTTTGAGCAGCGATGTATATCAAACATAACTCTTTGTTAAAGTACAAGTATTTTTTATCTCTCTTTAAAAATTTATTACAAAACTAACACGAAACATCAATACGTTGCCGGAAAATTATAATCAAAATTCCAAAAATATTGTTAATTAAATAACATCAAACTTTTTCAAAATTCCGAAAATATTCCAAAAATTAGAATAAAATCAAATATTTAAATTTTTTCTAAATTCCAATATTTCAAAAAATTCTTAAAAATTCAAACTTTTTCCAAAATTCTAAAAATATTGCAAAAATTATTACAAAATCAAATATTGAAAATTTTTTCCAAATTCCAAAAATTATAATAATATCAAAAATAAAAAATTTTTCAAAATTCTAAAAATATTAAAAAAATTCTTACAAAATCAAAAATTAAAACTTTTGCCGAAATTCTAAAAATATTGCAAAAATTATTACAAAATCAATAATACAAACTTTTTCAAAATTCCAAAAATATTTCAAAAACTATAACAAATTCAAAAATTTCCATGTCCAATTTCATTTTAAATTACATTTACGTCATAAAAACAGCTACATTTTTTCCCCCAAAAAATTGGCTAAAATAATAAATGAAATCATTTTTTGACACACTTGACATTATTTTTTGACAAATTCTCAATAATAATAATAAAATTTCATTTCAAAAAAACAATTTTATTTTTTTTCCAAAAAATTGGGTAAAAAAATAAATAAAAATCTTTCTTTTGACACACTTGACAACATTTTTTTGACAAAATTATAATGCATTAATCTAGTTTTTGATCTCACATACCAATCCCGACCATCAAGATTTCTCCAAATTTAATGTTCCTACTCGTAATCACTTAAAATGAATGTTTTTTAAGCCAAAAATATAAAAATTTACTATTTTTGACACACATAATGATTTTTTGGACACACTTCCGGTACAGTTATCGAACACAGCGTTCTTTCGGACCTGTCCCTTGTAAATACCTATTTTTAGAAAAAAAAGTTTTTGAAATCCCTCCAGCGGTTCTCCCTGCAGCGTAGGTAGTGACGGACGGACGGCCGGCCGGCCGGCAGACAGACATATATTTTTTTTTTGCTTTTTTAGAATCAGTAGGTCCTAAAACGTCGAGAAATGCCAAAAAAAGTGGGGGTAAGAATTTCACTTTGAGCTCATGAATGTAATACTTAGGTCTTTCAGACCGAAGTAATAATAAATTAATATTATTTATTTTTTCTATTAAATGTAAATTGTTTTTAATAGATTGGTTATTGATTAATGTAATATTATTAGTAATGATTTTGATTAAAAATTTTGCTATTTTAAAAGAAGGTGCATGATATGAAATTATTCTGATAAGCATTTTAGATTTTTATTTGACGAAGATGTTACCAGTGTGATTTTTTTTTGTTTTCTTTGTGTTTCGTTTAGTTTAAATATTCGTTAGGAATTATATTTGCTGAATGGTTTGTTAATCTTTTTGAATTCGAATTTGAATTTTTAGAATTTTATTTTAATCGAAACAGAATCTCTTCTGAAATGATTTGGAAATGCAAACTTGTTTATTTAGACGTATGGACCGACGTTACAAACCATGACTTCAAAGCGCAGTATTTGCAAGAATGGGAGTTCTTGACTTTGGAGTCAAAAGAAAACGGCGTCACCAATTCTATGATGAAAAACCGTTGAACTGGCATCTGAAAGACTTTTGTCTGGGATCAAGGAATCACCAGTAACCGATGCCAAGGTAGAGGACAAAATCCAATGCTCGCAAAATTCCTAGGAACTGACACTAAGTACTGAAGCCTGCCAGCAACCCGAACGTCAGCACCGTTGAATCCTCGATACAAACCAGTAATATACAACCTTGGAAGTGTGAATCACAGCGACGAAAACCAGACGGAAGAACTACCCTACCGAACGAAAGACATCATTCCCTGATATCCTTCGCATGATGGACTCCAATACTCTTACCGCTCATGTCTTCGCACTCGTAAAGCACGTTATCAATCCTGGTTTTAATTATTGCGGGTAAGAATTTCGGAGCCAGCTTAGCCGAAAACTTTTTTGTTGCACCGTTCAGGTGATGCAGACGAACAAACACACGTTGTTGTGGCTGGAAAATTCACGTCTTAGCTCGGATTGTAATGGTGTTGCGTCTTTAAATTAAACTTTAATATTAAACTTTAATAATAAACTTTAATTAAACTTTAATATTAAACTTACAGTGGTTCGGTTCGGGACTCGGGTGATACTTTCCATCCAGTTTGTCCAACTTTGAACAGAAGTCAGACTTTCCATTATCACTTACCAGATTATATACCAAAGTTTAGTTAAAATTATATGCGTTTGCGTTACCCGCAACAACCCTAACATTTTTATCTATATATATAAAATTGAAAGTATGTATGTTTGTCGTTTATGCATTAATAAACCATTCATCCGATCATCGTGAAACTTTGGGAAGTTGTTGTGTACACTTGCGCATAGGTAACAGGCAAATTTTTTTTTTGAATGGAACCCCAGGGAGGGCCATTATAATTATCTTAAGGGGTTCTGCCTAAATGTTGATAATAATTTAATTTGATTTTTTTTAAATATCGTTTTATACGGTTAGATTCCTTTGATCAATTTATTTGTTGAACATAATTTATAGGCCAGTAATAATAGGAGAAAAAATTAGAAAAAAAAAAAATAATTCGTTACAGCAAACTGACAGTGGGATATTGTAGAACACGATATTGTAAAAGAGGGAAACATAAATCGAACCAGCAGCTGCTATCCGGGGGAGAATGGGGAGGGTTTTTAGGGGTTGAAAAAGGTTTTTCATGATTTCTGGCTAAACGGTGCACCCTATCAAAAAGAGTTATATGTAAAAGTTGTAGGGAATAAAAAGATCTACACTTTTTGTACGGACCATTTTTACCCTCACCTCAACATTTTTCGAAAAAAATGCGAAAAACCGATTTTTTTCTTTTTTCTTGTTTTCTTTTACAAAAAAAATTTTATGAAGTTCAAATTTTGGAAAAAGATACCTCCATTTATTGGAAAAAGGCAGCAATTTTTTCGGAGGGAAATATTTAGACGTTGTTGTTAAAATAAATTTTTTTGAAAAAAAAAAAACCAAATTTTTAACTGCGATTCCTCTTAAAACTACGCCTTCTAATGAGTTCAGTTTTGACTCATTTACTCGTTCTTACGTCTATTTTTGATAAATGGTAAAAAAATGGTACACTGTTATGGAAAAAAAGGCGGGAAAATTGAAAAAACCGAGAAAATCGCTTTTTTTCGTGGTAATTTGCATATTTATCGTTGAATAATCGTTATTAATTAATAAAATCATTTAAATTTTTAATGATAAACGTAAACGACGATCATTTGGAAATAAATTAATGAATAATTATATGCTTTCGTTACTTTTAGTTAATTTAGGTAACAAAAAAGTAAATTTTATTCTTCAAACATGGCGATCTCAAAAAGTACCTTTTAGTTTTCTTTCATGTTTTTTATATTTTACAGATTTGTTATTTACTTAAAATATACTAAACCTATAAGAACAATTGTTATTTTTTGTTTTTGAGAAAAACACATTTGAATATAGGTTGATTTTTTTTGTACTTTGTGCCATACACTAAACCCAAGTTTACTGATTCTATTAAACTTATTTTGGGTTTAGAAGGTACTAAATGAGGTTTAAAGAAGGTACTAAATAAGCTTTTTTTGAGCTTTCTGAAGGTTTAATATTTTACCCAAAACATACTCAAAATACAGACAGACGTTTTGTTCGACGTTAAAAACCAATTCGAATATTGGTTAGCAAAAATATGCCAGTTGCAGATTTTGCTGAAATTTATCAAATAGATAGTGAATTTTCCTTTCAATTACAATAAAAAATTCATATTAAATTAAAATATATCATATATTAATTATCATATATTATAAACTAAAATAAGCATTAAATATTTTAGAAAAATGAAAATTCTGCCAATCCCACGTACTTTCGAAATCAAATTGCTCAAGAAAGGCCTTACCAATTTTATCAAACTTTTTTTTTTTGTAGGTGATTAGTTAATCGTTTGAAAAAAAAATAATTGATTGTTTTTGTAATTAATTTTTAAATTAAAATATTAAAAAACTTTTTTAAAGTTGGCGCTTGGGTTGAAGATCAATTGAAATTTAATTTATTTTGTTTTGTAAAAACAGTTCCATCCTTACTCTAAAATATTACAAATTTACAAAGAGGCTAATATTCGTGTTCTTGAGATATTTAATTTTTAAGATTTTTAGTACGACTGAAATTCTAATTGTTGATTATTTCTTCGAACAATTTTTATCAAGTTCGAAAACGAAAGCATCTAATTATTCATAAATGTATTTCCGAATGATCGTTGTTTACGTAATAATAAAAAAAATAATATGATTTTATTAATTAGTTACAATTATTCAACGATAAATATGCAAATTACCACGAAAAAAGCAATTTTTTCGGTTTTTTCAATTTTCCCGCCTTTTTGTCCATAGATTTATACTTATTTTACCATTTATCAAAAATAGACGTAAGAACGAGTAAATGAGTCAAAACTGAACTCATTAGAAGGCGTAGTTTTAAGAGGAATCGCAGTTAAAAATTTGTTTTTTTTTTTAAAAAAATTAATTTTAACAACAACGTCTAAATATTTCCCTCCGAAAAAATTGCTGCCTTTTTCCAATAAATGGAGGTATCTTTTTCCAAAATTTGAACTTCATAAAATTTTTTTTGTAAAAGAAAACAAGAAAAAAGAAAAAAATCGGTTTTTCGCATTTTTTTCGAAAAATGTTGAGGTGAGGGTAAAAATGGTCCGTACAAAAAGTGTAGATCTTTTTATTCCCTACAACTTTTACATATAACTCTTTTTGATAGGATGCATGGTTTAGCCAGAAATTACGAAAAACCTTTTTCAACCCCTAAAAATCCTCCCCATTCTCCCCCGGATAGCAGCTGCTGGTTCGATTTATGTTTCCCTCTTTTACAATATCGTGTTCTACAATATCCCACTGTCAGTTTGCTGTAACGAATTTTTTTGTTGTTAAAATACTATTTTTCCTGGCCTATTAATGAAATTGAAAAATGAAAGTATAATCTGAAACAATTACATTTGTATATCAAAACTATATGTATTTGAATTAAACACCTAATGATGTTACAAATTTTATCATCTATACAATGTGTTATTGTTATTGGTAATAAACTAAATATGTTATTGGTTTGCAATTGTATATGTAATGCATGTTTCTTCAACTAAGAAAGATAGTTGATAACATCGATTAAAAGCTCAAAATTACGAAATGGAATTCGCACAAATACTATACAAAGAAGCATAGCTTATGTATAATCAAACATGAATAGCAAGTATGATAAACAAACTAATTAAAAATGTGGCCATTAGCCGGCAACACGTTTGCAATAGTGAGTTTTCTGCATAGGATCTTGATGAAACTTTGGCAAATAATACAGGTTCACTTGAAAATGGAAAATTCATTTTAAATTTGGACAAAATGGCGGGGGGTCTCCCGAACACCTCTAAGTTTAAATCTTGAATAACTTCTGATCCCGGACTATGATCTTATTGAAACTTACTGTATAAGGTTTTAGTGCTGTTTCCAATATTTCTGCATACCAACTTCCGGTTTGTCACTTCCAGTTAAAAAATTTTTTTTTCAGGTATTTATTCCTACTGTAGCCTACAATTACCGATCGATTTTCATGAAACGTTGGTAAAAGCTTTTAAATAACATGAAAAAGATTTTGTTAGCTTTTGGAGCACATTGGATAAAGGGTTTGGGGGTCCACCATACAACAGGTGGTTTTTTCACAAAATTTTTATGTTTGTTGGGAGCATAAACTATTCATTCGTGAATAAATTTTGATGACACTTTGGAAAAAAATTCAAACATGTATGACAAGGAACTGATTAGTTTTTGAGCGATAGTGAACAAAATGGTGTGGGGTCCCTGGAGCACCTGTTTTTTTGAAAGCTCTATAACATCTGCACTTGATAAGCGAATTGGATGAAACATGGTACATGAGTATGTAGTACGGTTCACAATAGTTCTGCATCCCAATTTCCGGTTTTTCACTTCCGGTAACAATTTTTTTTTGTACTTTTTGAAGTTTTTTCAGTGTTTTTATGCACACTACAGCCTACAATAATGAAGTGATTATGAAGAAACTTATGAATAGGGGTTCCAATTAGTGTGAGAAGATAATTTTGGGGGGCCTACCGTACAACTGACTTTTCACACTTTGTTTTTTAAGTTTGATGGGAGCATACATTTATTTTAATGACACTTTGAAAAAATATGTAAACTTAAGTCACAAAGAACTGATTAGTTTCTGGATAATATTGGAATAGGTGGTGGGGTTCCTCCCGAACACCTGTTTACTGTGTCACACTTTCTCAATGTTTGTTGTGAGCACACAGCATTCGTTCGTGAACCAATTTTGATGACACTTTGGAAAAAGATGCAAACATGTATGGCAAGGAACTGATTAGTTTTTGAGCGATAGTGAACAAAGTGGTGGAGGGTGTCACATACACCTGTTTTTTTATAGCTCAATAACATCTGTACCTGATAATAGAATTGGATGAAACTTGGTCCATGAGCATGTAGTACGGTTCACAACAGTTCTGCATTCCTTCTTCCGGTTTTTCACTTCCGGTAAAATGTTTTTTATGTAAATTGTTGGCAGTTTTTTCAGTGTCTTTATGCACACTACAGCCTACAATAATGAAGTGATTATGATGAAGCTTATGCAAAAGGTTCAATTAGTGTGAGAAAATAATTATCATTTTTTGGGACACATTGATCAAAGTGGCGGAGGGTCTACCATACAACTGCTGACTTTTCACACTTTGTTTTTAAAGTTTGTTGAGAGCATACAGACTTCATTCATTAATCAATTCTAATGACACTTTGGAAAAAGATGTAAATTTAAATGACAAGGAACTGATTAGTTTTTGGACAATATTGGGATAAGTGGTACGGGGCCTGCCGAACACCTGTTTAATGTGTCATCATTTTTTCAATGTTTGTTGGGAGCACACAGCATTCGTTCGTGAACCAATTTTGATGACACTTTGGAAAAAGATGCAAACATGTATGGCAAGGAACTGATTAGTTTTTGAGCGATAGAGAACAGAGTGGTGGTGGTGTCCCATACACCTGTTTTTTTAAAGCTCAATAACATCTGTATACCTGATAATCAAATGGGATGAAACTTGGTACATAAGCATTTAGTATGGTTCACAACAGTTCTGCATCCCAACTTCCAGTTTTTTACTTCCGGTAAAAAAAAAATTTTTTTAATTGTTGGCAGTTTTTTCAGAATCTTTATGCCCACTACAGCCTACAATAATGAAGTGATTATGATAAAACTTATGGAAAAGGTTCCAATTAGTGTAAGAAAATAGTTATCATCTTTTGAAACACATTCATCAAAGTGGTGGGGGGTCTACCATACAACTTCATTTCTCAGAAAAACTTCTTTAGAAAAGATTTTGTGTGTTTCGTGTCGGGTACAAATACAATGCATGAGCACTGTGAACATTTGTAAATCTATTTTTGTTCTGTATAATGTTCTATATAGAGATGAGTGTTGACACACCTCTACTAATTCAACAAGTCATTTAAATTTTTTTATAGCTTACTTGAAAACTTATTTGATCGCCAATTTTTCATATATCTGAACTGATGAGCTTAAGTACTGATGATTTTTCATTCATATTTTTAAAAACAAAAATTAAAAATTACGCTATCATTTCTCATTACTCCTTTTTGAAATCATTGCTACTACGTCAACAAAATGTCTGTGCACAAACTTTATTTATAAGCGTAGCAAAGCACGCCGGGTCCTGCTAGTTTATAATAAAAATTAGTAAAAAACTTGAATAAAACATAAAAACAAGAAACAGGTCTGTCTGAGTAGAAAATCGAACTCCATTCGCATGTATTGTATGGTTCAATGAGTCTAATATTTAAACATGTAAATTTCTATATTAAATCAGTAATAAGTTCATTATTGTAGACAATCTAATCGAATCCATAAGCTGCTTTGTGTTCTAATATTGTGATAAGTGATACAACTTTTTAATAGAGTAGAAGTCAAATCTTCTAATTTTGTGACAGTAGATTATTTGTGTTTTAGCATATATTATCTTATCTATCAGATAAGACAAATTTTAAGACACTTCAAATTTTAGTCTAAACAGATAGTATTTTAGTTATATTTAAATATTTCAGAATGTGGATCACAACAAAATTTTGTTTTTTAATGTTTATTTTAACAATATCAGTAGTAGAATGTTTAAAAATTCTTATTATCGTACCGACATTTGGTAAATCACATTGGATTTTTGCGTCTTCTGTTGGCAAAAGTTTGGCGCATGCAAATCATCAGGTAACTATGCTAACTGCATATCCATTGGAAGCTCCAATAAAAAACTATCGTGATATTCATCTGGATGGATTATTAGAGTTAATTGATGGTAAAATAAATTGAGAATGTTTGGATTATTGTAATTTTTTTGTTATTTCAAAATTATTTTTTCAGGAACAGAAAGAGGAAAAAGTGGTTTAGGTTATTTTGGCGCATCTTCATATACATTTACGTTTCGCCTTAAAAACTATGGTGTTGCAATATCAGAATTCATTTTAAGCCATCCGAATGTTGTAAAACTAATGAAAAATAAAAATGAAACATTTGATCTGATTATTCTTGAAATGTTTGAAGCAGAGTCGTTGATTGCACTTGGACAGTATTACAATGCACCTGTTGTTGGATATTCATCGCTTAGATCAACACATTATATTAATTACATAATTGGGGATCCAGCTCCTTTTTCTTTCGCTTCTCATTTGTTTTTAGAATGTATATATAAGATGACATTCACACAACGAATTCAAAATGCAATGCTCTCGATTTTTGAATTTGCGATCAACGAATTTATTTTTTTAAAGAAACATGAAAAATTGTTTCAAAAATATTTTCCGAATGCAGACATGTCGTTTTCTGATATCTATAAAACAGGAGTTTCCTTAGTGCTTCGTAATTCTCATTCAAGCATGGGGGTAGTTAATCCTAGTTCACCAAACATAATTAATATTGCTGGTATTCATATCGAAAACAAAACAACAACTCTTCCTGAAGTAAGTTTGAAGATTATCTGAATTAAATTAATATATCAGTTTATTTTTTCCATAATTTTAGGATCTAGAGAATTTTATTGGAAACGCCGAACATGGAGTAATTTACTTTTCCCTTGGAAGCAGTATCAAAAACAAACACATTTCTAAGGATATACAAAAAAGCTTTTTGAACGCATTTTCGAAAATAAAACAAAAAGTCATTTGGAAATTTGATCTTGAGAGTACAGTAAATATTCCAGAAAATGTTTATGTTAACAGTTGGTTTTCTCAACAAAGCATTCTGTCGCATAACAACACAAAACTATTTATTACTCATTGTGGGTTAATGAGCATAGTTGAAACAATATCTGCAGGAGTTCCGATAGTTGGAATTCCAATGTTCGTAGATCAATATCAAAATATGGCATGTGCGGAAGAAGAAGGGTGGGGTTATAAATTAAATTTTTATACATTATCAGAGGAATCTATTTTGGAAGCTATCAACACAGTTTTGACGAACAAGAGGTGAATATCAGAATGCGTTTAATAATTTTATAAATTTTCTATGCATTTTTTTCTTATAGTTATTCTGAAAATATGAGAAAAATTACGAAAATTTTTCACGATCGACCAAGTTCACCAAAAGAAACAACGGTGTTTTGGGTTGAGTATGTTGCACGACATAAAGGTGCAGCATTTATACAGAAAACTACACAACAACTAAATTTCATTCAATATCATATGATAGATGTTCTTGTTGTAATATTTTTGAGTGTTTTAATTTTATTATTATTTATAACTTTTATAGGACGACTGATTTTCCTTAGATTAAAGTTTAAGAACAAAGTTAAAATTAGTTAAGGCAAAGTACAAGATATAAAAGATTGAATTCTGATTAAAATATATAAGGTCTCATTGCAATTAGAACTGTTTCGATTTTAGAGAATCATTTTTAATCTATATCTAATACTACTTTCTTTATTGGTACTCCTAACAGTAAGAAAAATATTATAATAAGATCTGTTTCTTTAACTAAATTGCGTTTTTGTCAAGAATCTCAATAGATACCTCAGAGGAAAATATTACTAAATATTTAAATGAAGAACTAAATGTTACAAATGCCAGTGTTTTTAAAATTAATTTAAACTTAATCTCGTTTAAGTAAGGAATGCCAAATGAAGAATCTGTTAAACATCTGCATGCAACATTATAGTTTACTGACATCCGAATTGAGGAATTTCAAGCACGATGAAAACAGTTTGTAAATTTCCCAAAGCCAGTGAATCCAATTTATTTGTGAGTTTAATTTTGATATTTCTGCCCTTGTTGAAATTACTCTTCGCAAGAATATGAGCTGTACTAAAATTTTTCATTGAATTATATTATTTGACGATGTGATCGTTCATCTAATCTAGAGTATTATTATGTTATTTATGTTCATAATATAAACTTTGTATGAACGCTTTCTAGATTAAGTTTTAACAAATTGTTATGCTAGTTTTAAAATAGTGAGGTGTCGGTCCTGAACGATGGGTTTTAATTGAACTGATCACTTCAGTGAACGATGACCAATTGTTCAGTTGGTATGAAAAACATGTAGTGAAGAGCTTCTTCATTGATTAACAACGAACTGGCATAGCAGGCCACGTACCTTACAAGATGGTTTTAATAGCCCCACGCTAGCTTTATGGGGGACGAGAAAGAAATCCTGCTGCTTCAGCACAAATAACTGTATAGTACGCGAAAAACATGATAAGAACGGATATGAAAAGAAAACAAGTGAACGACTGAGACTCTGGCGACCCCCGTATAAGAACGAACCACGATCACCACGTCCAACCCCTCATTTCAACACACATCCACACACTCTCGCACTTCATCCACTCACCTACACACGCACACCCATACCCATACCCACACACACATACCCGAATCCCATATGCACATTCACATCACCCCCCTCATCAACTACTACATTCATGCGCTCATACCCCAAATGAAATCTACTGTATGTTTCATCCAAAATACTATATTATCGAAAGCGGGTTTTTACACTCTCAACATCGAATTGCGTTTGCGGATTTGGTAGTTGATTTAAAAAAAAAAGTAAATCCTACGATCCACTCGAGATAGCCAAGCTACTATATTCAATCCAAACAGATTAGCTTGATCTCCTTTTCATAACTGATGATAGAACGATGTGAGATATCCAACCAGAGTACAAACTAGTTTGGTTACCGTTTAAGAGTAGTAGGCAATATTGTATTATAATTTTTAAGTTTTTTTCAATATATTTATGTTTTACCCTATTTATGCAAAATTCCTGCCTACATGCTTCAAATTGGATTATGCTAGTCACACGCGCATGCAACAACCATACTCGCACACACATACCCACATCCACACATCCAAACACACACTCTTACACCTATATACACCTCCATCATCATTCCCACATACGAATAAAACAAAATAAAAAAAATATGACTCACTGTGGTGGACCAGTAACCAGGCTGATCCACCCCATTGATACAAACACCCAAACATTCCAACATCTTTCCAAACTCAATATCAATTATCCCAAATCATTCCAAACAATTGACCCATTGATCAATTCAGTGATCATCCTAACCAGTCTAGACACAATAACTCACAGCTGCAACATAATCCTACATCCCTCATCTAATAAATCGTTAATCGAAATCTTTCAAACAATTTTCAATTCAAACAACAAATTCCTATATCTTCTCATAAAAACACTCAAAGTATTTTTTATGTCTATTTTTCAATGAAATAAACAATCCATACATTCGTTTAATTTAAACAACAAATTTCTAAAATCCAAAGTCCAACTGGTTACAAAGTCCAATGTACAATTCATGCATTCTTCTAATTCAAACAATAAATTCCTATAATATAAAATCCAATAAACAATCCATACATTCTTCAAATTCAAATAACACATTTCAATAATACAAAGTCCAAAATTATAATCCATACATTCTTTTAAAGCCAAATAAAATTTCCATTAAATAAATCAAAATACCAACTAAATTAATTACAACAATAATCCCATTGTAAATCAGAAACATAAAACCCTACACGAGCTAAAACTAAAATATTTCCATATTACCGGAAATAATAAAACCCTTCAATAATTAATTTTTCTTTTAAAATAAAAACAAACAACAAAAAAATGTAATTAAAAATATTAAAACTGAAAAATCGATTACTAAGATATTTCGATTTTATTTTATTGTATTTTTTTTGGAAAAACGTTTTCCGATTGGTCGACTAAATTTTGCCCAACGGAAAACGTCGAAATAAATACCACTGATTTTTGGAAAACAAATCAGTCTTGAGTAGTACGCGTTTCTATCGAATTCGGAATATTAAAACCGGGGAAAATCGAATCCCAATTATATACATAAAACAGTTTACGGTGTGATAAGTAAATAGTGTTGGAACAAAAGTTCCTATTAATATTAAGGTTACCAAATTAACAAGTGCAAATTGTGGTGTTCAAACAAATTAAATAAATTGAATAAATCAAACTAAAGTGTTTCCATTAAAACTAAGAAAGATTTACTAGCCACTAAACCGTAAGTACTTCCGTCAACTTGCTTTTAAATTTAAATATTTGTGGAAGAACGGCAACCCTCTGGGGAAGCACCACATCACCCCATGGTCATGTCCGATTCCCTCCGGTTCCTCTTGGCTAAGTCTATCATGATGTTCAACAAATCCTTAAAGTGTCGCACCTTGGTCCCGCAGATTGGTGCATGCGTCTTATATGGCGGCTATAATGATCGTAATCGTACTACTATTTTTGCAAAGGCTAATCCACAACACTCGACATCAATGACTCACATGCCTCGGTTTATCCTTCTTAGTTTATTTCCGCCAGCCAGTTAGGAGTATCTTACGCTGAAATACCACGAATTACTATGATGCAATCCTCTTTGGCATGTACCCAACAGTATGTATTGAGTTGGTGGATTTCCAATTCAAAATCCCACTACAGTATCCCGAGAGAAGAAACCGTCAAAGAAAGAATACAGTTTACTTTTCCTTTCTTTTATTTTATTGACTTCGTACTAATCAACACCACTTTCTTGTTAGTTTTTATTAATCTTTAATCATATCACAGCATAAATTCAAACAAAAAAAATGTTAAGGTCACCAACATGGTAACACATAAGAGTTTACTGATTTATTCAATTACATTTACCATTACTAAAGGATTTACACTATACTAAAAAAAATTCAATCTAGTTTTTAATACAATAAGAATGTACGAATCGCTTGCACGAAAAACAATTAATTTAGATTTAATACTAACTTGAGTTTAATTTAATTTTGTAAAATTTTTTTTTATTGTTACTTAACATTACAAACACATAAATAATTTTTTTTTCTTTTTTTATCTTAGATTTTTAAGTTCCTTTCTTTTTTTTTAATTTTTTTTTTCTATCTTAAATTACTGTATCAGATTTAAAAAAAAACAGGAGAAAATAGATACTGTTAAAATTAGTTTGTTCGATTTTCACTAATTCACATGAAGAATTTTACGCGTCTATGCGGGATTTTATTCGACCTATTTTATGGTGCTAAACCTTATTGTCTTTCCGCGTTATTTTATCTACTGATTATACGGTGCAAAAATGCAAAGATCATCTCCCTCGGTTCATACACAAAAATACAAGGACCACAATTAAATAAATTAAGTTTTAGAGTCATGCTCGAGTATATCACATACAAAATGAAATAAATAAATATCATCTTTATAGTCACCTATGACGTTTTAATTTTTTTCTAATCCCATCGGAAGCAATTGTTCAAATAAGGTGAATATCCCACAATCTCGTTTTCGAATCTTAAGTCTTTACACGACAGTATGACTCTTCCAGTTAGTTTAGCACATATATCTCATTGTGTGAATTTACTTGCATGCATTTACTTGCGGCCCGAGAAGTTAGTTTTCTTCAAAAACAAAAATACTACCAACAAAAACCTTGAACAGCTTAACAAAAAAAAAACGCTACAACTGGTTTTTCTTGTCCGGCCTAAGATAAATATCCAACATATTTGTAACACAAAATCACGGTAAATCTGACTTTTTACTACACAGTTAATTTTCTTTTAAAAAAACACACCACTCTATTTAAACTTATGTTGGAGAAATTATGGTGTTTCCGTTGAGTTCTTGTCATTCAAGAATCGAATACCATCAAAATAAATGGTTTTTCTTTAAGATCCACAGATCTAACACCAATTGCATGAACAAAATGTTACCTGGGCACAGATTTTATTTACCTTGTTGGTTATTTTGTCACCTCAATCCAAAAATTTTCTTCTAATCTTTATGTTTTATGTCCGCCATGTCGACCAAAGAAAATATTCAAAACTCCACCACAAGAAGACGTCAAAAAAAAATTCAATTCGACTGGGTTGTTATTTGACAGAAAAATCAACTAAGAGTGCCTCTATACGCCACTACTTATAGCCAAAAGTAACGACCGTTGGTGAATAACAAGTCGATAAACACGATAAGTTATTTATTGGATATTCTCTTTCGTTAAATTATGTGTACTCACTAAAAAGCCTTTACTATTACCTGGTACTAAAATAGGAAAATAATTACAAACAGAAACATCGATTACGAAACGATCGTAGGAAATCTATATGGGAATAGCGCAACTACGAATTAATGATATTTTACAACTGTTTTATGCTAAGTTTATACCGATTACAAATTGAATATACGAAATTACATTGGGAAATAGCACACAACTGTTTAATGATAATTTCCAAACGAAAACCATTGTAGATGATGACCACATAGTGAATATTTGCAACTATGTGTAAAGGAAAAACGAAAACAACTATGAAAGTTTCCGCTAATGCAAATTCAATGCGTGTGGGACAGTGGTTCGACTTTCAACTGCGAAGTTTGAATCACCCTTCATTACAAACATTGTCCATCTGTCACAAATCTATGACATATTAATAACTTTTTTTATGTGTAATAAACTTCTCTTACATTTTTTCCATTTATTTTAATAATTTGGCACAAAATGTGTTCTTTAAAATGTAGCTGTTTCAAAATATTTTCATTACAACATACTGAAAGAAAAACAGCTGACACAGTTAACAATTAAAAAATATTGCGACGTTGATGCATAGGCTGACTTCACCACAGCTCTGGAAACATAGTGTTCTGTATATACAGTGAGCTAATATCCATCAAATACTTTAATTAAAAGCTAACCAATGTTATAGATTTCGCGTAGCTCTAATTATATAAATATTAAAGAAAGCATGGTATCCATACAAACATTAATTCTGTTGTACGAGAAAAAGTAAAAAAAAATTTTAACCGGAAGTGGCAAACAGGAAGTTGGGATGCAGAACTGTTGTGAACTGTACTAAATGCTTATGTACCAAGTTTCATCCAATTCGATTATCAGGTACAGATGTTATTGAGCTTCCAAAAAACAGGTGCTCGGAGGACCCCCTACCACTTTGTTCACTATCGCTCAAAAACTAATCAGTTCCTTGCCATAATTATTTGCATCTTTTTACGAAGTGTCATCAAAATTTATTCACGAACGAATGTTGTATGTTCCAGACAAACATTGAAATAATGGTGACACAATAAACAGGTGCTCGGGAGGCCTCCCACCACTTATCCCAATATTGTAAAAAAACTAATCGGTTCTTTATCATTTAAGTCTCCTTCTTTTTTTAAAGTGTCATTAAAATTGAATAATGAATGAAGTCTGTATGCTCCCAACAAACTTTAAAAACAAAGTGTGAAAAGTCAGCAGTTGTATGGTAGACTCCTCGCCACTTTAATTAATATGTTCCAAAAGATGATAATTATCTTCTCACACTAATTGAAACCTTTTCCATAAGTTTCGTCATAATCACTTCATTATTGTAGGCTGTAGTGTGCATAAAGATACTGAAAAAACTTCAAAAAAATACAAAAAAGAATTTTTTACCGGAAGTGAAAAACCGGAAGTTGGGATGCATACTATACTGTGAACCGTACTAAATGTTTATGTATCAAGTTTCATCCAATTCGCTTATCAGGTACAGATGTTGGAGCTTCCAAAAAACAGGTGCTCTGGGGACCCCCACCACTATGTTCACTATCGCTAAAAAATTAATCAGCTTCTTGCCATACATATTTACATCTTTTTCCAAAGTGTCATTAAAATTTATTAACGAACGAATGTTTTATGCTCCCAAAAGGCATAAAAAACATGTTGGAGAAAACAACCTGTTCTAGGGTGGACCCCCAACCCTTTTTCCAATGTACTCCAAAGGCTGATAAAATCTTTCTCATGTTACTTGAAAGCTTTTACAAACGTTTTATGGACATCGATCGGTAATTGTAGGCTACAGTAGGGATAAACACCTGAAAAAAAACTTTTTAACCGGAAGTGACCAACCAGAAGTTGATATGCAGAAATATTGGAAACAATACTAAAACCTTATATACTAGGTTTCCATAAGATCATAAGCCGGGATTAGAAGTTATTGAAGATTTAAACTTAGAGGTGTTCGGGAGACCCCCCGCCATTTTGTTTAAAATTGAATTGAATCCAGATCTTCCATTTTCAAGTAAACCTGGATCATTTGCCAAAGTTTCATCAAGTTCCTATGCAGGAATGTCACCCATGTCGATAGTCACCGATGATAGATTCGGTGAACGGGATGAGTCGAGCAAGTATACGACATTAGCTAGTATTTTATATGCAGTGTTCAACAGTGTGATGCCACGATAGTTCGCACACTTTACACGGTCACCTTTCTTATGTAACGGAACAATGAGAGCTGTTTTCCATTCAGCAGGTAGTTCTCCTTGGTCCCATATTGCAAGAATCAGATCGTATATACGTGAGACAAGAGCTGCTCCTCCATTTTTAAATAGTTTTGCAGGGATTCCATTGATACCTGGTGATCTTCTTCTATTATTGGATAAGGGACAAAAATCTCCTCACTTTCCGGAGCAATTGCTAGAATAGGATGAACTTCATTCGTCCTATTCAGTAGTTCTTGAAAGTGGGGTCGCCATACGGCCAGCTCATCACTTTAATTTGTTGTAAACTCGTTGTTTCCATTTATGATGGCTGTGGATCCTGGGTGGAAATATTTTGTCAGATTCCTTGCATTGGCAAAGCACTCTTTCGAATTTCCATTTTGTTCTTCCATGAAGACCAATAAGACATCATACAAAACAAAGTTTCAAATGCTATAAAAAACCATAAAAAATATGACATACCAACTAGTCTCCAACGCATAATCAGTAATAATAAAAAAGAAGTTAAATCTTTTCTTAAAAACCATGAAAACATTGTCATAATTGCAGCAGACAAAGGTAATATTATGTAATGAAGCGCTGCTTCGTTGAATAACAACGAAGTGGCATAGCAGGTCGCGTACCTAGCGAGGTTGTATTAATAGCCCCAAACTAGCTGCAATCTATGGGATTGAGAAAGAAATCCTGCTACTTCAGCACAAATAAACAATCGTACGCGTGAAACATAAAAAGAGCAGATAGGAGAAAATAAGCAAGTGAAGACCTGAGACTCTGGCGACCTTCATACGCGAAAAGAACCACGATCTCCACGTCCAACCGTCTACTTCATCACACTATTTCACACTTTCACTCCTCATACGCTCGCGCACTCTCATCCACATACACACGCCCACATTTACACACATATGCACACAATCACCCATACCTCATCCATGCCCCTAAGTTTTACATTTCAAGATATTCATCCTTCACTTCCACTCTAACATCCCACCACATAGAGACATAGAGATTTCATTGTGATACGCTTTATGTTTAAAGACAAGTAAAAACAAGGGCGGTACTTAAGGATGAAATTTTACACCAACATGACGGTAAAATAATTTGAAAAGTTCCCGTTAGTGATTGAATTATTTATTCGATTATTGTGGTAATCGGTTACATTCATATATAATTTCATGGACCAAATGGTAACAAATATTGTAAGTTTTCTGACAGTAAAAATCCCGCGCATTCAAACTTCCAAAATGCACAAACAGAACTAGTAAGAAAAATATCATTTTGTTTATTTCACTGTAAATTGTTAACCCCTTAATGTTTTCTCAGTAGGAAGTAATATATTTATATCAAAGGTCCATTTGCTAGTTTGGTAAAAATAACAATGATACAGAATACCAATTTATCCCTCTTTATAACACCACACCCAGGATAGATTATGAATTACAGTATGTTCATGTCATGTATCCGTTTGATGTTATTGCGTCTGCGCAAAGTCAACAATCCCAACATCAATTATTATTAACCCTAGTTTAAATTAAATTAAAATATAACATCAGAGTCCACAAATAACGGTAGATCTTGGCTTGATGTGATCGAGTAAAAAACAGGTTTGACATCTAAAATAAAAAATATAGGCAGCCTTTACTACTTATGATAGCCGTACACATCAATGTTGTGTGGAAAGAAACTCATTTAATCTAACACATTCTCCTCTGAGACATACGCGCATGCACCACATACACTCGCTCATACATATCCCCATCCACATATCCATATACACACACTCGTACACCTACAAACATAACCATAATCATTCATGCACAAAAGAAATAAAATAAAAACCATATATGACTCACCCCATAATGTTGTCCAGCCCTACTCTCCTATCCTTCAAATTCAATCGCTCATCTCCCTCAGGTCATACAAAGACCAAAGCTCTGCCAAGGTGATTGCAAATTACAACCGTTGTTAAGATCCAAATTTTAGATAAATTAACGGTTGCAGAAAATGGTAATAATTTATGATAGATATAATAAATCAATCTGGAAACTGTGATGGTAGCAATTTAACGATAGATAACCTTGAAACAAAATAGCCACTGGTGGAAATAAAATCGTTGATCTTACTAACAGCAGGTTTCAGCGATGATTCACCGTTAACTCTCGGTGATGAATATGATGATAACAACTTGCAAACAACGTTAATGGTTGTAAGACACCATTAAAAGCACTAATCCAGACAGTCTCAAGATCACTTGTAAATTTTTGTCATGGATCGTCGAACTTTATTATGATTTTAATATAAGTAGCCGTTGGGATAGATGTTATCGCCCGAATTTGGAAATGACGTCAACCATTGAATCTATCTACCAAAACAGCTTCAAGGACACCTATAGTTTATGGATTCAGATAACTGGATAAATCATGGCACCCATATATATAATTTTTGTTTCATTTCATTTGTTTTAATTTTCATTTAATTTGATTGATACATGGAATATAATTATACTAGGAAATTTTACTAGTCACTGACACTCAATATGAATTAAATATTAAATTCCAATTTTAACTAAATAATGTACGATTCTTTAATTAACTAGATAACTTCACAAACATACGGCGATTAAACTTTTTTTTTTGTAAATAAATAAATTGATTAATTTTTAACTAAATAAATAGATAGTTTCATAAACATTTAGCGATTATTATTTTTTTTGTTATTTGGCATTAATTGGACTTTTGAAATTAACATGCTAACTTCAACTCAACAAAGTTGTAAAACTTTAATTACATAAATTTGTCTACTTAATTTTAAGAAAAAATCTCGTGAATTTCACAAAAAAAACCATTCTAGAATGTAGACATTCACAATGAACAAAAAATGACAAAATTTCACAATCAATCCGATAAAAACAGACCGAGCAAAAATGGCGCTCGCTACGGCACAAACATATAAATAATTTTTTTCTTTTATTTTGGTTCACTGGCACTAAATAGGCAAACTTGAACCTCATAAATTGGTATTATTTTAAACCACATAAATTTGCCTAAGTAATTTTTAAGCACACCGTCGCTAATTCAATAAAAAAAATATTTTCTAATGTCGACATTCAAGATGTACGATTAACAAAAAAAACTTCATCACAACTTGTCAAATTAGACAACACAGTTCATATCGAAAAGTCATCGCCAGACTAAGAGAAACTTCATGTCTTCAATCACGTATTTATAGCTAAAGTCACGCCGCTTTTGAACCACAATAAATCCATAAACACGGTACAGTTGGTTTCTGGGGTATTTCCTTCGTTCATTATTTATACCCACTAATAAATTTACATAGCTAATTGGTATAAAAAAAATTGAAAAGAATTAAATGATAAGCATTGATTATGATACGATTGTAAGAATTATACATAAAAATAGTGCGATTATGAATCAATGGTATTGTACAACTGTTTTATGACAACTTGACAGCGACCAACGATTACAAATTGAATATAGGAAATTACATTGGGAAATAGCACACAACACATTTAGGATAACTTTTAAACGGAAACCATTGTAGATGACGACTACGGATTGAGTATAAGAAACTTCGTTCAAAAGAAAAAACGAAAGCAACTATGAAAGTTTCGGCTCAGGCAAATCCAATGCGTGGGGGAGAATGGTTCGACTCTCAATCACGAAGTTTGAATCACACTTCATAACAATTACTGTGGCAATGAACAAAAACAAATTAAATTCAAAGATCATGAGTCTTCTCGGCGATAAAACAACATATAAAATATATAAGGACCAGACATTGATTTTGTTAACGAAATTAAAGAATTTTTAAAAACTGTTGGTGGAAAATGGTTTCATTACCGCCAACGTAGCGGGCAAACTTTACACGAGTTCTCCAACACCTCCAAAGCTCTATATGGTTTACCGAAGAAAACGTACCAATTCGACCTATAGTCAGCTATGTGAACTCACCAACATTTCGTATGTCAAAATTCATCGCTGAAATTCTACACCAATCACATTACGGAAGGTACAACATAAACAATTCATTCGAATTCCAAAAGGAAATGACGTCGATTGAACTACTAGAGAACGAAATCTTGAACTCTTATGATGTTACATTGCTTTAAACAAATGTTCCGATTCATACTGTTTTGGATTTAATAAACGATAGTTGGGACACAATCCAACCTAATACAACCATGGACAAAACACATTTCTTGAAATGCATGGAAATTTGTGCTATCGATTCCAATTTTTTTATATACAAAAATGTCTTCTATAAACAAACATTCGGGTGTCCTATGTTCTCCCCACTCGCACCAGTCATGGCCGATATGCTGATAAAACATTTGCTGATGGTTACAATTCCGAAATTCCCATTTGAGCCATTATCTGTGTATAAATATGTCGATGATCTCATCTTACACATAAACACTGCCATCGAAAAATTAAATTGATATCATGAACGAATAAGTTTCACATTTGAAGCAGAAAATGAAGGAAAACTAGTCTACCTCGATCTCCGATTGGTTCGGACGAATGAAAATAAAATCGTAAAGAAACCATTCATAAAATCAACTAGTAAATGGAGAGCTCTAAACTTCAACTCCTTCCATCCATTCACACATAAGAGAAATATTGTGAACGGAACTGTCAACCGATTATCACGGTTGACTTTAGCATGCTTCACCGGGGACCAAAATCAACTAATACATGCGATACTACAAAAAAAACAACTATCCAACAAATTTCATCGTTTCATCAATACAAAACCATCTCTCAACAAACAGCGAGTATCAATCTCGCCAACCTGTTAGTTAATTAGTAGATCTCAACAAAATTTGTCAGGACCAACACAAAATCAAGAGACCAGAAACGAAACAGGAGTTGTCTACACCTCCATCTCATATATCCCAAAGCTATCAGAAACGGTTTCGCACATTTTGAACAAATTTATCACTAACGATGAGAATGCATTGTTTTTAGGGTTCCGTTTTTTATACGGAACACTATTGGTGAGAATAAAACGATTTTTTCACATTATATCGATTATCTCGTAAACTATAAATGCTATGAACTTGAAATTTGAGGTGCATATAAAAATAATCTGTCCACATGAAATGACGGATACAAATAAAACTAAAGTGGTTTTCGTTTGGTTTACAGGGGTACGATGTGAGACCTTTGAGAAAATACATTTTTTTATAGATTCAAATAGGGTATCATATGAAAGGGCTTTATTTCAGTATTCCTTAAAAATTAATTTTGGAATTTTACACCTCACCATTTTTTGTATAATTTTGAATAATGACGTTTTCTTCGTGTTTTCTTACCTCGATTAGCTCCGAACCTAACTGATCGAAAATTTTCAAATGTACTTGGCATGATGGAAAAATTAGTACGTTTTTAATAAAAAATATATATACGTGTCATATTCTCATAATTCGATTTATTAAGGGGGTGGAAATGAGGAGGGGTAAAAACGCTATTTACAATGTGGTCAAGTGGGATGTCTTTTGAAAGAGCACTTTATTTAGAAAACATATCAGTTTTTTTTAGAATTTTGCGATGCACGGTTTTTGAGTTATGGATAAAAAAGTGCAACTTTCTGACCGTTCCCCCCCTACGTTTGGACACTGATTGACAGAAAAATTTGAAAAAATTCACAGCGTTAGGAAATTTGGTAAATTTTGTATGAAAATTATAGCGAGGTCTCAAAGAATTATATTTCTGTGTGTTTACGGGACCGGTGTAGAGAGGGTAAAAAAAACCTTTTTTGACCCAAGCGAGTGAGGTGTTATTTGAAAGAGCGTCTAATTTAAAATTTGTTGCAATTTTTTTTAGAATTTTGCGGTGCACAGTTTTTGAGTTATGGACAAAAAAGTGCAAAATTCAGACCGTGAAATTACTGATAGATGCAAATAATTTAATAATTCAACTGGATATTTTACAATCTAGTCAATTAAACTCAAGATGACTAAACTGATTAAATATATTGTTTAATGTACATCAGAATGAAATGTGTTATATTTAAGTGATATATCTTTATTCCATTTTCTTAAAGAGATTTGTTGCATTGTAGATCATAATTATAATATGCAACAATGTTGTGCGAAATCTTTTACGTCGACGTAGAATATTACCATAAGATCTCGGTTATATTAGGTTTCACGAAACAATTAAAATAATTCACGAAACAATTAAATATATATATATTTACCTATTATTTATTGTGAAATATAACTAAACTCATTCTCAGCTAATTCACTAACAATTATTTACAATCATTTTTATCGATTAAAAATATTTAAACTTGAAAGTAAGAACGTGTAAATCATTATTTTTTTTTTGTAACACCAGCTTAAAAAGGAAAAATTTTTTTTATATCTTTTTCATCATCTACTTGATAAAAAAAAAATAAATTTTAAATTTTTTTCATACGCCACAAATGTGCCAAGATAGAGAAGGTTACCAAGGGTACAGAACATAGCTTCTTTCGTCGATGAACCCGATCATCTGGATATTGTTTGGGTATAGCAATTATTTGATAGTAGGGATTAATTGTTGATTACTTGAATGTGGGCTTGTTTGTCCGGCTCCTCAATTATAGTTTTGCATAAAATCATAGAACATCCAAATGGAATTGAATATTTACTTTTTATCCATCCATTTGATGTAGTAAAAGATGTTTCCAAGTCGTAGTTTATAATGGTTTTTTTATGGGTACTAATATAACGGAACTATCAATGTATCGTGAAGTCTGGTGGGGTAGCACTACCCCTGGATGAATGAAACCCACAAGAAGTGTTAATTGCAGACCGAAATGGTATATCTTTTATTAATTGAATCTCCCGAGTACACACCAAATGCTTTTTCTATCGTTTCAGTGGGAAGATCTATGAACAAGATTGAGTTAAATTAATAGCTGAATTAATTAGTGAATTAATAATTTATTGCTAAACCTAATCCGTGCTACCAATTTTCATAATACTATCTGGTAATTAACAGTGGTTTTCACCCGTGTGGGCTTGCAAGAATATTTTAATAACCTAAATATAATTTATAAAGTACAAAAAAAACGAAAAGTGAGCCATTGAATACCGAAAAGATCTGCGCCCAGGGATTTAACTTTGGTAGAAGGAAATGCTCGAATAATTGGGTCATCATAGGCAGATTACTTCAAGTAGAACTCAGGAGTTAATAATTAAGTTTCATTTTTTTTTTGGTCGTGTTTACAGTTCAAAACATTAATCCCCTTTTGCATCATAATAGCTTTATCCCATAGGTACTAATTCTTTTTATCTCAAGTTTCGACATGTATCTTATTCTACTCTCAGCCTTCAGGGTACCTGTAAATGAAATCTACATACTACATATGGTTTCCATTAAGTATTATATATATTAGGCGATTTAACTCATTTACCAGACATAAAACATATAGTTCTTCGTAATTTATTGTATAACCAATTTATATTAAGTTGGGTCATATATTGATTGCCGGCTTGCACTGATAATTTTTTTTTTAAATTGCATAATAATGTATTATTTCATAGCAAACTGCTCTTACATATTGGGTATATGACTGTAGGTATGGGTGTATGTGTGCATGTGTGTGTGGGAGGGTGTGAGCGTGTATGTGGTGTGAGAGCGTGAGAGTATGCGATTGAATGTGGGGTTGAACGTGCTGATCGTGGTTCTTTCGTCAAAGGGGTCGCCAGAGTCTCAGTTTTTCACTTGTTATTTTTTTTCCATTTCCGTAATTATTCTGAATTCGCGTACTTTTCTGTATTTGTACTGGAGTAGCAGGGTTTACCATTCGAACTCCATACTGTGATTAGCCGGAGCACAAAAATAAAACCTCAATTAGTTACGCGACCTGCTATGCCGCTTCATTGGTTCGCCAATGAAAAAGCCCTTCATAAAAGATTTAGAGCACCGCATGGTCCATGCATCATATGACGTTTCACATATTCATGTAGTTTAGGAAAAAGAATGGGATTAGGGATTTCAGTACATACAAATTTATTAATCATTTCATTCCCATCAATTCTATCTTCATCTGATAAATATAACAAAATATGAGCATGCGGAAGACCACGTTTTGAAATTCAATAGTATATATAAGTGCTTTGACAGAACCGAAAATCTTTTTTTTCATTAAATTTCATCATTCACCACATTCCATGTCATCTATCATAAAAAAAAACAAACAACTCTCACTCTTTGAATACGATAAACTTTGAGAAATGAAATTTAAAAACACTGAAAAGAAAATATAAAATACTATAATAAAAATTCTAACAATCTGTCAAACTATCATACCAAACACACACATTACAAAATTGTCGAAAAAAAACAAAGAAAAATAACGTCTATACTCTACCAAATCATTGCATAAACTGGAAAAAATATATAAAATACTATAAACAAAGAAAGGCTTGGACGATCCCATTTGATTTGATTTAAGGAGAGGCAGTTGAATTCAAAAATACATTTAAATTCGTCTATAACTTTTTTATTTATGATCCGAAAAATCTCAAGAACCTCTCAGATCTAGGTCACACTAATATCAGCTAGCAGTGCAAATTTGGAATGAGTGAAAATTCGAATAAAAAAGCCTTAGGCTGTACAAAGTACAAAGTTAGCGTATTAATATATAAGATAATTCTAAAATAAATTACAATGTTTTCTAAATTAGGTACTCTTTCAAATGACACCACCGCTTGACCACATTTTAAATAGTGTTTTTACCCCTTCTCATTTCCACCCCCTTAATAAATCTAATTATGACACTTTTATATATTTTTTCATATCATTATATGACACTTTTATATATTTTTTATTAAAAACTTACTAATTATTCGATCATTCCAAATACATTTGAAAATTTTCGTTTGGTTAGGTTCGGAGCTAATCGAGGCAAGAAAACACGAAGAAAACGTCATTATGCAAAATTATACAAAAAATAGTGAGGTGTAAAATTCCAAAATAAACTTTGAAGGAATACTGAAATGAAGCCCTGTCATATGATGCCCTACTTGAATCTATAAAAAAATGTATTTTCTCAAAGGTCTCACATCGTACCCCTGTAAACACAACGAAAACCACTTTAGTTTCATTTGTTATCGTCATTTCATGTGGACAGATTAGTTTTATACGCACCTCAAATTTCAAGTTCATAGCATTTATACTTTACAAGATAATCGATATAATGTGAAAAACTTGTCAGCAAACTGCTCAATACCTCTCCATTTAGCGTTTCGAGAAAATATTTCAAAGTCAACAATTCATATTTCTTTCAAAATTCCAAAAATATTGTAAAAATTAAATAAAATCAAAAATTCAAACTTTTTTCAAACAAAATTCTAAAAATATTTCAAAAATTATTACAAAATCAAAGATTAAAACTTTTTTCAAAAACTCTAAAAATATTGCATAAATTATAACAAAATCAAAATTTTTAACTTTTTCCAAAATTATAAAAATTATAATAAAATCAAAAATTTAAAATTTTTCAAAATTCTAAAAATATTCCAAAAATTTTTACAAAATTAAAAATTGAAACTTTTCCCAAAATTCCAAAAATATATCAAAAACTATAACAAATTCAACAATTTCCATGTTCAATTATATTTACGTAAACAAACAGCAAAATTTTTTTTCCAAAAACTTATCTAAAAAACTAAATAAAATAATTTTCTTGACACACTTGACAACATTTTTTGGACAAACTTATAATGCCACATAATTCTTAATATAATAATAACTAGGAGGGCCCGGCGTGCTTGGCTACGCTTATAAATAAAGTTTTTGCGTAGACATTTTGTTGACGTAGAAGCAATGATTTCAAAAAGTGGTAATGAGAAATG
Source organism: Diogma glabrata (assembly GCA_963693315.1). Classification (NCBI taxonomy): domain Eukaryota; kingdom Metazoa; phylum Arthropoda; class Insecta; order Diptera; family Cylindrotomidae; genus Diogma; species Diogma glabrata. The sequence goes on along the minus strand of OY856186.1, from coordinate 426,743,373 downwards.
CTAGCATATAATTTTTAATTTTTCTTTTTAAATATATGAATGAAAAATAATCAGAACTTTAGCTGATCAGTTCGGATATATGAAAAACTAGCGATCAAATAAGTTTTCAACTAAGCTTATTTGATCTCTAACTTATTTGATCGCTAATTTTTCATATATCCTACTGATCAGCTAGAGTTCTGATTATTTTTCATTCATATATTTAAAAACAAAATTAAAAATTATATGCTAGCATTTCTCATTACCAGTTTTTGAAATTATTAATTAATCATTACCCTTCTTGTATCTATTATCAAGAGATGCACCACGTACATCAACACTCATACCATTATCACGTCGTCGGTACAAAGGATAAGGATAAGATTCTTTAGTATTTTCAGAAAAAGGTTTTGGAAAATTCTTACTACATTTACCATCTCTCATACAAACAGAATTGGGATTTAGAGCACCACATGGTCCATGCATCATATGACGTTTCACATATTCATGTAATTTAGGAAAAAGAATGGGATCAGAGATTTCAGTACATACAAATTTATTAATCATTTCATTTCCATCAATTCTATCTTCATCTGACAAATTTAATAAACACATCAGGCAGGAATTAAAGCAGGGTTGTGCCGTAGACAAAATAGATTACTTTACATGTATAGATTACGCATAGATTAAATGTAAATTACGCGAGATATTTCCGTGTAATTTATAATGTAAACTATAATGTAATCTATTTAATTGATATGTAAATTCTAAAATTTTTTAGCAATAAATTAACTTTTTTCAAGATCGCAAGATCTTATTTTTGACAATATTACTGATCATGTCTTTTAAGAAAAAGTTTTCAGTAGGGATAATACAATATTTCCACATATTTCTTCATAAATCAAAATTAATAGATTACGCCAAATTTAGATAGATGACATAGATTACATGTAATGTAATCTATTTTAGATTACGCGTAAAGGAACAACCCTGAATTAAAGCACCAGTACGATGATAAAAAATTTTATGAATTTTAAAATGATAAATACCACGAGCAATTCATTTCTTCATTCACAACATTTATTTCACCATTAACACCATTCATGACACCATTCATTTATGAAGAAAAAACAGAACAAAATTTTCACATTCATTCACTTAATAAGAATACTAAAAAATTAGTGAAGGAATTGTAATTTGATAAATTTGGTAAATAAACTTATAAATTACATAAGCATTTATTATTGTCTGTATAAAATCTCTACTTACCTAACTCCCTACCTAACTCCTTACCTTACCTAACTCCTTACCTTACCTAGCTCCTTGCCTTACCTAACTACTTACCTAACTACTTACCTAGCTCCTCACCTTACCTAACTCCTTACCTTACCAACTACTTACCTAACTCCTTACCTTACCTAACTCCTTACCTTACCCAACTCCTTACCTTACCTAGCTCCTTACCTTACCTAACTACTTACCTAACTCCTCACCTTACCTAACTCCTTACCTTACCTAACTCCTTACCTTACCTAGCTCCTTGCCTTACCTAACTCCTTACCTTACCTAACTATTTACCTAGCTACTTACCTACTTTATTTAAAAAATCAATATAGGGTCCGCGTTGAACCCCGAACCTTTCTCACAACCCACTACATCGACAATGACAACGAAACGTTTTTATGTTCTAGCTAAAATACATTTTACATATTATGCTTAATATATTCTTTTCAGTTAATTCAGTTGTTTCAGTCAAATCGAACACGGCTATTATGAAATATTTCTCTAAAGCAGGCTACAGACCTACAATCAATTTGTCAATCAATTCGAAAACGAAAATAAACGAAATAAAATTTAGTGTAAAAATCCCCTAAATTTTATTTCGTTTATTTTCGTTTTCAAAAAAAAAAAAACAAATTGATTGACAAATTGATCTGTAGCCTGCTTATCTTGTTTTGCACAGAAAGAACAATTCAATTTTATGAATTTTTTCTTTAATTTCTAATCAATAGAAAATATTTAAAAACAAAGAAAAATAATAATTAAACCAAAGAAAATCAAAGAAAAATAATAATAATAAAAAAACAAAGAAAAATAATACGTCTATCCTCTCCGAAAGCAATGCATAAACTAAATTGAAATTTGAAAAGAAAATATAAAATACTAATAGTAGTTTAATCAATGAGTGAATAATGAAGTAGTTTATTCTCAAGCAAAAGTTTAAAATTCGAGCGAGGCACGAGCGAGAATTTTAATTTGCGAGAGAATAAAATTCATTATTCACGAATCGATTACAATACTTTATTCTCTGACAAAGATTTTATTATAAAAAAGAATTGTGTATTATAAAAAATAAAAACATTTTCTTCAATTAAAACAATAAATCTTTATTGTTTTAATTGATAAATCAAATTTCTTAATAAAAAAACCCTGATGATAAAAAACGCCCTTCTCATACAATCAACCAAGTTCAACTAAACGAAATAAGAGAATTACTCAAAATTTGATTTTTGAACAAAACTTATCAAAGCAAATGTGATTATAATTTGAAAATAATTTTAATGAAATCAAAATAATTTGACCAATTGGAATCATACCAATTGAATAAAAGTTTCATTAGGCAATAGGTTAAGTTCATTAGGGTATAGGTTAAAAAACAATACAATAATACATACTATTATTATCGAAAAAACATACAAATAAAGCTGATATAGTTAAATGGAAGAGAATAAATAATAATAATAAAAAAACAAAGAAAAGACTTGGGCAATTTCGTATTGTATAGCGGGGGTCGTTAAATTCAAAAATACATTTTAATTCGTCTATAACTTTTTTATTTATGATCCGATTTGTGTGAAAAATCTTCAAAATCTAAGTTACACTAATATCAGTTAGCAGTGAAAATTTTAAATGAATCCATCTGCGAATAAAAAAGCCTTAGGCTCTTCAAAGTTTTTCGTTAGCATATTAATATATAAGATAATAAAATTCATATCAAACAAATGAATTTTATTTTTGTCCAAAAAATTGGGTAAAAAAATAAATAAAAATCTTCCTTTTGACACACTTGACAACCCTTTTTTGACAAACTTATAACGCAATAATCTATATTTTGGTCTCACATACCAATCCCGACCATCAAGATTTCTTCAAATTCAATGTTCCTACTCGTAATCACTTAAAATGAACGTTTTTTAAGCGAAAAATATGCAAATTTCCTTGTTTCGACACACTTGACGATTTTTTGACACACTTCCGGTACAGTTATTGAACACCTCGTCCTTTTGGCTCTTCTCATTGAGTAAACCTATTTTAGAAAAAAAAATTTTGAAATCCGTCCAGCGGTTTTCTAGATTTCGTAGGTTGTGACGGATGGACGGCCGGACGGCTGACAGACAGACATACATTTTTTTTGCTTTTTTAGAATCAGTAGGTCCTAAAACGTTGAGAAATGCCAAAAAAAGTGGGGGTAAGAATTTCACTTTGAGCTCATGAATGCAATGCTTAGGTCTTTCAGACCGAAGTAATATTTAAATTTCAATATTAAAATAGTAATAGTTCATTGTTGTAGAAAATCTAATCAAATCCATGAGCTGCTTTGTGTTCTAATATTGTGATAAGTGGCATAACTTTTTAGATTAGAAGTCAAATCTTCTGATTTTGTGACAGTAATTTATTTGGGTTTTAGTATATATAATCTTAGTTTTAGTACATTTAAATAAACAACAACAATAGATAAGATAAACTTTAAGTCACTTAAAATTTTAGTCTAAACAGATGATATTTTTATTTTAGTTATATTTAAATAGTTCGACATGGGCATCGCTACAAAATATTGTTTGTTAATGTTTATTTTAACAATATCGGTTGCACAATGTCTAAAAATTTTAATTATCGTACCGACATTTGCTAAATCCCATTGGATTTTCGGGTCTTCGATTGGTAAAAGTTTGGCGCATGCAAATCATCAGGTAACTATGATAAGTGCATATCCATTGGAAACTCCAATAAAAAACTATCATGATATTCATCTGGATGGATTATTACAATTAATTGACGGTAAAATAAATTAAGAATGTTGGAATTATATGTAACTTTTTTTATTCTAATATCATTCTTTCAGAAACAGAAAGAGGAAAAAGTGGTTTAGGGTATTTTGGTGCATCTTCATATACACTTATCTTTCGTTTAAAAAATTATGGTGTTGCAATATCAGAATTCATTTTAAGCCATCCGAATGTTGTAAAACTAATGAAAAATAAAAATGAAACATTTGATCTGATTATTCTTGAAATGTTTGAAGCAGAGTCGTTGATTGCACTTGGACAGTATTACAATGCACCTGTTGTTGGATATTCATCGCTTAGATCAACACATTATATTAATTACATAATTGGAGATCCAGTTCCTTTTTCTTTTGCTCCTCATTTAGGTTTGGAGAGTATATATAAGATGACATTCACACAACGAATTCAGAATGCAATGCTCTCGATTTTTGAATTTGCGATCAACGAATTTATTATTTTAAAGAAACATGAAAAACTGTATCAAAAATACTTTCCGAATGCAGATATGTCGTTTTCTGATATCTATAAAACAGGAGTTTCCTTAGTGCTCCGTAATTCTCATTCAAGCATAGGAGTAGTTAATCCTAGTACACCAAACATAGTTAATGTTGCTGGGATTCATATCGAAAACAAAACAACTACCCATCCTGAAGTAAGTTTGAAGATTATCTGAATTAAATTATTATATCAATTTATTTTTTACATAATTTTAGGATCTAGAGAATTTTATTGGAAACGCCGAACATGGAGTAATTTACTTTTCCCTTGGAAGCAGTATCAAAAACAAACACATTTCTAAGGATATACAAAAAAGCTTTTTGAACGCATTTTCGAAAATAAAACAAAAAGTCATTTGGAAATTTGATCTTGAGAGTACAGTAAATATTCCAGAAAATGTTTATGTTAACAGTTGGTTTTCTCAACAAAGCATTCTGTCGCATAACAACACGAAACTATTTATTACTCATTGTGGGTTAATGAGCATAGTTGAAACAATATCTGCAGGAGTTCCGATAGTTGGAATTCCAATGTTCGGAGATCAATATCAAAATATGGCATGTGCGAGAGAAGAAGGATGGGGTTATAATTTAAATTTTTATACATTATCAGAGGAATCTATTTTGGAAGCTATCAACACAGTTTTGACGAACAAGAGGTAAATATCAGCATGCATTTTTTAATTTTATAAATTTTCTATGCATTTTTTTCTTATAGTTATTTTGAAAATATGAGAAAAATTACGAAAAGTTTTCACGATCGACCAAGTTCACCAAAAGAAACAACGGTGTTTTGGGTTGAGTATGTTGCACGACATAAAGGTGCAGCATTTATACAGAAAACTACACAACAACTAAATTTCATTCAATATCATATGATTGATGTTCTTGTTGTAATATTTTTGAGTGTTTTAATTTTATTATTATTTATAAGTTTTATAGGACGACGGATTTTCTTTAGATTAAAATTTAAGAACAAAGTTAAAATTGGTTAAGGCAAAGTACAAGATATAAAAGATTGGATTTTTGATTAAAATATATAAGGTCCATTGAAATTATAACTGTTTTGATTTTAAAGATTCATTATCAATCCATATCTAATACTAATTTCTTTATTGGTACTCCTGACAGTAAGAAAAATATTACAATAAGATCTGTTTCTTCAACTAAATTGCTTTTTGTCAAGAATCTCAATAGATGCATCATAGAGGTAAGAATTACTGAATATTTAAATGAAGACCTGAGTGTTACAAATGCTAGTGTTTTTTAAAATTAATTGACGATTAAAAGATGCTAATCCACCGAAATATATCTCGTTTAAGTAAGGAATGCCAAATGAAGAATCTGTTAAACATCTGCATTCAACATTATGAACATTATGGTTTACTGACATTCGAATTAAGGAATTTCATTTTCCATTTTTTAGCATTTTTTGGAAGACCATAGTCTTAGGAACGGTTATTCTATTGGGAATAAATTTCCGTATAAATTTAACGCAGCTATGTTAGGGTCTTAACCAGTAAGACAATTACGTTTCCAGGAAAACCGCTTAAAAAAAATCTTTAAGACCCTCCCAATTCGCAGCTTTATAGTCCCAAACAAGACGAGGATCGGCTTTAAACTGTTTTGGAATTTGTAAATTTAACTGTGTAAAGATCAAATTATGATCTGAGCCACCTAAAAGTTATGGTACTTTAAATTGTAACAGGTAAGGGTCATTTGTTAAAAACAAATCAAGTAAATTACTATTTTATCCAGGAACGTCAGGCACTCTGGTAGGCTGATCTATAATCTGTGTAATTATGGTAAAGAGAAAATAGCTCAGCCTGTTTACCTATCTCATCAGTAGTAAATTAGTACGTAGTAAATTCTAAAATTAGTAGTAAATTCTATTATTTTCATTAGTATTAGTAGTAAATTCTAAAAAAATGCTATGATTTCTAAATTAGGTGCTCTTTCAAACGACACCCCACTCGCTTGGGTCAAAAAAGATTTTTTTTACCATCTCTACCCCGGTCCCCTAAGCACACAAAAATATAATTAGAGACTTCGCTAAAATTTCATACAAAATTTACCAAAGTTTCTAACTCTGTAAATTTTTACAAATTTTTCTGTCAATCGTGTCGAAACGTAGGGGGGAGGGGACGGTCGGTCTGAAAGTCGGGGGGTTGTTTAATGTTTTAACATCATTTCGGTTGTAAAAAAAACCTAAGTATTGTATTCATGAGCCAAAAGTGAAATTCTTACCCCCACTTTTTGGCGTTTCTCGACGTTTTAGGACCAACTGATTCTAAAAAAGCAAAAAAAAATGTATGTCTGTCTGCCGGCCGTCACAACCGATGAAGTCTAGAAAACGGTTGGAGGGATTTCAAAAAATTTTCTTTTTAAAAATAGGTCTACTCAATGGTAAGAGCCGAAAAGAGGATGTGTTCGATAGCTTTTCCGGAAGTTTGTCGAAAAATCGTTAAGTGTGTCAAAACAAGGAAATTTGCATATTTTTTGCTTAAAAAACGTTCATTTTAAGTGATTACGAATAGGAACATTGTATTTGGAGAAACCTTAATGGTCGGGATTGGAATGTGAGACCAAAAACTAGAATATTGCTTTATAAGTTTGTCAAAAAATATTGTCAAGTGTGTCAAAAGAATGATTTTCATTTTTTTTACTCAATTTTTTGGCAAAAAATGAAATTAATTATTTGTTTGACATGGCAAATGTTATCGAACATGAAATTGGACATGGAAATTTTTTATTTTGTTATAATTTTTGAAATATTTTTGGAATTTTGAAAAAAAGTTTGTATTTTTGATTTTATTATAATTTTTGGAATTTTGAAGAAAGTTTGTATGTTTGATTTTGTTATAATTTTTGCGATATTTTTAGAATTTTGGAAAATGTTTTTTGAATTTTTGATTTGGAAAAAGCTTCAATTTTTGATTTTGTAATATTTTTTGGGTGTTGAAAAGTATTTGTATTTTTGATTTTGTTATAATTTTTGGAATGTTTTTTGAATTTTGAAGAAAGTTTGTATTTTTGATTTTATTATAATTTTTGCAATAGTTTTAGAATTTTGGAAAAATTTGAATTTTTGAATTTGTGAATTAAAGAATTTTGCAATAATTTTAAAATTTTGTAAAAGTTTGAATGTTTGATTTTATTATAATTTTTGGAATTTCGAAGAAAGCTTGTACTTCTGATTTTGTTATAAATTTGGAATATTTTTGAAATTTTGAAAAAAGTTTGAATTTTTGAATTGTGAATTTGCGATATTTTTAAAATTTTAAATTTTAAGTTTATGTATTATAATTCTTGAAATCTTTTAAGAATATTTGAAAAAGTTTCAACCTTTGATTTTGTTAGAAATATTGCAATATTTTTAGAATTTTGAAAAATGTTTCAATTTTTAATTTTGTAATAATTTTTTGAATGTTTTTAGAACTTTAAAAAAAAAATATTCAAAAAAACTTGAAATATTTGAAAAAAAAAATGTTTTTAAGAAACGCTTTTCTTTACTTCATTGTTATGCATACTGTAAAAAAAATTGCTAAAAAGCAAAAAATAAAAATAATTCCAAAACTCAAATAAATTTTCTAAAAACCTCTGTAAAAAATTCAAAAATAAAAATAATTCCAAAACTCGAATAGATTTTCCAAAAAATTCAAAATCGAGAAAATCTGACACATTCGTTAAAGAAAAGCGTGGAACGCTAATCCTACACGCGAAACATTGACGGAATTGCGACTACTATCAAGGTGTGCATTTTCATCAATAACAACGTCTCGGTACAATGGGTTATTTGATTTAAACCATTCTAAGGCTGCGATAAATTTATTTCTGGAAACAGTGTAGTCTCGAATAGAATTTGCATTTTCTAAGCGTGGCGTTACTACTATAATATCAGCATCCAAGGTTGATCGAGGTAGAAACGGAGGAAGATTTGAAATGACGTCAAAAATGTCCAAGGCAAAAAGGATTGCTTGACCTTTAAATTCGTACTGCCCGTACAATCCAGAAAACTTGACAATTTTAAGAAAAGTGTGAATCCGAGACAAAAGACGTTGTTCAGCTTGAGAAAGTGCCTGAATTTCTGGTGGAATGTCGCTGGGGTCTAAATGGTTCTAGTAAGCTTTAGCAGGTAGAGTTGTTTTGTTACTTCTTAAGTGTGACTTGCCGCGGTGACAAACTGTAAGGCGAACTTATTTTTTAATTTAGGCAGCATCCAATCTGGAGGTCAGATTGGAATCTGGTAGTTTGACACTTAGCACTGCTTCGTAAAAATATCACATACTTTGTCTGCAAAAGTGTTAACTTCAGCCTCAAAATCGTCGTAGCAACAATTTTGAGCTGTGGTAGTAAGCTGATTTCTTCCTTCATCTGGATTTTCTTCTTGACGTTCTGCTTCTTTACGTGCGCGTTGGCGTTGATATACGTTTAAATTTGATAACATACAAATGTAGGCCGAAATCGGCGAAAATTTTTGAAATTAATTGTTAATTTATCGAGAAAATACCTAATTTATGAACGTAAAATGCATAATTCTGTATAGTTTATCTATCGATCTTTATGTTGTGCAAACTTCAAGTCGCTACGTTAAGTAGATCGAGAGAATTTGAATATTTCCGTTGAAAATCGTTTTTTTTATTTAAACAACGAATAAACAATGAAAATTTTTAGTTAATATGATATTCGTGTATTTTCATCGGATATACGTATACCTGCAAAGTTTCATTCATTTTCATTGAATATAAGGCAGTCAAATTAACTTTACAAGATTTGATCCAATAGTGTGAAGTAAAGAAAAGCGTTTAAAAAATAATAATAATGATAAAATAAAATCAAATAAAATAAAGTACTAAAATAAACAGTACGAATCCAACTGTTCTTTTTAGAACAACGATTTTGTTGTATTACGACTATATTCAACAATCATCTGTATGTTTATGGATGCAGCTATTATTTTTTTTTCTCATGTAATTTGTTTGAAGGATGATATCCAACAAGCAGACCTTGCGGGTGAAAATTCCATTTATATAAATAAAATGATGCAATCATAATTGATGATGATGTGGTGGTGGCCGTGGCCTTGGTTTCATTGGGTTTTGGAGTCGCCGCAGTACATTTTCTTTGTACCTTTGATTTCCTTTTAAACCGTATCGCGTGCATTTCAGCACATTTACAATACGCTGAGGAGGAAGATTCGAACTCACAAACTGAGTATGGCCGGAACGCACTCTAGGCGCGTGACTCAAGTTCATGATTGTTAGTCTCTGAACCAGAACCAACTGCTGCTTATTAAAGATTGAACTCGATCGAATTTAAGAAGACATTTGAGAGGCATGCAATGTGTTGTCATCATTGTTAACTAAGTAACCAGTTTGTGTTTGCATTAATTGTATTTTATTTAAATTTTTACTTTCTATACATAAACCCTTTACTCATTGGCTGATGTTATTATAGTATGACATTAGAACATACAAAAAATAAAATTTATGAAAAGATAGAGGACAGAAAAGTATTAAATAATTTAAATAAGAATAAAAAAATTTGAAATTTATTTGTAAAAGCTGCTATCAATTGTATTATTTTTGCTATTACTTACTGATTAATTCAGCAACAAAACAAGTTTCTTACAATATACCATTAGAAAGGTCAGAAACCATTTAATTAGTTTTGTACAAAATTTTATATTATGTAATTAAGATAACAACAAACCGATTGTTAATGAATGGCCTTGATTGCAATTTTCAATGTTATAAAAAGTTATTTCAGTCATAATTAAAACACACTTAATTTTTCACATTTTGGCTAGCATACGTGGAGCGTTTTTACTGCATTGGAAATTCAAATTTATCAATAAACTAACTACCCTACGTGGAAAATCTACCATAAAATCACACTTCATTGACACCAACCGAATTCATATTCACCGAACATTAGAGCGCAAACTCTACATTTTTCCAAAAAAAAAAACATTATCGAAAAAAATTTCCCCTCTTCTATTTTCATTGATATTTTGATTTTCATTTACTTTATAAGCATAAAATACATATGAAAAAGGGAAAAAGATAGAATGAAAATTATTTTCCGAATTCGAAAATTCTATTATGTGTTCTTCATCAAAACAAAATATCGACACTTCTCGTATACGGGAACCGCCTTTAGTTCTAAAGTTATCATTATACAATTCGGTTCGTTATCAACTAAAATAAAAGAAAATTGTTTTTTTTGAGTTTTAATAAAAAAATTTTCTTCTAACTATACCTAAGACATAATAATAATTAGTTTAAATTCTCAGTGTGAATTAGTCAGTGTTCTTTGTGGAATTATAAAAGTTTAGTGTAATGTGAGTGAACGGAAGAAAATTCAAAAAATAAAAATAAACAAAACAATCCATCATCAAAGTGATTTACCAAATAAAAGTGTATTTACCAAAAAACAAAAAAAAAAACTTTTTATGGTCAATTTTTGTTTTAATTCAGATACACAAGACACAATACAGTAAGTTAAAATGTTAAAATAAATAAGAAATAAATCGAAAGATACTCAAAATGTCAAAGATGTAATCGGTCTCATCAAATCAGATGTTCTATTCGTGTACTGAACATACATACATATATTTGTTTTTAGTCTTTTCCTGTTTTCCTTATTTTCTTTTTATAAATTGTTTTTTCGGTGTTCTTAGAAATAAAACAACAAAGTTAACACAGTTAGATTATACGATAATAGAAAAATGATGACGACCACCCGGAGTCGAAATTTTTTATCATTAAAATAAAAATTATTAGAAAAATTTATTGTTTGGTTTTTAATTTAAGATTAAATGAAAACGAAAGAAAATGTGTTTATATTTTTTATTTGATTGTCTTTCATGGTAATATTGTTAGCGGGAGGTGGATTATCAGGGATGATGGAACGGAAATGTTTGTATTATAAATTAGACGTCATTATCTTATTTCAATTGTTTTGATATAGGAAAGAAGGTTGTTATCATAATTGGTTTTAAATTGTTGCTTTTATTTTATGTAAACGGAAGGACATTACTTCTTATTTTATTTAAAAGGTTGTGTAACAAGTAACAACTAATATACGAATATGCTAAGCTTGCCAGATTTTTTTTGCAGGCATTCCGGGCCGGAAAATCCGGGCGGTTTTTTTATAAATCCGGGCAAAATCCGGGCGACAAGTGTCAAAATTTCCATTTGAAAAGCCGGTCGAAATCCGGGCGAAATACAAAATTTTTAAAAATCGCACAGAAAAGAAGAAAACAAAAAGACTATGTTTTTTCATAAATAACCTTTGAAAACTCTTTATTGCTTTGAAATGTTGAAATATATTTTGTTAATAATATTTTTAATGCTGTTTATTACAGAAAGAGTTCTATGCTTAAATTGTCAACATTGTATTCAATCAATCTCCATCGAAGTCGATGACTGTCCACTCTCTTGAGTACCAAACAAACTATCAGCTCTCATTTTGTATTTTTCACTTCCAGCAACTTTTTGGAGAAAACCAGCATCTTCTTTTATTTTTGTATAAAACTCTGGACATGTCTCCTTCCAGTTGAATTTTACCATCAATTGTGCCCGAACGTTTTCCAGTGTCAATTTGCCTTTTTCTTTTGTCCAAATGTCATTGATGTGAGAAAATACGCGCTCAGTTGTCGTATTGGCCGCCGCTGGGATAACTAAACCAAACTCCACGATTTGCAGCAAACGATTGAACGAACGAGAGCACAATATATAAATTATAAAACGTTGAAATGATGTCAATTGTTTATATATTTTCATATGAAACATTGAAAATAACAAGATTTAACATGTGAAACATATTTGAATAAGAAAGATACAGATTATTAAAATTTTGACTATAAAACGAATTAATATTATATATATATTTTTTTTTTCAATGAACAAATGTTGGAAAAATCCGGGCGATTTCCGGATTTTGTTTAGAAATCCGGGCGTCCGAACCGGGCGATTTTTCAGCCAAGTTTTACCAAAAAAAGCCGGGCGAGTCCGGCTTTAGCCGGGCGATCTGGCAAGCTTAGAATATGCAGATCAATAATTGGTTTCGGACAAAATGGAACTGATAATACCTTTCACTTTGTATGCACAAATTTGGGTTCTCTTCGTAGTCCGTTATAGTAAATAAAGAACGTACAAGTATGTTGGTCTGTTAATCTAATATTTCGAAGAAGGTTAGATATGTTATCGGTTATATATCTTATCGCCTATTAACAAGTACTCATGCCATTTAAATTTACCAAAGGTGATCTAGCTAATCAGATGTCTGAACATCAGATCTGATAATTCTTTGAAATAAAAAAATAAAAGGAGGAAGTAAATCTTTCAACAATTTGCAGGAACAATACTAAAATTTGGTTGCCAATAATCCAGCTAGTGCCTAGTATATTTCTTGATCATGTGAACCTTTCTTTTTCTCAATGATAAAATCCTACATAAAATTAAATGAATGTTCGTTGTTTCATCATTCAAATAATATCGTTTCATCACTAAAAATAATTATGATAGAGAATGCTAACGTTGACTGAATACTGTTCATTCCCCAGCGCCAGTGGTATGTGATATCTAACGTTAACTCGTATCCCAAGAGCAGACACTTGAGTATGGAAAAAGTATTGGAATGAAATAGATGCCGAGATCCAATACTAGGTAGGGTTGCACCATAATCGGCCATATCGGCCGTTTTGCCGATTAATCGGTATCGGCTTCTTTGTCCCATTAATTGGCTGATTATCAACACATGGGTTTTTAATTGTTTATTGCATTTTAAACAAAACAAATTCTGTCAGCCATAGTTGAAAAACTTTTTAAAAAAGGATAAGATTGAGGACTGTTTAAAAATATGACAAATCTATTTATGTATTTCTGCATTTTTGTTGATAACTTGACAGTTCTAACTTTCGAAAAAGTTAATTTAAAATAGTGTTTTTTTTTTTAAATAAAGTACTGTAGTTAATGCCATAGACATATTAGTTTTTTTTTAATTTACCAAACTTCTTGCCTCTGTAAATTTGTTCAAATTGTTTTATACATCAAGTTCGAAACAATCCAGGCAAGAAACTGTAACAGAAATCGTTTTGTAATCGATAGTTTCGAATAGGAGAAAAAGAGGCATACCTTATGTATATTGTCATCTCACTTTAATTAAAAAATATGGCGTTTTGACATTTAAAATTGCACATATATCTTTCATAGACATAGTCGCGCGTAATATGTATTTTTTGATAATTTAAACAAATATATAAAGTTAAAATATTGTGAATATAATATAAATATTTCAACAGTAAGTACATTTTTAATTTTATGGTTATATAAGAAAATATGTACATATTCTGTCTAGAATTATTTTAATTTTATTTTCATCATATAACATAACCTATCATTTGAAGTTGCAGAGTTGCAGCATTTATTGATTTGATAAATACATCTATATTTCTATAAAATATTTCTTTTAATGACATTTTTTCTCATTTCAGGCTCACATTCACATTTATATTTTTTTTTTGAAGATTTTGTAATTAGATTTAATAAAAATATGTAAAATGTTTTTTATATTTTAATAAATAAATTTATTAATAAAAATTATAAAAAATATTTTAAATAAACCCAAACAAAAATAAACTAAACTTTCGATAACATTCGATAGTAATTGCGGTTTTGTATCGAGACAGGTTTCGATTAAGTTTCGTTTACATGTTTCGATTTGGTATCGATTGCTGTTTCGATTTGGTATCGATCACATTTTCGCTTACTAGGGCGAACACGTTGTTCTAAATGTAATCGAAACTAAATCGAAACATGTTTCGATTACATGATTACATGTAATCGATACCGTATTGTAATGAAGCGCTGTTTCGGTGATTAACAACGAAGTGGCATACCAGGCTGCGTACCTAGCGAGATTTAGTAATAGCTCCAAACTAGCTGCAATATGTGGGGACGAGTAAGAAATTCTGCTACTCCAGCACAAATAAACAATAGTACGCGTATCACATGATAACATAAGCGGATAATGAAAGAAAAAAAAAGTGAACTGAGTAGACTCTGGCGACCCCCGTATATGAACAAACCGCGATCACCACGTCCAGTCCCCATATTTCTAATACACTCATACGCACACCCACACACACACATACTCACACCCACACATATATTCACACACCCACATACTCACACACGTATGCACTCATCCATGCCCATACGCACATTCACACCACTCCACTCATCAACTACTACATTCATACGCTCATAAGCACACTTCCAGAAATAATTAAGTCACAAGAATGGCTTTGAGGAAGGGCAAAATAAAGAAAGATGAAAAATCAGAATTTGACGCTATAATAATTCGTAAATATTTTGGTTTTATCGAATCCTATTGGGTAGCCCAATGAGTGGGATTATCATTAAAGGTATCCCTGGGATGTTTAAGATCTTTAGCGCTTTCGAAAGGTCATATTTAATATTTTCAAAGCCCAATAAGCTTCATTACCTTCTTTCATCAGTTTTCACATAAGCTCAATCAAAATCCAATAATTAAATCCAAAAACAAATAAACCAAAAAAAAAAACAAATCTTGCGAATAAAGATAATTTGCTTTTCACTATCATTTCCATTTAACTTAGTACGAAAACTGACCTACGTTTTGTTAACTCGAATCCACGAGCGTAGATGATTTTATTTTATATTTCGAATTCCAGGTTAGACATTAATCTGTTATCAAATAATATTTCGGTAATATCAGTCATGGATAAATGACTCCTGTCATAAAAAAAAAAATTCCATTACTAGAAATATATTCGATTTATAGGAGAAAAATTTATACTCGCGACAAATGTATGCAACTGTGTCGTATTTATCTATGGCTTAGTTAAGTTTCATTCACACCCTCATACGCACCCCAGGCATACATGCAATCATCCATACCTTCCTAAATACCGATATAAAAAAATACGACTCACCCCATAGTTAGTCCAGATACCACCCCTCTCTCGTTCGAACCCCAATTAATAGTTCATCCTTTTTTTATTTTTAATTATATAACGTGCGTCGATCCATGGAAGATGAATATATCCCCACCAGTATTTACCGCTGCCTCCATGGTATTGATACTCACAGTCGGCTAGTATTGATGGCTATTGGGCTTATGCTTCACAGCCAAATTTAACGATGTTGATGGACGAGATTGATGTGGTTAACCGGTATATCAATGTAGTCAATATAGAGGACTACAACAAGCTACGGTGATCCTACCAGCCCAGTGGATTCCCGCAACGTCACGTAAATGCTCAGAAGTAGGTGTATTATTATTAAACTAGACTCTTCCAGAATTCCAGATCAATTCCAAAAATAAGAAAATAATAAATTAAATTAATAAATTAAAAATGTGAAACGAGCAACTCCCATGAAAGCAAGGTCATCACACATAATGTTGATTATAATAATTGGTCAACCGGTTTCAACATACCAGGAAATAACCGTAAATTTAATTTTTTTGTTTGGCGAGATTTATACCATGCACTGTCGGACTAGAATTTCCTCGGTTTTGGATTTCAATTAGCCACCACAACATCTAACGGGTTACGAAGCGTTGAAAGTTCACGATCGCTAGATTTATATGGTATCAATCGTTATATCATCAAAATTCACTAATGTTCGAAGAAATAAACACTACCAGAATTGGTCATTTGATTTACTAACACTACTTTTATTTACAGACTGAGTTATTCAATGGAATTATCTATATACAGAATTAAGCATAATCTAATTGTTCACACAGAAAAAAAACTAATTAATACGACGGGAGATCATGCACTCATCATTCCCGTTTTTCTATTACTACGTTACGCATAATATATTGTTTTATATCAATTTTCTCATCTCTCAACGAATGAGTAATAATGAATTTTATTTTTCTATTATTAATTTAATAAATTGTATTAGATTTTAAGTTACTAAATACATGAATACCATTACATTTGGATTTGCTAACACTTTCGAAATAACTAACAATTAATGTCAATTTGATAACACTTACGAAGTAACTACCAATTAATGTAAATTTGCTAACACTTACGATATAACTAGCAATTAATGTAAATTTGATAACACTTACGAAATAACTACCAATTAATGTAAATTTGCTAACACTTATGATATAACTAACAGTTAATGTACTTACGAAATTTTCTATGTTTAACAAGCACAACCACAAACACATACAATTCTTTTTTGTTTGTTTAATTTTTCTAATTGCGTTAAAGCGTAACTAATTGAAATTCAATTTATTGAATTCACTTAATCAAACAATTTTCATTTTTTTTGTATTTAATTGCACTACGACAGATATTATTATTTTTCTTTGATTTTAGTATTTTTTTAACGCGGTTTGTAGCTTCAGCTGTTTCATCTGTTTTTCTTCTTTTTCACCGCCTTTTTGACCGCCTTTCAGCGGCCGTGTACAAACAATAACCAAAACGATTAGTTTGTTTCTTGGGTATTTTCTTTCGTTAATTTTTATACCCACTAAAGAGTTTGCACAACTAACTCATATCAAAATTAGAAAAGATTTATGAAAAAAAATTGATTACGAAATGAACGTAAGAAAATAAGCTTGAAAGGGCGAAAACAACTACGAAAGTTTGTGTTAATGTAAATTTAATGCGTGTAGGAAAATAGTGAGGCTCTAAATCACGAAGATCGAACAACAGCTTCATTACAGTATCTATTACAAATCGATTACGTACTAGCTGGGAAATAGAGGCTCATACATATATACATAAACATAAAATTGCATTTTTTTTGACAATAATTTACGAACTTTGTAGTACAAAATTATACAAAAACTACGCGGTGTAAATTTCAAAAATAAATGTAAAAATACTGATGTACCGATGTATCTTTTTATTTGATACGCATAAGTATTAAATTGGCTCGGTAAAAATGTATGCATATTCTTTATAGCCTTACATCGCATCCCTGCAAAACAAACGAAAACTACTTTATTTATTAATAACCACGAAATTTTGTGTGAACAGGTTAGTTTTATACTCATCTTAAATTTCAGGGCCATTAGGTTTATAGTTTATGAGATGCTCGATATAATGGAAAAATTCATGTATGCTCAAAATCAAGCAGCATATCACTCACAAATATCTCCAAACCAGTAAAAGCAAGGTTCCGAGAGCTAAACAGCCTGGGATTAATAAGGATTAATAATCCGCAGTACCCAGAAAATATCGAAAGTGAGCGAAAATAAATTTATAAAGAGTCCAGAACTAGATCCATCGTACTATATACTTCAATTGGCAAAAAAACGTTCATTTCAAAGCAAATGACGGTGGTTCCACCACCATTGGCAGTGATACAAAAAGTTAATATTTCGAATGGGAAATTGTGTCTCGCAGGTTTTCGGGGTCGATGATTACGAGTCCGAGGTCCTAAAGCAAATGAGGGTGGCTCAAATCCAACAATTCCAATCCAAACCACCCCATGAAGTAAGTGCCAGTGAAACAATAAATTTATAGTTCACATCAGAAATCGTTAATTGGGGGTTTTCGGGGTCGCTGATCACGAATTCATATTGCAATTAACAAAATTTAAACGCCCAATGCGATGTGAGTTAAAATGCCACTCTTCCGTTTGCGATCTCTGATTGATTTGTAACCTGAAAAATTTCATTTTCAAGTATGGGATTCTTGCCGTGGAGAAATCTAAATTAATGTTTTCAAATTATCTCTTAATCTACACCTTTCTCTACAGTCTAAAAGATAGTTCTTGCTTATGAATGTAGATCTATATACATACCTGCTATTACTTCTACACTTTCCCATACTATGCCTTTTCATGGATGACGTGGTCTCATATGCTTTAAAACCTTTATTCCTTTTGTTCAAAAACAGACAACATAGCATACGCTGCATGGGCATTGAGTACAAAATTGTCTAGATTTTAAAGTATTTTATAGTTTGATTATAATTATTAAAGGAAGAATACGTGGTAACACCCATAACTATTGTTGTTTGTATCATTGTGTTGTTGACTGGCTTTTTTTTGGAATATTGGTGCATAAAACGTTAATGTTAAAACTGCGATGTGCCCAATATAATATGTTTTTGAAAAAAAAATACACAGAACATAAAATCAACATAAAAATAGAGTTAGCATAGACGTATTGCCGCCGCTACTAACAGTTTCCGAGAACATTTAAAAACAGTTTTCTATCAAGTGCAATGTTGGATAGGATTATAAGCAAATTCAGATCACGACATAACCGCAACAATAAATTCAATTGGTTAGGGTTAAAAAAAGTCGATTGCATTTTGCATACCATACGAATGACAGAACGCCCGCGCAAAAAATGTTATGCGGATGTGGGACAGCTGGTGGTTGCAGGAAGAATGGCGTATACTTGTCACAAAATTGTACATTTTGACATGGCACTAACTGCAATAATTGTGAGCCACCTGGAACTACACATATAACGGTGGTTGAACAAGATGAAAGTTACTATAAAGAAGAACCCACAATCTAGCCTCAGCAATTTACGATTACTACTTTAATTACAATTAATTACAATTAATGTCAATTATATTTATAAATTATAAACTAACATAATTGGGCAATTAAATTTTGACCTCGGTAATTTTTTATATCTATGCTACTTCTTGGGGGGGTTTGAGGGGTTGCAACACGTTCACTTGCTTTTGGATCTCTGTTTTTTAATCAGCAGCTCCGAACACTTCGAAGAGATGATATTTGAGGGCAATTTTAAATTTTCCCAAAAAATTTATCACCATATGTGAAAAACACGTGAAATCAGCAAGGTCTGGAAATAAGGTTTTAATTTTGTATATTTAGGTATTGGAATTCCTTGACATCAATAAAAAAAAATTTCTGCGATTTTTGATTTTTTTTAACCCTGTCTTAAGATACAGGGTGGGTGTATTGGTGTATTGAAATAGCTCTATAGTCAAAACTACTGAGCTGATTTTAATGTCTTCTTCTAATGTCTGATCTTTTAGAAAATTAACGGCAAAAAATTCAAATTCGATTTTCTAGAAATGCGTATTTTTAAAATTTGTGAATTTTTAATATGTGAAAGGTACATGTGAAAATGTTACTAACATTTATGAAAAATTCAGGAGGGGAAAATTTGTTGTTTTTTTTTTATTAATTTTATTGCAACACGCCTTAAAAATTTTCATCATAAAAAAGTGGTTAAAAATGAACAGTTTTTTTTTGGATTTACATATATGTTTTTATAATAAATTTTTAACTTTAACTCAAAATAAACATTTTACACATTTTTTATAATTTATTTAATTTTACATTACTAAATTCCGTAGAGTTAGAATAACGTCTAGCTAAGATTGATCCATCATTTGTAGGAATATATGAGTGATATCCTCGTGTTCCAGGAATTGTTTTTAAATTGGCGTATCTATCAGCGTATCTATCAAGAAATCCCTCTGCATTCTGCACTATATGACAGTGGTGAGTGAGTGATCTCAACAGTTTGCTGGCATAATGGATTTGATTTCATTGCTATATAACATTAAAATCAGTTCAGTAATTTTGACTGTAGAGCCATTTCAATACTCGAGGGTCGAGAAACTTTTTGATTTTTCATCACCCTGTATTTTAAAAAAGGGTAAAAAAAAACTAAAACGCAGAAATTTTTTGTTTTGATGTCAACGAATTCCAATACCTAAATATACAAAATTAAAACCTCATTTCCAAAATTGCATGTTTTTGCTGATTTCACGTGTTTCACAATTTTCATTTTTTTTGTATTTAATTGCACTACGACAGATATTATTATTTTTCTTTGATTTTAGTATTTTTTTAACGCGGTTTGTAGCTTCAGCTGTTTCATCTGTTTTTCTTCTTTTTCACCGCCTTTTTGACCACCCTCTGCATTCTGCACTATATGACAGTGGTGAGTGAGTGATCTCAACAGTTTGCTGGCATAATGGATTTGATTTCATTGCTATATAACATTAAAATCAGTTCAGTAATTTTGACTGTAGAGCCATTTCAATACTCGAGGGTCGAGAAACTTTTTGATTTTTCATCACCCTGTATTTTAAAAAAGGGTAAAAAAAAACTAAAACGCAGAAATTTTTTGTTTTGATGTCAACGAATTCCAATACCTAAATATACAAAATTAAAACCTCATTTCCAAAATTGCATGTTTTTGCTGATTTCACGTGTTTTTCACATATAACTATTTAAGGTGCTGTTGCCTGGAGGAAACCCGCCGAATTTTCTAATTTTTTGAGGCAATGCAGGGGTTAGTGCTGATGAATGTTTCTGAAAGTCTAAGGAATCTAAGAAGAAAAGAATTTAAAAAATCGATGATGTTCCACCAATTATTCAGATTTTCTAGCTTATATAGTAGACTAATTCTATACTAAACCCTTCATAAAGACCAACTTTTTAAGGCCTCCATATTTTGTAATTATACTTTGAAGTTGCTTATCAAATTTATGGACAGTTAAAAAAATCTTCGGGGTTGCATAAAATTTATTCGGGTTTATGTTGTGTAATAGTAGGTAATTCTGGCTTCAAATGTAATCGATGCAAACCAATAATAAATATGTAGGTAGCTCTGCTTGAGTGCTTGTACTTGACTTACATATTTATGCTGTTTTCATAATTTTGTTACATTTGGTCCATAATTTGAAGCTGCTATTGATAAACATTATTTTGTTAAGCGCAATTTTGGAATTACTTTAATTAAAAATCTCTTATTGTTTGCTAATGCTAAAATTCAATGCAAAAGATAGAAAAGCATAAACACATATCGAACAAAAATAAACTAAAAAATATGGAGGAGTCACAGCTCTGAGATATCAAGACTTCGGTCTGGGTTAAGGTTGATATTGTTTTCGGCAAAAAACTTTTATGAGGACATGGTTTTTAGTTTTGGGCAGCGATGTATATCAAACATAACTCTTTGTTAAAGCACAAGTATTTTTTATATCCGTTTAAAAATTTATTACAAAACTAACACGCAACATCAATACGTTGCCGGAAAATTATAATCAAAATTCCAAAAATATTGTTAAATTAAATAAAATCAAACTTTTTCAAAATTCCAAAAATATTCCAAAAATTAGAATAAAATCAAATATTTAAACTTTTTTTAAATTCCGATAATATTCCAAAAATTCTTAAAAATTCAAACTTTTCCAAAATTCTAAAAATATTCCAAAAATTCTTACAAAATCAAAATTTAAAACTTTTTCCGAAATTCTAAAAATATTGCAAAAATTATTACAAAATCAAAAATACATACTTTTTCAAAATTCCAAAAATATTTCAAAAATTATAACACATTCAAAAATTTCCATGTCCAATATCATTTTCAATTACATTTACGTCATAAAAACAGCTACATTTTTTTTCCAAAAAATTGGCTAAAAAAATCAATGAAATCATTTTTTGACGCACTTGACATTATTTTTTTGACAAACTTATAATGCCATAATTCTCAATAATATTAATAAAATTTCATTTCAAACAAACAATTTTATTTTTTTCCAAAAAATTGGGTAAAAAAATAAATGAAAATCTTTCTTTTGACACAGTCGACAACATTTTTTTGACAAAGTTATAATGCAATAATCTAGTTTTTGATCTCACATACCAATCCATACCATCAAGATTTCTCCAAATTCAATGTTCCTACTCGTAATCACTTAAAATGAACGTTTTTTAAGCCAAAAATATGAAAATTTGCTATTTTTGACACACATAATGATTTTTTGACACACTTCCGGTACAGTTATCGAACACAGCGTCCTTTCGGACCTGTCCCTTGAGTATACCTATTTTTAGAAAAAAACATTTTTGAAATCCCTCCAGCGGTTTTCCCTGCAGCGTAGGTAATGACGGCCGGCCGTCAGTTTTTTTTTTTTTGCTTATTTAGAATCAGTAGGTCCCGAAACGTCGAGAAATGTCAAAAAAAGGGGGGGTAAGAATTTCACTTTGAGCTCATGAATGTAATACTTAGGTCTTTCAGACTGAAGTAATGTCTCTCTCATCTTCTTCTCGCGGATACAAGTTGGTTATCCAATACCAGCTTGACTAGACTGTAACAGCAATAGTGATCACTAGAGAAGTTAATAGACTAAATCTGAATCTAATAAATCTAATCTAATAAATTCGTTAAAGCAGTAAGCTAATTTTTGATCGAAACTAGATCGCTCGACAATTGTCAAAAATCGTCATTTTCATGAATTGCACACCATGTTTTGTTAGATTCAGTCTTAATATTCATAATGAGATAACTTTTTATCGGAGTGATGTTACATCACAACTAATTCATTGAAGAGATTAGATATATTTATAAGCTGACGGATTATTCCTAATACTAGTATACTGCTTTACACTGAGGATAAACTACTCCAACTAAGATAGTTAAAAACAAAGTCCAAAGTAGTAAACAACTGTCGTGTAATCTGGTATCGTTGAAAACTAACATTGATATTTAATCATTTAAAAAGTACTGAATTCAGAATATCTTCTCTATTCTGGCCCCAAAAGGCAAACGATGGCTACGCAGCCAGTTGATTTGTTTACTCGACTAGCCCAGATGAAAAATGATAATCTTTTTTTAAGTTGAAATTTCCATATTGCTTCGGAACTAAAAAAAAATATGAGTACCAACCAGATGAAGTGATTTGGGTTTTAGTATTTCCATAACCACATGGTTTTAGCGAATGATAAACCAAATAAGAAGTTGCACAAAAATGTCTGACTAGATACTTTTGGTGTCCAGGATTCCACCATTCCATTTTACTAGAAGACGCAGGACCTGCAGGAACCTAAATTTGAAATAGTATTGCTGGATATACCAGCAATCCCCAACAAAACAATCCGATACTCTCCCTGATCCACGGCCTCCTCTGACAAAACAGTGGTTCCTTGTCACTTAAACTCTCCAACATATTTATAAGATAGAAAAAAGGAAAGGGGAATTGTAGAGCACATTTCATAGCAGAGAATCTTGCAAGAAAAACACAATTACAAAACAAAGTTTACCGTTAATTAGAGGGAAAAAACGTAGGATTTCTTAATCCGATTCATAATTGTACACAAATCTGTTTGGCCAAGAAATCAACATATTTCTAGCAGATTTCCTGCTGTTTGGACTTTTTTTTAAAATATTCATTAGTTTTCAGATATTTACAGAGAAATGATTACTTTGCATCAAATGGTCAAAAGTTCATGATCATTATTACAAAAGGCTTAATAACGTCAAACATGTTAGTAATAATTTTAAAACAATTTGATTAGTAACGTACCTCAAACGAAATGAATTTTTGTCCAATTTTTCAGGACTTTTTCTGATATTTAGGAGTGTGCCAGACTCTTGGAATGCGATTCTTAAATAATCAAGTCCAGTTGTTTAGAGAGTTTTCTCAATTCGACTAACGAACATTTAATATATCAAAATAAAATTGTGAAAAGTCGTGTGTCAAGGAAAAGAACTAAATCTAAAGCCGCCCTCTTTCAATTTTGTCGATATTTGCAGAAAATTTAGAAAAATTCATTAAATTTAATACCCTGACCTTCATAAAATCGTTAAAGGCAAACAAGGGAGTTTTTTTTTTGTATCACATACGTCTTGAACAAGTCACATACAAATCACGGAGATTGTTGGTGTTTCTTATTATTCTATTGAGCACTTCAACTGTAACAATCATTATAAGCTCGTTTACTATTCTTCTTAACGGATTACTTAATGACACTTCATATACTAACACATCACGTCCAGGAAAAATATTCAAAGTTACTTGAACAATTTTTTTCTTCAAACTATTACTTTTATAAACTCTAAAAGCAAAAAATAACTATTCAAAAAAAAAAAGAAAGGAAGCTGTAAAAGGTTGCAGAAAATGTTTTGAAAACAAACAAAAAGAAAACTACTAATATAATTTTCTATTTTCTTCTTGTCAAATCATATCCCGTTCACACTCATGTCAAGTTAAGTAATTTTGTTAGAAAATGGAGCAAACATATTCTATCGACGAGAGGAAAATTATGTAAAAATGTTCATTTCAATATTAAAACTTTCATGAAAAGGCGGAATAATTTATACAGAACAATTATGTAGATTAACCGGTTATGAAGTTATTGTCGCTTGTGAAAGAATATCGTTTTTCTGTAATGGTTTCTTTTTTATAATATATATTGTGTGATAGAGATTTTAGCAATATGTGTTACCAAAACAACATGAAATACGAGAAGTTGGTGAGCCCCATTTATAAATGTTTCAGGACGTCATGTGAGGAGACACGTAGGGATTGCAATCCCTTGGTATTTTATGGAGTCCGGGACTACGTGACTCATAAATTTTAAATCCCGGGATCTAAAAAATCGTATAGAAAAACCATCCTTTATTTTTTGATGCTGCACGATCTGCTGTCGTTTACAAATTCACTCTCTGAACAGTTACAAAGCAAAGATATAATAATTTCTAGCACAAGCGCTTTAATTAAAACTACTTTCTTTCTATGCTTAAACAATTCAGAGATGATACTAAATTTAAAATTATTTTTAACAAATGAAGGGATTTTGCAGAACTTTGCGGCATTCGCTTCGATGAAACAACACCAGAAGACAAAGATCTAGCAGAGTAACCAAGGTAGCTCAAAAGCATTTTATTTTTAACGAAAAAAATCTTATTATGTCATTTTAATTCTCGCCCTCCCCCTAAGATTTTGGTGAAATGACGCCAATGTATTAAATATACTTATATGTTTTCTAAAATGATTTTTATTAAAAATAAAATTATGTAGAACAAAATTTAACTTTATAGACATCTTTAGACAAAACTGTTGATTCACTTTCCTTAAATTTTTAGATCGTTAAAATTATTTAATTTAGTAAACACCAAAATTTCAATTCATTAAACATTTTGGCACTTTTTCTTAAATGTGTGTGTTTTATTTCACAAGTTTCACTTTTACCATAGAAGGAAAATTGAATCAAGATGCTGATAATAAGTTTTGACATAGGGTGGGTCGAAATTCTTAAGAAATTTAGCGACAATCAAACATTAAAGTTAAATGGTGTTGAAACGTGTTATTCTATTTAAGTAAATTTTTTTTGTTTGAAAGGTGGCTTTATAAAAACATTACACTGACAAAAAAAATGTATATTTTAAGAAGATTTTTTTAAATTTTAATTCTTCAAACATGGTTTTGTTTTTATTTTGTCACACCTTTGTTTTCTTTCATATTTTTATATTTTAAAGGTTAATAATCTACTCAAACATACTAAAGATACAGACAATCGTTATTTTTTAAACCAAAAAAAATTTATTTAAATCAAATAACCTATTTGAGCACCATTTAACTTTAATGTTTGATTGTTACTAAATTTCTCTAGAAATATTCACCACCCTGTGTCAAAACTGGTGAAAAATAAAAAAATGAAAAATACGTAGTAATTTTTTTCATTATAACAATGATTATCGAAGTTTCAAAAAATCGGAAAAGGCCGAGCTCACATCAGCGGCATATTGATTCAATTTTCCATCTATGCTAAAAATCGACTTTTTTCACTATTATTTTATAATTGTGACTTATAATTATTTAATTTAACAACGAAAATCAATGAATGGTTGAATAAAAATATTAAAAATATTTAACAAACAAGAATATTAAAACCAGGGTTACCAACTATTACACAACATAAGCCCGAATGAGTTCTATGCAAACCCGAAGTCATATATATAATACACAAGAAACGAAAAAGCGTAGCCATATCATAGGAAAGAAGAGAATACGGAAGGGAAAGAAGAAAAATCAAAAACGAAACAAATAAACGAATTTTGTAAAATGTCTTTTCTTCAAATTTCAATTTCAGTTTACGTTTTGCTTGCGGAGTGGATAGACGTATTATTTTGGATTTAATTTATTTCGGGCTTAAAAAATATTTTTTTTTAAATTTCAAATGTGTTTAAATTCATTTTTCACTTTCTTTTTTTCGGAAAATTAAAAATAAAGTTCATGCATACGGAAAGATTTAAAAAAATTATTTTAAGTTTCCTTTCTTCTGAATCTTAACTTTTATTTTAGTCATAATTTTCTTTGTTTTTAAATATTTTCTATTGATAAGAAATTAAAGAAATAATTCATAAAATTGATTTGTTCTTTCTTTGCAAAACAAGATAGAGAAATATTTCATGATAGCCGTGTTCGATTTGACTGAAACAACTGAATTATCTGAAAAAATATATGCAATTGTTGTTGTTTCTCAGTTTTTTCAGTCAAATCAAAAGCACCTAATATAAATCTTTCGTTAATTTATACATTTTTTCTAATGTAAAATTGTATTGGAAATGAATGAAAAATAGGCATATTATTGTGGTTATAAGGATTATATTCTTGAAGACTTTTGTGTTTAGTCATTATTGAGTTTGTTTAGAAAGGTTTGTTGGAAATTAATTAATAATGAAACTGTTTTTTAATTAATTTATTTTATTTCATACTGATATCTAAAACGGTATTTTTCGGATTATTTATGGTACAAAAAGTAGAACAACGAAACGTACAGCTGACGCCCATTTTTATTTATTTTATAAAATAAAATTACTTTTTATAAGAATAAAGTAATTATATTACATAATAAATATTTATATTTTATTTTTTTTATAAAATAAAGTAATTTTATTTTATAAAATAAATAAAAATGGTCGTCAGCTGTACGTTTGTAAGTGTAAAGATCGTCAGTTTATTTGCAATTGACTATGATGAACTGAGATGCACTGAGCGCGCAGCATATTATGAGATTGGCTGATGGTCTTTCCCCCGTCAAAAGTACAGCTGTCGGTTTTCTTTATTATTTTAAAAGTATGAAAATTCAGCTGCATGAATTGCGTAAGGTATAAAATGAATTTATATTCACAAGTTTTGAGAATGGTTTATATACGTGTGTAGAGATACTACTACATCTACCTATCCAAATCAAAACACATATAATAAGTTATAAAGGAATTCCCGTGACGTAATTTCTTTTTATCAAAACAAAATAATAATAATTTAGTAAACAACATTTCATATGTTTACAATTATAAGTAAGCGAAATTTTATGAACTTTATGAATTATACATTACTCAAAGTGTGTCATCATATATCATGTTTCAAAATATTGAAACTAATTTTAAATAATTTTAAATAAAAACAAAAGGTAAATAATTATGATGACACAGATTTTATTAAGGGGAAAATAATAAGTAATTAAATTGACATATATATTATATGTACATTTTGCTAGAATTGCATTTTCTAGCATAATTAATTTGAAATAAATATATTGATTGATTTAAGTGGGGATTAGGAAAATGAAAATGCAAATCCAAAAATTGTATAAAAGAAAGTTTTCGAACAAATAAAAATCAGAATCAGTTTGAATTTAAATAGTGTTTTACTTTCTCTGATCCTCCCGACGACCTCAGTTGACGCACGTCAAACGGGTCTAACGGTTTCTTCCTTGGTGCAAAGTTGTTTCGGCAAACTGTATCATTGAAAAACCGGACAGTTCAGGACTTACGGACGTATAGACGGGCAGTGTTTAAATATCTCCTGTGGTATATTTTACCACCAATAAAAGTTAAAGTTAAAGTTAGTCAATATAAGTTTAAAGTAAAAAAAGTTATAATACGCAGTCAGATCAGGGTAGTGCACAAATGTCGTTTACTCACGATATAGAGAACGATCATATGGTGTACACCCACCACATGGCGAACTTGCCATTCACGAACTAAAACTGGAATCTTGCCCAAAGAATCACAATAATAGATGACAATTATTGAAGTTATAATTTGATGAATGAAGAAGTAAATACCGATTATTAAATTTATTAAATCAAGTACGAACAATCAACTATACAAATTGGAATTGACAATAACAGAAGGAGTTAAATTATACAAATTTAAATCAACACATTCAAAACATTACAGTGAAATTATACAAATTTAAATCAACACATTCAAAACGTTACTTGAAAAATGGGAAACTCAGCTCAAAAGCAAAAGGAAGAAGAAGTGTTCATTACAAATGGACCTAATTCGTCAACGAACATATCAGAAAACACGTCACCAATAAACAAATACGAGATTATCATATTTGTAACGATAGTAGTCTTGATAATTATATATATAATCTTTAGATTAAAGGGTTATTTTCAAAAAACCGTACGTAAAGAAATAACCAAAACGACAATTTCAACAGTTTAAACAAAAAAAAAATTTTTTAATATTATTGTTGTAATACTTTTAAGATACTTTTCGAATAAATAAAGAAAACTTTAATTTTTATTAAGTAAGACAATATATAAGATATTTTTAATAAATTAATTAATAAATTTTAAATAATAATAAATGAAATTTCTAGAATCATAACTAATTATAAATGGATAATTTAAAAAAAATAATATATACAAATTTCAGTTTAAATGAACAAATTACATTTAAGTTAATTTTTCTCAATTTATATAATAAATTAATAAAATTTCTTTTTTAATAAAAATGAAAATTAACATATCGTCGCTTTAATAATGAAACAACGTATGCTATTTATACGTTGTTTTTATATAATAGGTGCGCTGCATTCCCAATAAGGGTATCTTTGAATTGGCATTTTTACATTTTCGAATTATTTTATGACTGGGGGTAAGAATTAATAAATTATAAATAAACGTCCATGCAAATGCATGCGCACATCAAACTTTAAACTCAAATATCTCGAAACTATACTTTTGCGTATACGTCATTTCATTATTAAAGCGACGAATGATATATGATATTTTTTTTTTTAAATAATAAAGAATGGTAAACAAAAAATTTTTTATGATAATAAAAATTTAAACAAAAAATTTCCGTTTGACTAAAATTTTTTTTCAATTATTATAAAATTTTAAAAAAAGTCAAATTATCTAAATAAAAATGGAATTAATAATTTTTATAAAAACCATTATAATGTTATGCTTAAAAATAATGAATGTAATTGTAGCCATAAGAGTAGCTACAACAATTATAATAATAATTATAATAATGTAAAAAGAAATTTCCAGAATGGAGGAGTTAATATTGTACAATCGGAAAACAGGGAAGGGGTCTCCGAAAACCAGTTGTCGAGAGATTCCCTAACTTTAGAAACCCAATAAAAATATTTTATGTAAATCCTAGCACACAAACAAATTATATTAGAATTCGCACGAACATAACAGAAGATTTGAGAACGTTTTTAATAGATACGGGAGCAGATATCTCACTGCTCAAAATAAATAAAGTTGCAAAAGAAGTAGATGTAAAAGATGATAGGTGTAAAATTACAGGTGTTACTAATGACGAAACATATTCGTTAGGTATGATAGGAGCAATTTTGAATCTAGAAGAAGAAAATATAGGACAAGAATTTCATTTAGTAAAAGAAGATTTTCCAATAAATACAGATGGTATTTTAGGCAGAGATTTCCTGCATAATAATTATTGTAAGATAGACTATGAAACTTACACAATTTCACTATTGATAAACCATGAAGAAATCACATTACCAATGTATACAGAATTACAACAGAGCGGAGTTACGATACCAGCACGATCGCAGGTTATTAGAGCTGTTAACATCAATTTAAAAGAAGACAGCGTTGTATTAAATCAAGAAATACAGGAAGGCGTATATATAGCAAACACAATAGTTCCAGCTAAGGGGATTGCACATATTCAGATATTAAATACAAAAGAATATGATGTCACGTTAAGAAAAATTTCTCCAAAAACTGAACCATTATGCAACTATCATGTACTGAAAGTGGACAGAAAAGATAAGAAGATTACAGTGGAACAACGTTTTAGCAAAATATTGAAAGAATTAGAGTTAGACTCATTGGAAGAACATGCTAGAAGTTCAATTATAGATATTTGTAGACACTATGCAGATATATTTTACGTAGAGGATGAGCAGCTATCAGCCAACAATTTTTATAAGCAATCAATACAAACCGTGGATAAAAATCCAGTATATATCAAAAATTACAGATTGCCACAAACCCACATGGAAGAAATTGATAGACAGGTAGAAAAACTGATCAAAGAAGACGTCATTGAACCATCAGTCAGTTCATTTAATTCGCCACTATTATTAGTGCCAAAGGGAGAGAATAAGGATAAGTGGAGGCTTGTCGTGGACTTCAGACAGCTTAATAAAAAAATTATGGATGACAAATTCCCTCTAACAAGATTAGATGACATCCTGGATAATCTTGGAAGAGCGAAGTATTTCTCAACATTAGATTTAACGAGTTCATTCCACCAAATTGAACTAGAAAAGGAATCAAGACCACTAACATCATTCTCAACCAGTAAAGGTCATTATCATTTCAAAAGATTACCGTTCGGGTTGAAGATATCCACCAACAGTTTTCAACGTATGCTATCGATAGCTCTAGCTGGCCTAGAAGCAGAAGCGTTTCTATACGTTGACGATATTATAATATTCGGATGTAGTTTAAGTCATCACAACACAAATTTGGTAAAAACTTTTGATAGATTACGGAAATATAATTTAAAATTGAATCCCAAAAAGTGTAATTTTTTAAAAACTGAAGTCACATACCTAGGACATCTCATTACAAACGAAGGTATAAAAACTGATCCGCGAAAATACGATGTAATAAGAAACTATCCAACACCAATAAATGCTGAAGAAACAAAAAGATTTACAGCGTTCTGTAATTACTACAGACGATTTATACAAAATTTTGCAGAAATTGCCAAACCTTTAAATAATCTTTCGAAGAAAAACGTTACATTTGATTGGACCGATGAATGTAAGAAAGCATTCGCTACACTTAAGGAAAAACTTATCAATCCACCAATACTCAAATATCCTAATTTTGAAGAGAAATTTATCGTAACAACGGATGCGTCGAACTACGCACTCGGAGCCGTACTTTCACAAGGTGAAATCGGGAGAGATCTACCAATATCATACGCGAGTAGATCTCTGAACAAACATGAAGTAAACAAACCAGTTATAGAAAAAGAGCTACTAGCAATACACTGGGCTATTAACTTCTTTAGACCATATGTGTATGGTAGAAAGTTTACTGTAGTCACTGACCATCGACCTTTAGTAAGTTTGTTCACTCATAAGAACCCATCGTCTAAATTAACGAGGATGAGGTTAGATTTATGCGATTACGATTTCGATATAACATATAAGCAAGGAAAAATGAATACTAATGCTGATGCATTGTCTAGAATCAAAATTGACTCAGATGTTTTAAAAGCGATGATACCTACATCTACTGTTAGCATTGTCACGAGAGCTATGAAACGAAACGAAGAGATAGAAAAGATTGAGACGAATGATACTACAGAATTGGATAAGGCTGGCCAACCTTATGCATGGCTCTGTACATCGATCTCAGAAATAAAAAATTTAAGAAAGTTAAAGTTTAAAAATAACAAAAGTTTGCAAAATGAGGAAGAAGTTTTGATGACATCCAGCGATAATCCGCCTATGAACTTAGGTTTTAAGCAGGAGAAACTGAGATGGAAAACAGACGATAGGATAATTAAAAGTTCAGCGCATAAGAATAAATATAATATTGATATCAATGACGAAGAAGTCGTAGTAGAAATCAGCGATAATCCACATATGAACTTAGGTTTTATGCTGGAGAAACTGGTATGGGAAATGAAAAATGAGAATATTGAAAAGTTAGCGCTTGAAATTAACGATATAATATTTACACGTGTTAAGATAAATGAATTCAAGAAAATATTCACCGAACTGCAGTCGGGATTAAATAAAGATATTAAGCAAACTAATCTAAAAATAATAATTTATGAAGCTCCATTAAGAATAATTGACAATGATAGAATGTTAGAAATAATTAAACAATTTCATGATAGTCCACACTCTGGAGGACACTCAGGTGTGAGAAGGACAGTTAACCAAATTAAGCAACGTTACATCTTCAAAAATTTAAGTAAACTGGTAAAAAGTTATGTAAGTAAGTGTGAATTGTGCGCTAGGAATAAACAAAATAAGAATATAAAAGAACAATTAACCATAACTGAAACTCTTAAAACAAGTTTCGAGATAATTTCAATGGATACAGTAGGTCCATTGCGACCAACGAACAAGTACAGATACATTCTTACAATTCAATGTGAATTAACAAAGTACATTGAAGCTATACCGGTAGAGAATAAGGAAGCAAAGACCATAGCGAGAGCCTTGGTAGAAAATTTTATCCTGAAATATGGAAACTTTAAAATCTTAAAAACTGACATGGGCACTGAATTTGTGAATGAAATTATGAAGCATATATGCTCATTCTTTGGAATACTTCAAGTAACATCCACTACGTATCATCACGAAACCCTTGGTTCTATAGAAAGAAACCACAGAGTTTTGAATGAATACTTACTTTCTTTCACAAATGACTACAGCTGGGAAGAATGGATTCCGTACTTTGTGTTCTGTTATAACATAACTCCACACACTGATACAGGTCATTCTCCTTATGAGTTAATTTTGGTAAGCTGGCAATGCTACCAACTGACGAGAAACTTATTACAAGTGCACCAGTATATAATCTTGAGGACTATGCTCAAGAACTAAGATTTCGTTTGCAACACGCAAACAACAAAGCAAGTGAGCTTCTACGTATAGCAAAGCTGAAACGCAAGAGCATCTATGATCAAAAGACTAATCCATTAAAAATTAATATAGGGGAATCAGTATGGTTAAAAGCAGGTGATCGTAAAAAATTAGATCCACCTTATACAGGACCCTATGAGGTCATAGGTATAAATAAAACAAATGTTAGAATAAGAAACGGTAAATTAATTAAGGAAGTACATAAAAATAGACTAAAAAATTATGTTCCCAAATAAAATCCCAATAAAAATTTGCTAAATATTAAATGTTATGGATACTAAATATTTTTAAAGTCGAAATTTATTTCATAAATTACGCAAAAATTTGTTTTCTTACCTTTAAAAACAAATTTTTGTTAAAAAAGGAAGGGAAGTGTAGAGATACTACTACATCTACCTATCCAAATCAAAACACATATAATAAGTTATAAAGGAATTCCCGTGACGTAATTTCTTTTTATCAAAACAAAATAATAATAATTTAGTAAACAACATTTCATATGTTTACAATTATAAGTAAGCGAAATTTTATGAACTTTATGAATTATACATTACTCAAAGTGTGTCATCATTAGTGATGTAAAAGTGTTTAATACTATTGTATAATACGCGGTATTATACGTAAAATACCGTATTGTCCAAAACGTAGTAAAATACAAGGTATTTTATTATAAAAATGTTTTCTATTGTGGTGGCGCGCGAATCAGTAATCTGTCATTTTATTGAGATTTCTCGTGAATTACTTAAAAAATTAATAACTGCGAAATATATATTACTGGTTCTTGAATATATAAACGATGCAGAAGAAAATGGGTTGTTGCTCCTTGTCACAGTTAGAAACGCATTCTTAATGATTCGCAAATTTCTATCGCAACAAAATTGTTGTAATATCAATAGAACATACATTTCAAACATCGAATGCTGCATCCTATTCACCGTTGCAGGTAATTTTTTTTGAAGAAAATCAAAATTATGAGCCATGGACTCTGTCATTCAATTTTATATCTTTGACGACTATTTCTATACCTTCAATTAATTGATTAAATAAAATACCCAAATCTGAAAACTCCCATTCTGAAACCTATGATAGCTGTTATGATTGTCATTGATTGTGTAACTTAGTGGCAAAGAGTTTGTGGATCTTCGGAATGTTGCATCGTACTGCATATTTTTCTGAAACAGAAAAGTTTTTCCAATCTGTAGCCTAACTCATACTGGAAGAAGTATTTGTCTTAATAATCAACGAGGCGTAAACTTGTTGATGTGAAACATCATAATAAATCTTCAACAGTTTACCGATGGAAAATGATAAGGCTTCAATTTAAATAAAAACATAAATCCAATAGCTCGGTGCGAATGAATGTGATTAGTATAGATACCAAGGCGAATCGGATTCAGTAGAATAAATAGATCTTATTAGTATTCATTTAAGGAATATAAATAAAGATAACGATGGGTTTCTTTCCAACAGCCGGGGCAGATATTTAGAAGAAAATGAGTTAGTTCTGATTGAAAATAGTGATGAAAGTAAATGTTTGTTGTTATACTACTAACACTGTATGTCGACTATTCCACTTTTGTACAGAATAGATGGTATTTTATTTTGTATTATACAATGTATAATACCCTGTATTATACAAAAAAAAATAAAATACGGTATTTTAACATCTCTAGTCATCATATATCATGTTTCAAAATATTGAAACTAATTTTAAATAATTTTAAATAAAAACAAAAGGTAAATAATTATGATGACACAGATTTTATTAAGGGGAAAATAATAAGTAATTAAATTGACATATATATTATATGTACATTTTGCTAGAATTGCATTTTCTAGCATAATTAATTTGAAATAAATATATTGATTGATTTAAGTGGGGATTAGGAAAATGAAAATGCAAATCCAAAAATTGTATAAAAGAAAGTTTTCGAACAAATAAAAATCAGAATCAGTTTGAATTTAAATAGTGTTTTACTTTCTCTGATCCTCGCGACGACCTCAGTTGACGCACGTCAAACGGGTCTAACGGTTTCTTCCTTGGTGCAAAGTTGTTTCGGCAAACTGTATCATTGAAAAACCGGACAGTTCAGGACTTACGGACGTATAGACGGGCAGTGTTTAAATATCTCCTGTGGTATATTTTACCACCAATAAAAGTTAAAGTTAAAGTTAGTCAATATAAGTTTAAAGTAAAAAAAGTTATAATACGCAGTCAGATCAGGGTAGTGCACAAATGTCGTTTACTCACGATATAGAGAACGATCATATGGTGTACACCCACCACACGTGATTGACGTATAACCCACCCTCTTCAATACAACTGACGATTGTTTTTTTGTTAAAAATAATCTAAAATATCATCTCACAAATTTTGGAGCGGTATGAAAATACTAGGACCAAACTTTTTTTTACCAACTTTCGCATGCTGCCACCTTTAGCCACGGGTCCGATGAGTGACGCTCATTTTGTTAATATATGATCATTGAACAACTCCCAAAATGAAATTCAGTCGGTAGAAAAAGACTCATACAAATGTAACGCCACCTCCCGTACTATTAGTATATAGTAATTCAAATTTCAATTTCAGTTTACGTTTTGCTTGCGGAGTGGATAGACGTATTATTTTGGATTTAATTTATTTCGGGCTTAAAAAATATTTTTTTTTAAATTTCAAATGTGTTTAAATTCATTTTTCACTTTCTTTTTTTCGGAAAATTAAAAATAAAATTCATGCATACGGAAAGATTTAAAAAAATTATTTTAAGTTTCCTTTCTTCTGAATCTTAACTTTTATTTTAGTCATAATTTTCTTTGTTTTTAAATATTTTCTATTGATAAGAAATTAAAGAAATAATTCATAAAATTGATTTGTTCTTTCTTTGCAAAACAAGATAGAGAAATATTTCATGATAGCCGTGTTCGATTTGACTGAAACAACTGAATTATCTGAAAAAATATATGCAATTGTTGTTGTTTTTCAGTTTTTTCAGTCAAATCGAAAGCACCTAATATAAATCTTTCGTTAATTTATACATTTTTTCTAATGTAAAATTGTATTGGAAATGAATGAAAAATAGGCATATTATTGTGGTTATAAGGATTATATTCTTGAAGACTTTTGTGTTTAGTCATTATTGAGTTTGATTAGAAAGGTTTGTTGGAAATTAATTAATAATGAAACTGTTTTTTAATTAATTTATTTTATTTCATACTGATATCTAAAACGGTATTTTTCGGATTATTTATGGTACAAAAAATAGAACAACGAAACGTACAGCTGACGCCCATTTTTATTTATTTTATAAAATAAAATTACTTTTTATAAGAATAAAGTAATTATATTACATAATAAATATTTATATTTTATTTTTTTTATAAAATAAAGTAATTTTATTTTATAAAATAAATAAAAATGGTCGTCAGCTGTACGTTTGTAAGTGTAAAGATCGTCAGTTTATTTGCAATTGACTATGATGAACTGAGATGCACTGAGCGCGCAGCATATTATGAGATTGGCTGATGGTCTTTCCCCCGTCAAAAGTACAGCTGTCGGTTTTCTTTATTATTTTAAAAGTATGAAAATTCAGCTGCATGAATTGCGTAAGGTATAAAATGAATTTATATTCACAAGTTTTGAGAATGGTTTATATACGTGACTGACGTATAACCCACCCTCTTCAATACAACTGACGATTGTTTTTTTGTTAAAAATAATCTAAAATATCATCTCACAAATTTTGGAGCGGTATGAAAATACTAGGACCAAACTTTTTTTTACCAACTTTCGCATGCTGCCACCTTTAGCCACGGGTCCGATGAGTGACGCTCATTTTGTTAATATATGAACATTGAACAACTCCCAAAATGAAATTCAGTCGGTAGAAAAAGACTCATACAAATGTAACGCCACCTCCCGTACTATTAGTATATAGTTAGTCAACTTTATAAGCCGGAAAATCTGGAAAAGAGGTTGACAGCCCGATTTTCTCTTTTCCTTGGATTCCTTAGATTTTCAATAAG
Organism: Diogma glabrata; assembly: GCA_963693315.1. Taxonomy (NCBI): domain Eukaryota; kingdom Metazoa; phylum Arthropoda; class Insecta; order Diptera; family Cylindrotomidae; genus Diogma; species Diogma glabrata. Next base: position 426,706,096 of record OY856186.1, on the reverse strand, counting down.
CTTTATTAGCACTAACCCCTAGCATTACCTAGAAAATACGAAAATTTGGGGAGTTTCTCCTCTGCCACGCCACCTAAAACAGTAATAGTGATAATTATTTATTAAAAAGTAAAAATTTAGCGTCGTAAATCGTCTCTTCGAGGTGCTCGGGCTCGCCCATTTAAAATTCGTGATCCAAAAGCAATTAGAGGGGATCCCAATACCTCAAAACCAAGATGTGACAGTGGTACAAAAATTAATATTGCATAATTAATATTTTTATTGTCCAATATATTCATAAACAAAACCTTTTCAACTACACAATGACACAAACACAAATATTTATGTCTGTTTCATAGGTGATCTTCCCTTAATAATAATAATCAAACCATAAAATACTTACTCCAAAATCTAAACAAAATTGTTCTCCTCAATAAATTTTTTGAATGGGTGCCTGGGTGGTTTTGAAGATTTGGCACCACCCTCACTTGCTTTTGGTCATCGAATTTGTAATCAGCAGCCCCAAGAGACGATTTCCGCTGTGAAATTTTGGAATTTTCAAACATTTTTATCACTGTTACTACTGCTTTGGGATGTGGGAAATTATCCGAATTTTCTCATTTTTCGATTTAATGCAGGGGTTAGTGCTGATGCATGTTCCTGACGGTTTAAGGATTGTACAGTATTGGCCGGCTTATTTACTGTATTAAATGTTTGAAAAATACTGAAATAGGCAATTTGTTTTTAGTTTTCCCGTAAGCATTTTAATGCAATGGCCGGCAGACACACAGACGTTTTTGTTTGCTTATTTAGACTAGTCGAAACACTTGTCGATAAACATACTTGTCAAGAAATAATTGTCCACATTGTACAGTACATACCCGAAACCAATTTTGATTAAATTCATTCTATTTTTTCGAACACGAACAATGAACTATCGGTGCTGTATATGTAAATAGCGTTTTTAAAATGGTTGTAAAAAGATTTGTAAAAGAGAACGTTTTATTATTCGATTACATCATGTAATTCAAAATTTTCTAAAAAAAAACCGGAAAAATAGTCCTAGCTCCGAGGCTCCGAAGTCGTACCTCCAAACCCGAAGTCTTCGGAGAAAAAGTACGAGTTAGTCTATTTGAAACAATCAAAATCAAACAACGTTTCCTTTAAATAAATTCCATAGACCACTGTTTGTTATATTTTACCTACAATTACCTCATTTGAATATCCCTCAAGGTCACTGTTGCTAACTGTCCTGTTCCTGTAAATTTAGAATTAAATGTCCTAATGAAGTTCTCCAATTTCCATTGACCTCAAAACTGTTTGGTGTTAACAAATTTCTATAATCAAACTAATTATATATTATTATGAAATTAATTAATTTATGTTTTAATTTGAAATAGAAGCCTATAAAAAATAAATACTAATCGAAATTTATAACAATAGTAATAAGAAAAAAACGAAATAAAACAAACCACAAAAAAGATAATGAAATAATTTATCTGTTTCTAAATTTAGATGCTATCGAGATTTTATCGTTTTCTTTTTTAATTTAATTTTTTTTTTCTTCTAATTTTAGATAAGAAAAAAAATAAATTATTTTTGATGATCGAAAAGATATAGCAGTTGTTTGTTTTCCCTGTGACAGATTAAACACAAAATGAGTATGAAATCCGGTTAAATGGATTTTTTTTAAATTTAACTAAATTCAGATTTTCTTTAACTTTAAATACAATCTTGAGATAAATTTTATAAAATTACACATATTTTTTAGCATCTTAACTTTATATCTATATATGAATAAAAGATCTTCGATTACTCAGGTGTTTAATTACACAATTATATTTTTATAGCAAAACGATTATGAACCTGTTCTTAGGCATACTCCTGCATAAAGGGATCAGTTTTTCAGTTTTATTTAATTCGTAAATATTTTTATTTTTGATCTACTGATGTGACAACCGTGCTCCAGTACATGAGATAACACATACTACTAGCAGTGTGATATCACTAGCCAAGGTGATGTCTTAGAAGTGCTGGCGGATAAACTGTATTCAGTCAGCGGTATGACTCTCAATCTCATAGTTATGGCATTTTCCTTGATGAAGGCACGCTATTGTTTGCTCGAAGAAACAAGGATTTATGTAACATAATATATGGGATTTAATCAATGAGAAAAACAGTGTGTTTCATGATCGATGAATATTCCACTAAATAGATTATCGAAAACTCAATTTTAATTTTATTCCAGCAAACATTTCTACAAATTGTCTTTTTTCCAACAAATTTTTGGTGTTTACTACTGAAACTGTTGGCTCTTTAAGGAGAAATACTTTGTTGTGGATAAATGACGTTTTGGAATATTGATCAATTTTTTTTTCTCCCAGGTTCGTCATAGTTAAAAAATTTACGTATCGTCCAGTTCAATGTTATTAATTATTGTATATTTTTCACTTTTTACTATGCAGTTTTAGTTTTACTCTTACACACTATTTTTCTATAAAAAAAATTTCCTAATCTAAAAATTATAAATCCTATGCATAACGATACAATACAAATTATTATAAAAATAAATACAAAAACATCGATCATGTGATATTCAAAAAAATTTAAATCTTGTCCTCCACCCTGTAAAAATAGTGCACCTTTATGTCGAGCAACATACTCAACCCAAAAAACTACAGTTTCCTTTGGAGTTTTTGGTCTGTCTCGAAAAACTGTTGAAACTTTTTTAATGTTGTCAGAATAACTAAAATAAATTAAAATAAAATCATTTCAAATAACTACCACAAGGAAAATTCTGATATTCACCTTTTGTTCGATAAAATTGTTTTGATGGCATCTAAGATTTTTTCATCGGTTAATGAATATAAATCCAATGAATGACCCCATCCATAACGACTAGCGTACATCATATTTTGATATTGATCTGCGAAAATAGGAATGCCAATTACTGGAACACCAGCATACACAGATTCCATTAACCCGAATATCCCACCGTGAGATATAAATAATTTTGTTTTGTTATATGATAATATCTCCTGTTGAGACACCCAATTACTTACAAACACATTTGTAGGAATATTTTCATCACCCTTGAGATCAAATTTCCATATAACTTTTTCCTTTAACTTTGAAAAAACTTTTAGAAATGTTTCTTGCATATCCTTAGATAAATGTTTATTTTTTATATTTGATCCAAGCGAAAAAAAAATAATGCCTTCCTCGGCTGATTCAATAAATTGTTTCAAGTCCTAACAATAACGAAAGAATTAATACTTAACTGTCTTATGATAAATGTTAATCTTAACACTTACATCTGGGAGGCTCGTTGTTTGATTCTTGATATGTATTCCTCCGATTTCAATTGTATTCGGTAAAATTGGTTTCAATACATTTATAATAGAATGTGAATTAGTGAACATCAATGACACACCTTTTTTGTAGATTTCAAAATATTCCTGTTCCGCATTGGGAAAATATTTTTGATAAACTTTTTCATGTTTTTTGAAAAATATAAATTCATTGACGGAGAATTCGAAAATTGAATATAATGCATTAACGAATCGTTGCCCAAATGTCATTGAATCTGTATATCTTGTAAATAAATGAGGGACATATGACGAAGGAGCTGGATTTCCAATGGTTTTAATAAAATTTGATGAACTAAATGTTGTATAACCAATCACAGGTGCATTGTAGTACTGTCCAAAAGCAATCAAAGAATCAGTTTCAAATTGTTCTACAATAATTAAATCAAAATATTCATTTTTGTTTTCCATTAACTGTTTGACATTCGGATGACTGAATATGAATTCAACGATTTTGCAACCATAAGTTTTTAAACGAAAAATAATGAGATATGGTGCTGCTCCAAAAAAAGCTAAACCTTCTTTTCCTCTATGTGTACCTGCAATAAAAATGTTGGGATAAAATCACAATGAATATATGGAAAAAAAAAGTTTTTTGTTATACCATCCATTAATTCTATTAATCCACTTAAATGTATATCACGATAATTGGCAATAGGTGTTTGTAAAGGATAGGCACTCATCAATGTTACCTGATGATTTGCTTCCGCTAAGCTTTTACCTATAGATGAAGCAAAAATCCAATGAGATTTCGATACTGTTGGCACCACTATTAAAACGTTTAAACTTTGCACAACTGACAACGGTAGCGCAACCGATAACCAAACGTAAATAACTTTGATGCGCATTTTGTGAGAAGTAAATATCGACTAAAAGACATTTTATGTTTGGGTTGTTTCAAAATAAGATATCGCTTTGGAAAATATCTGATATGTAAATACCAAGATACTTACAATATGTAATTATTTAATATTGTTTGTGAACAGAGTGATGGAGTCAATGATCTTATTTTTAAGTAATGCCTTAGTGATAAAAAATTAATCTTGTTGTTAGTATAGAGTAAAATCATATCTATATAATATAATTCTTGACTAGATGTTGGATGCGTTCCACTAAGCACTCAAGACAATCAAGCTCACGACTACTGTTTTTTTCATTCCACTTGCTTCTGAGCGTTACAATTGTAAAATCAAGTGGAATGGATTATGTGATCGTTTTAGGTATTGACGTATAAAATACAAATGGCGAGTTTGAACAAATAAAGTAGAAGCTACAATACAATTTGTAAGTCTTAACAATAAACTTTAATAATTATATAGCGCACGCACAATAAAAAAACTTTTACTTATGAGATCCAAGTTTGTACGAAAATTATTTTGAGTAAAATAAGATTTATACAAATTTGCTTTTGTTTTCGCCATCTTTAAATTTTAAAATGGCGCTGAAATTATCAACACTCACTTCAACCCATCTTTTGAGATGGGTTGTTGTGAGCTTGATGTGAGCGAAAATTATGACGTCATTAGTGACGTTTTCACCGCGACCACAACGACCGTCATCGTCAAGTGGAACGGATGAAGGGTCATTTTGAGCATTGTGAACGCTTAGTGGAACGCATCCGTTGTGTGATGATAATGATTTATCATTATCTTTTTCCTTTCAGCAAAATTCATTTCATTTGCATGAGGCTGATTCACAACTAATTAAAGTTTAAATATATATAGCGCAATGCGCAGAGAAATTCCTTTAGCTATTATTTATTATGGAATTGGAAGTTATTGCCGCAGTTGTGGTATTGTGTAGTCTAGTATTGCATTGTGAAGTCTAGTCAAAAATTATTTTAAAGTCGATTGAATTGTAAAATTAATACTATAGTGTGTGAAATTTGAGATTTCATACGTGAAACATGAACGAAACAATAGTATATTATTTACTTAGGAGCTAAAGTGCTACTTTTTGTGTTGAGTATATAGTTTGACAAATATGGATGAAACATAAAAAGTCACTTTAGCTCCGAAATATATAGACTATTCTTTTCGGCAAACGTTCAAATTTTTTATAAATATGTAATGAGTTTTTTTCTAAACACCATGTTAATTTAATGCCGCCGTAAAAATATTACAGTTACCTTACTTATATGGCGTTACTTTGCAGCCGCTTTGATTATATGTCAAAAAATAAGGCTTTAAAAACGTTTGCCGAAAATAGTATATTATTGAATTAGGAGCTAAAGTTGTACTCTTTGTGTTGAGTCTATAGTTTGGCGACCGACCGTAGGGAGGCCGACAATTATAGACGAAACACAAAAAGTCACTTTAGCTCCGAATTCAATACACTATTTTTTCGGTAAACGTTTAAATTTGTTTAAAAATATGAAATTAATGCATCAAATTTTTTACAAATATTTTAGATTTTTGAGATCAATTAAACTCAAGTAAGTGTTGGAATTTTTTCAATTCAAAGGTATGGTTTGAAGTTTTTCAGAAAAAAACTCCAATTCAAATTTTTCGTGTTTCGGATCGGATTCGAACCTACCCTCGTCAGTGCCCGGCTCGAATCCTTGGGCAGACACGCTATCGATAACGCCGTTGAGGCGATGACAATTTCAAAGTTTGAAACTTCTTCATCACTTATTTATTTTACTTAAGTTGAATTTTTCCACTGTCATTAGACTACATATTATGGAAATGCTTTTACATTTACATTATATTACATTACATTATTTATATTTTATAAATATGTTTTAGGTAATAAATTTTCTGAAATTAATTTTTGTTGATTTCAATTCATTAATATGAACTGAAATGCATTCTGTTTTGAACAAATTAATAATATCATGTTAATTTACTTTACTGCCGTCGTAAATATATGAAAATTACTTTACAGCCGCCGTAAAAATATGAAAGTTACATTACAGCCGCCGGCAGATAAAAGTAAAAAGTAAGACTTTAGCTACTCCCCAGCGGCAGTAAAGTTAAACTTTACAGCGGTTTGCTAAAAAACATTTTTTTGAACTACTTAATCTACAGACAGACTTTAACACTTTCTGGTGAAATCTTCGTCAAAAATCCTCTTTCACAATCTACAATGTATACGACTGGCATTGATCAACTTCGCTATACAATGCACAATCTCATCCCAACAACTAGCTACACCACAAAATAAACAAAGTGGCACATTTGTCAAAAAATCGTCTAAAAACTGCCACTATTTTTCGTTAGGGTTAATAGTATATGCCCACGTTTATAAGTTCCATATGAAGGTCCTTACAAAATCATAAAAAGTTTACGAAAACAATTTGTCATCTCCATAAAAGAGAAACAACTATGAATCTCCATCGACAGCTTGAAACATACCAGCGTATTTTGTGTTCAACTGATCGTTTACCAACCAATTGAACACACAAAACTGTTCACTTTAACAATCGACAATCTAGGCGTCTAGGCGATCTTCATCTACGAAGGAGGAACACAGAAAATAATAAAGCCACGTTTACATCTAATTTAAATTATATGAGTTGAAAATGTATAATTCATATAAAGTTTTCTAAAATTTCACTGAAATATTTTAATGTTTCAAACATTTAGTTGCGTTAAAAATCAAAATTAAAATTAGTTGGTGTATATCATTTTGTTTTTGGCAAATTCATGCATTTAGCACGGTTTACAACAGTTCTGCATCCCAACTTCCGGTGTTTTACTTCCGGTAAAATTTTTGTTGTTGTAATTTTTTGAAGTTTTTTCAGTGTTTTTATGCACACTACAGCCTACAATAATGAAGTGATTATGATGAAACCTATGGAAAAGGTTTCAATTAGTGTGAGAAGATAATTATCATCTTTTGGAACATATTGATCAAAGTGGCGGGGGTCTACCATACAACTGCTGATTTTTCACACTTTGTTTTTAAGGTTTGTTGGGAGCATATTCAGAATTCATTCATTAATCAATTTTAACGACACTTTGAAAAAATATGGAGACTTAAATGACAAAGAACTGATTAGTTTTTAAACAATATTGAGATATGTAGTAGGGGGCCTCCCGAACACCTGTTTATGATTTCAATATTTGCTGGGAGCATACAATATTCGTTCGTAAATGAATTTTGATGACACTTTGGAAAAAGATGCAAATATGTATGGCAAAAACTGATTAGTTTTTTAGCGATAATGAACAAAGTGGTATGGGGTCCGCCGGGCACTTTTTTTTGGAAGTTTAATAACATCGTTCACAACAGTTCTGCATCCCAACTTCCGGTTTGTCACTTCCGGTAAAATCTTTTTTACTTTTTCTTGTACAACAGAATTTATGTTTGTCGGGATACTACTGCTTTCTTTAATATTTTTATAATTAGAACTACGCGAAATCTACAACATTGGTTAGCTTTTAATTAAAGTGTTTGATGGATATTAGCTCATTATATATCCAGAACACTATGTTTCCAGAGCTGTGGTGAAGTCCGCCTATGCATCAGCGTCGCAATATTTTTACCTAATTTTGTGAAGAAAAATAAAATTAATTATTTGTATGACATGAAAATTGAAAAAAGTTTGTATTTTTGATTTAGTTATAATTTTTGCAATAGTTTTAGAATTTTGAAAAAAGTTGCTTCGGTCTGAATTTGAATTTTTGAAATATTTTTAGAATTTTGAAAAAGTTTTAATTTTATTATAATTTTTTGGGATTTTGAAAAAAGCTTATTTTGATGATTTTGTTATAATTTTTGCAATATTTTGAGAATTAAGGAAAAAGTTTGAATTTTTGGAATATTTTTAAAATTTTGAAAAAAGTTTCAATTTTTGATTTTGTTGTCAAGGTTTCAAGAACAATTGCCTCTTTCTAAAAACAAGTTAAGCTCGAGGTTGGCCCAAGGCACTTAGCTGTGTATAAACAACGGTGGCTAGATTGTTGCACTTCCATTTTTTCTGTTTCGTGCCTGCCTTACGTCAAGAAAAGAGATCTCGATTGGAGACCATGTGAAGATTATTTATTATAATCAAAATTTTCTCATAAATTGACCTTGTAAGAGCATACTGTCTTTTCGAATTAACTCGAATGTCATTTGGCTTACGCAATGCCGCAAAAACGTTTTGGTGTTTCATAAACGAAATCGTTCGAAATCTAGATTTCTTTATCGTCTACATAGATGATATCTTAGTGGCATCGATAAATGAGGAACAACGCAAAATCCATTTGGAAAAATTTTAATTTTTTTATATAACAAAAATTATTCCTTTTTATTAATAAAAATTTAATTTACGGCATTTAAATTTATCGATAATTTAGTTTTTAAAATTATTGCTATTGTCTATGAGCCTTTTCATTCAAATTAATATCATGCCGATATTAATAAAACAAATAATTATTTATTTGAAAGGCAGTGCAGTGATATAACATTTCTTTTTTTACTCCTATCACAGTAAATTATAAATTACATCACACTATCCATGACATGCAAATTGATTATTTCAAAAAGTGTGCGGTAAGTAAAAAAAAAGCGTGCAGTAATGGATTTTGATATATATATATTACGAAACACTTTTAATAAAAAACAAAAATTTTATTTAAAGAAAAATTTGATTTTTAAAAATTAAATATTTCAATTCATTTTGACACAGAATAATGCAAAGCCTACCACAATTTGTAAACTATTTGCATTTAGTTTATGAATAGTAGTTCATTTTTTCAAGTAATTATATGCGTTTGGGCATTAAAACAAAGTTGTAGAAAAAGTATATAACAAACCTCGAGCTGCAAACCATTTTCCATGCTCGTGAAGATACTGCACTCGTCGCTACGCGTCTCTAGCGCAATATTTTCACTCGCATGTAAAATGCTATTTACAGCGCTAGGCATGTAATATACTAATTTCGCATCATTATATTTGCAGTTTTATTGCTGTAAATTCCTGTGAAATACAAAAGCTGCTATAGTCTTGCCATTTGACAACATATTTCGTATAAAAATTAATAGCATACCTCACAATGTATTTTTGTAAAATTAGTTAAGCAGAAGGTACATACAGAATAGATTAAAAGAGGTAGGATTGTTATGGATAGGAGTTGTATCAAAGATGGATGAAAAAAAAAGCGAATTGGTGTAAGGGAGAAGGGAAGGGGTGGAGCCCGTGGGATACTATTTGCCATTTAATATTTTACAGGCAATCCCAAATTTAGTATATATGTTTATTTGTTTTAAAATTGAACTCAATCCATTCAAACAAATATTCTTAATATAATTAAAAAATCATTTTAAAACTATCTACACAGAACCATTCTAAATCAATTTGTAATAATTTAATATTTCCCTTCTTTTATTTTTTAACCCCGGCATCTCATTTTTCTTCTTTGTTTTTCAAAAAAAAAATGAATGAATAAATTATTTTATTTTTTTTTTAACTACCTAGCTAGCTAGTTTATTTTTTTTCTTTTTGGGTAGATTTCATATAAAAAAGTACCTATTGCAGTGTGCCTCGTCTCGGAATTTCGGAAACAATTCGGTGCCAAACGACTTTTTATGATAGGCAGAGACTAGCGGGTAAATGAGATATAACGAAAACGACCGGCACTCTCACGGTCGCATTTGTTGAGCAAGATCAAAAGAATTTTCTGTACATGTGTGTTCTATTAATATCTTGGAGAAATTCGGGAATCAGCAAAATCTGACACGTGGTTAAGAAAAAAGAGGCTGTTTACTAAAAAAATTGAATATTTAAAACCGTTATAACGGCCGTTTGGATTCTAATATTTAAAAAAAATTAACAAATTTAGAACCTTTGGAATCCTTTTTATCAATTTATTTTTAAAATAGACCTCTGAAGTTAGAGGTTCCACACTCAACGATGAAGATCATGGTGGCAAAAATAACGCCATGAAAACTAAACGTGGTTTGAACTTGGTTTGAACTGAGTGTAAATTAAATAGTTTACTGACATCAAAATCTCTCGAAAATTATTTTAGATTTGTTCAACACATTCAAAATTGAGAATTGTTTACATGTAATATCCTTTTGTGAAACATAGTGACATAATTCAAAATAAGAATGATACGAATTTCTATTATATGTAAACATATCGATTTTTCACAAACAACAACAACAACATTAATACCACCCCAAAATTCTCTGAATAAATGAAGATATATAAATTGAGATATTGCCCATTAGATTCCACAAACCACAACCGAATAATGGATGAATGATTGAAACATATAATAGTAATTAAAAATACACGCATATGAGGTTAATCTGATTAGGATGAGATAATCATAATTTCATTATACATACAATATCCCTGAAATTGTATTTTTACAGCAGTCATAATACTGATGTGTTAAATTAGTAATGAATCTCAAAGGGTTTATAAATGTGTTGTAATAGCATGTTTGCTGGATAAGTTTTGAATAATAGGAAAACATAAATATATATATTTTTTTTCATGCAAGAATTTTGTTTTTCTTTATCGTTATTACTTAGGGATTTTGAGATTTCGAGTAAAGAAAATCGACGTTTATTATAAGAATGTTTACCTGTGGTATTAATCTTAATTTGATATTTGGGTTTAATTAAAGTATTATTTTATGGTTTATGAGAAGTTTAAATAGAATAATGGAGTTATTAATAGCTCGTAAATAATCAATTTCAGTCTCGCAACTTTCATTGAAGGTAAAAACGAATAAATAAATTGTTTGGACACATTTAGTTTAGTGGTAAATATATTAAATTTCAGCACAAATAACGATATGAAACGTAATTGCTATACATGGGCCCTATTTCCGAACACATATATGTCAATCGACAATATTGTCAATTTCACCAAAATGCTTAACAGCACACAAAAAAATTTTATGGTTCAATTGATCAAAAAGAACCATACTTTTAAAGTACCATACTATGGTGATATGTTAACTATATTTTATGGTTGCTATTATATATAAGGAACCATACTATGGTGATAGATAACCAAATTTTATGGTTATTATTATAGATAGATACAGAGCCATACTATGATTATAATTGACCACATTTATGGTTCTCTAAAATATTGTAACGACTCTGCGTCGGTTCTTTTCGATTATTGAGCAAATACGACAGTAAAAAGACGGATCTTTAGTTAACAAAATCTCCAACTTTATTTATCAACAAATTACAGCAACTTTCGATTTTAATTACAATAAATTCTAGGGTCCTCTCCAATTTATGTACGATAAATTTCACCGCTTTTCCACAATTTGAATCAATAATATTCGGAATCGTAAAATCTGTATTTATTATTCCACTAGGTTCAAATTCTTTCACTATTAGTACCCAGGCTCAAGTACCACCCGATTATTCCTTATACTTGCGAATATTTATAAACACTTTCAATTGCAAAAATAAACTGACTATCTGATATTTTGTTCGCTTATTTATATCCAAAAATAAATAAGTAGAAACTTCTGCTAATCATTTGTTGTTTCCCACTGTACTTTCTAGAAAACAATATTCGAAGTACGTACATCATGAATAGGTCACACCTCTTTTAATTCATACTTGCATTAATGTAAACATTTGTATTAGCGAACTCATTCTATAACAAATTTAATTTGTATTAATTTATGCAAAATGTATTAGTTAACTCATTCTTCAATCCATCTTTGCAATAGTTTGAATGTGGAAAACATTTAAGCAGAATGTATTGGTTATGTATGAGTAAATTAAATTAACCCATTCTGGACGAAGTTTATTACAATATGATCAATTTAACCATAAAATTTTTTTGTGTGAACTTTGTATAAAAATGGTATTCTGTAACTCAAATTTGTGTATCCTTAGACACAAACCAATTATAACAAATTTTTACAAAATTATAACAGATTTTTGACAACTAACTTTTTTAATGTTAAAACATGCAAAATAAAATAAATATGTTTTAATGATATTTATATAAAAATATGATTATTTAATATTATTAAAGACTTAATTTTGCGTTATAACTTAGTTTTTACGCCAATTGATAAAATTTGAATAAAAAAGTCAACACACAAAACATAAAGCAAAATTGTGATTTTGACAGTAACTATATTGTTCTTGTCAGATTCACAATGTTGTGTTGAATTTTCACCAAATTAGTGTTACATAATACGAAATTCACAATATTGTGTGAATTTACAATATTGTGATGACATTTATGTGTTCGGGAATAGAGCCCCAGTCCAGTGTCGTAAAAAATCAAACCTTGTATTAAAGTTTTTGTTTTAGTTTTGTAGCTCGATGAACATTTCGTCTTCTTAGCACATCGTTGGGAGTGTAACTATTTATTTAGTACATCAGTACTACAAACATTTATTTTTCCCGCAGAAGACGTTGCTTAAAATTAACAAACAATACAAAAGACTAAATCCAATACATATAGTAGTATTTTTTTACCAATAAATTTTTGACAGATATCACGCAGCACGAGATAAAATATGAGACAACAAATAAAACAGAGATGTATTATGAATTTTTGGGGTAATTTGTTTAAATTCATTATTGTTGTTGTATTTTATAAATATAATCATATATAATATCACGAGTCGTCAAATAATAGTCGATTATTTTTGATAATCATTGAATGTCATTTGAGGTTTTAGGTAGATTTCATATAAAAATCTACCTATTGCAATGGGCTTCATCTCCGAATTTCGGAAAAATTTTTGTGCCAAACGACTATATATGATAAGCGGAGACAAAAAAACAAAAAAAAAAAAATGTATATATATATATATATATATATATATATATATATATATATATTTTTTTTTTTATTATATAGATTTTATACGTCTTAAACCCGACAAGGTAGGAATTTTTATTGAAAGAGATAATTAATTTCCTTAACCTCACTATTTGTGATTTTCGAAAGTTAGTAGGTATATTCCATACTATCCTAAGTCACGTGTGCAGTTATTATTGAATGTTGCCAATCAATATGAAATCAATTTTACGACATAAATGTCAAGTAAATTAGTGAATCGTATGAATTTTTCAATTCGAAATAAGTTTTTGGGTTTATCTGAATAAACCTTATAGTTATTTGTTAATAAAAACAACTTTTTTATCTCTGAACGTGTTTCGGTTGGGACTCGAACTAACTAACTAATACTAACTCTGTAGCCAGTGAAGTATGACAAAAAAGTTTTTCACTAAGAAAAAAGAAATTACAACATCGTAATTAAAAATGTTTCTAAATGTCGACGCCGAGGGGCAGTTGACAGCGTGTCTACCAAAAGATTCAAACTTAGTTGGTACTGATGAGGTTCTAAGTTCGAGTCCCAACCGAAACACGTTCAGAGATAAAAAAGTTGTTTTTATTAACAAATAACTATAAGATTATTAATTCATTGGACGAAATAATATAAAATTATTAGTAAACTAGAACTTAAAAGTAATATAACAAATGAACGTGCAACTCTTATGCGGAAGTATAATAGTTCTTTTCCACGGATATATGGATTAGTAAAGGTTCATAAGTCTGGTGAACCATTACGTCCTATTGTCTCTTACATTAATTCTCCTTTATATAATCTTTCAAAATTTTATTCTGATATTTTATCAAGAGTTGTTGGAAAAACCTTTAGTCATGTTAAAAATTCTTATGATTTTATTGATAAATTAAAAGATGTAATTATTCCTACAAATTATTCTTTGATTTCTTTAGATGTTATATCACTTTTCACAAATATTCCAAATGCATTAGTTCTTGAGTGTATAGATAGAAAATGGGATGAAATTGAAATAGTTATTCAAGAGTTTGCTTCTCAAGAATTTATAATTAGTAATATTCGACGACAAAATTTTGATTATATTAGGAAAACTAAAAATAATGTTGAATATAAAACTTTAGAAAAAGACATTTTCATTGAAGGACTCTTATTAGTATTAAACCATTGCTATTTTTCTTATAAAAATATATTTTATCAACAAATTTTTGGTTCACCTATGGGTTCCCCAGCTAGTCCAGTATTAGCTAATTTAGTTATGGAATTTATAGAAATAAAAATTATTGAATCTTTAGATTTTACTCTTCCATTTTATATACGTTATGTTGATGATATTCTTACCTCTGTTCCTAGTATATTAATTGATTCTGTTCTTGCTAAATTTAATGATTTCCATCCTCGTCTTAAATTCACTGTTGAAATTGAAAATGAAAATAAAATTGCATTTCTTGACACTTTAGTTATAAAAAATAGTTTTGGTGTGTTAATTACAGATTGGTATCTAAAACCTACTTGGTCTGGCCGGTATTTGAATTTTAACTCTTCTCTTCCTATTTCTTATAAAAAAAATACTGTATCTATTTTGACAGAAAAAATTTTAAAATTATCAAATCCCATTTTTCATCAAAAAAATTTCAAATTTTTAAAAACTACTCTTTTAGAAAACTACTATCCTGTTAAATTTATTGATTATCACGTTAATCATACCATCAATAAACTTAATAATTTAAATTTTGGCATTTCTACTATTAATAATCAAGATAGCACCTTTAAATTTGTTTCCCTTCCTTATACTAAAGTTTTGTTTGAGAACTTAAATCGCGTTTTGCATGGCTATAATATTAAAGCTGTTGGTAAACCATGCAATACTCTACGAAAGCGTATTTTCACACCTCTTAAAGATCCTGTTCCCAAACAATATTTCTCTAATTTAGTTTACAAAGTTAATTGTGCTGAACTTAATTGTGGTCAAACATATATTGGTGAAACTAAACAATATCTTGTTTCTAGACTGAAGGATCATAAGTATCATATTGCTAAGGGTAACAAGTCACACAGTGCTTTGTGTGATCATGCTGTTTCCAGTAATCATAAAATTGATTGGGATAATCCTGAGATTTTAAATTTTGAGTCAAATACTACCAAGCGCAAAATTTCTGAAGCTATTTATATTAAAAAATTCCAAAATAATATGAATATACAATCGGATCACACCTATTTTGACAACGTTTACTTATCTTTCATTTAAATATTTGATTCCTACCTAGCTTTGATTTAAATTTCAGTTTGTATCAGTTTTTGTTTAATTTTTATAATTGAAAAGATAGAAGTTAAAGTTTCAGTCTGTTTGTTGGTTTTTTTAGAATTTTTTAAAAAATATATGTGAATTTTCATTCTCAGTTTTTCTTTTTTGAAACAGTGTTTTCATTTTTGTAAGTTTTTTTTCAAAATATTTTTAAATTATATAATTTTCCATTTTTTGTTATTTTTTGTTATGTTAGTATTTTATTTTGTTGGACCTGAAGATAGCTTTAGAGTAAAGCAGAAACGCGTCGTCACAATAAAATAAAAATGAATAATTTATAAGAAATTAAAACATTTTTTTGGACTACAACGAATAAAAACAATTTTATAAATAACTATAAGGTTTATTCAGATAAACCCAAAAACTGATTTCGAATTGAAAAATTCATACGATTCACTAATTTACTTGACATTTATGTCGTAAAATTGATTTCATATTGATTGGCAACATTCAATAATAACTGCACACGTGACTTAGGATAGTATGGAATATACCTACTAACTTTCGAAAATCACAAATAGTGAGGTTAAGGAAATTAATTATCTCTTTCTATATATATATATATATATATATATATATATATATATATATATATATATATATATATATATATATATATATATATATATATATATATATATATATATATATATATATATATATATATATATATATATATATATATATATATATATATATATATATATATATATATATATATATATATATATATATATATATATATAACGATATGAGATATAACGAAAACGACCGGCACTCTCACGGTCGCATTTGTTGAGGTAGATCAAAAAAATTTTCTGTAATTATGTGTTTTAATAATATCTTGGACGAGTTCGTGAATCAGCAAAATCCGACACGTGGTTAAGAAACTAGAGGCTTTTTTCTGAAAAAAATTGATTTTTTAAAACCGTTATAACGGCCGTTTGGATACGAATATTTCAAAAAATTTAACAAATTTAGAATTTTTGGAATCCTTTTTATCAATTTGTTTTAAAACTAGACCTCTGCAGTTAGAGGTTCCTGAGTGAGCGGCTCCAACAAAAAAGTACGCAAAAAAATTTTTTTTTTTTAAACAACCGGCACTCTCACGGTCGCATTTATAAGGCCGGATCAAAAAACCTTTTTTAAAAATGTGCGTTTTATTAATATCTTGGACAAGTTCGTAAATCAGCCCAATCCAACACATGGTTAAGAAACTAGAAGATTTATACTAGAAAAAAACTCTGTTTTTTAGATCCGTTATAATGGCCGTTTGGATTCTAATATTTTTAAAAACTTCATAAATTTAGAATCTTTAAAACCTTTTTAATCAGTTTCTCTCAAAAAAAAGACCTCTGCAGTTGGAGGTTTCTGAGTGAACGGCTCCAACAAAAAAGCTTGTAAAACACAAAATGCGTTTAAGTCAACCGGCGCTCTCACGGTCGCATTTGTGGAGCCAGATCAAAAAACCTTTCTTAAAAATGTGTGTTTTATTAATATCTTGGACAAGTTCGTAAATCAGAAAAATCTGACACATGGTTAAGGAACTATAGGCTTTATACTAGAAAAAAAAAGTGGTTTTTTAATCCGTTATAACGGCCGTTTGGATACTAATATTTTTAAAATCTTCATAAATTTAGAATTTATGGAAACATTTTAATCCGTTTCTTGTAAATATAAACCTCTGCAGTTAGAGGTTTTTGACTTGTTGGCTTCAACAAAAAAGTTTGCAACAATCCCCAACTACAATTTCCAAAAACCTTATAACAGTCAATGTCAACCTTATAACAGTCAAAAAATAAAAGATTTGAATAGAAGAAATTAATTTTTTTTTCTTAGAAATAAACTATTTTGATATTTTGCAGTAATTGCACGACATATGATATAGAGTAGGTTTGTGTCATAAATTATCACACTCATGTTCTGTGGTAGATTTGATATTTGTTTGTTGCAAAATTGGATAGATATAATTTTGCTTGTAGGTAGCTAATTTTCTTTTTAAAATTTGTTCGATATCTGTTTGAAATTAGTTTGTTTTGTTTAAACTAATCTGATACATCAGATTCTACTGGCACACAAAACTGTCTGATCTCGAAATCTACCTATTTCTAGCAGATATACGTGCCGCTTGGACTTTTTTATCCTCAAATGGCATGAGTAATAATGTTGAAAAATAATCGACTAATAATTTGGTGATGAGTTCTATTTAACAGACAATTTAACGAACAGAAATAGTAACATTATTTCATACAACATAATCATATATAATAAAATATTATTTCATCTTAGTAGGCGCATAAATGTTATAAATTTGTAATTTATTTTTGACAAATAAACATAAACATGCAATAATTTATGAATGGAAACGGAAATTTTTACTATTTGCAAATTGCATTTTCACATAATTTTGTATGTGAATTTTTGTTTTAAATTTATATATTAAGTAGGCGGAAAATATTCGCTGTTCCTTCCTAACAGAAAAAAATAATCGAAACAAATCGTTTTGATTTGCTAGAAAATAGTAAATGAAGCGTTTTTATTTGACCTTATTGAAACTTTATTTAGTGAGTTGAATTGTCTATTATAAGTTATTCACAAAAAACTGGATAAAAATAAATAAAAATCTTTCTTTGACAAACTTATAATGCAATAATCTAGATTTTGGTCTCGGATACCAATCCCGACCATCAAGATTTCTCCAAATTCAATGTTCCTCCTCGTAATCACTTGAAATGAACGTTTTTAAGCCAAAAATATGAAAATTTGCTGTTTTTGACACACTTAATGATTTTTTGACACACTTCCGGTACAGTTATCGAACACAGTGTCCTTTTGGACCTGTCACTTGAGTATACCTATTTTTAGAAAAAAAATTTTGAAACCCCTCCAGCGGTTTTCTCTGCAGCGTAGGTACGGACGGCCGGCCGGCCAGCCGGCAGACAGACATACATTTTTTTTTTGCTTTTTTAGAATCAGTAGGTCTTAAAACGTCGAGAAATGCCAAGAAAAGTGGCGGTAAGAATTTCACTTTTGGCTCATGAATGTAATACTTAGGTCTTTCAGACCGAAGTAATATGCGAAAACCAACAAAAAAAAATTAATATTAATAAAATGTCAGGTAACCTAAAAAGAGAAACAACAGTATCTGACGTCACAATTGTGAACTAAAATCATAAAATTATAAATAAGAACAGGGCTAAATCGTTTACTAGTGAAATTTTTATTTCGGTTTGTTCATTCAGAAGATTTTTTTCCAAGAACAATGCTGGTAAATGGGTGTAAAATGTAAATTAAAAATTTCTTCCCATCTGGCCGACATTTTTGAGATAATTTTACTTTTATACCCGTTTTTGTATGGTTTTGCAAGAATTGTGCCAGATTCCGTGCCTCCTCAAAAAACCGCATACAATGTAGATAATTTTCGCTTTAATGGATGGTTGGTGCTAGCAGGTAAAATGATATCAGAGTATGTCGGTTTTCCAAAAATATTTAAATCTAATCTAAATAATAAAATTAGTTGCGGGATTTGATTTAACTTCCAGAGTAAATTAGGGTTAAACTGCGAATTGAGCCAAGTTAAAGTACAATCAAATAATCTGTTTGTAGCACAAAATATCATTCACATATATGTACTATATTTCGGAAATACGGATTTGTTAATGACAGATTTGATGCTTTGAATAGGTTCATAAAGAAATTTATTAGTAGTGGCGATAATGGTGAACCCATTTGCAAACCATCCGAGAATTTGTACTATTGTGAATTAAAAAAATAATAATTTTTTTTAATGCAACAATAAAAATTTCTCTTTATATCACTTCGTAGAAATGGATCTAAAATGTCTTGGTCACCGAAAATCTATATCTGCTAACAATTCAATTTAGCAGCTTTACATTAGGTAAAAATTTTATAAAAAGATCAACAGAATGCGTAATGGATATATTGTATTGAAAATAATAAAAAGGTCATCGCATTTTTTACACAGTGGGTGTTCTCACATGTTATTGAAGCACTAATGAACATTTTGATTTTAAGCCAAAGGGTTCCTAATGTAATGCGGATTTCACAACAAATGTAAGGTCCTCGTATTGATTTTTGGTAATCTTAATAGAAGGTGTAAAATTTACACTTTTTGTCGGTGAACTATTTTGCAGCAAAATTTGAAAAACTGCTATGGAAATTAGTTTCCTCACGTTGTTGTCTTTATGTTTTGGTTGCTTATCTTCAATTAGTTTTTTTGATTTTGGCAGCTTATTATTACATTGACAATGTGATATACTTCATACGTCTTGTTTAACATTGTCGCCCTTCAATGAGTTGAAGTCTTGAATGTTCATTCGGCATTTACTACCTTTAGGTGTGCTACCATATGATTTCTTATTGCATACCACGTTCTGATGCTGTTATCTCTGCATACTTCATAAAATTTGCTAACGTTTCTTTAAATTTCTCTTACTCGCATATCTAATTGTACTTGGTAGCAGTTGCAATTTTTCGCAATGCCCATTAAACCACAGATTATCACTTGCAGTACTAATCTAATCAATAAACGTTGGTATAAAATGGCTAAAGTGACTATCTCATTCAATTTAATAAAACTAACATTTTCTGTCGTGGACACTTGACGAGTGTTTTTTACTGTTCAACTGTTCTCCTAAATAAATAGTCAAACTCCCGAGGACATCCTAAGAAGACGATATGTATATCAAGATCTAAAAAAACAAAAAGTTTTTTATTTTGTGTCAGAACTAGTGGTTTTCATCATGTTGTTCAATATACATAAAAAGCGAACAACTTGCTTTTCATATTAAAGAAATGTTTTTTCTGCATCTATTAGTCCCGACATATAGTTCTCTCAATTTAGTATTGTCTAATATTTTCATCAGTTTTGTTTCGATTAAACTCATGAAATGCATTTTCCTTAATTTTTATTGCCTATCTGCATGTATTTGAAAACCAAAGATCGGCCTTTAGAAATGTCAATCTATTTAGTATAAATCTGCGCATATCGTCAAGAATTGCTTCGGAGCTGTCCGTTAAGAAGTTATGTTTCCATAGACATCATTTAAAAAAAAAATTAAATCCTTCCCAATACGCAGCATAATATATTGTTTAGGGATCTATAAATTTAATTGATTTGAAATTAGGTTATGATCTGATATACCCAAAGGCTTCAATACTATATTTAAATTGAATCATTGTATGTTAAAATTAATCATTTTTCAAATACAAATACTCACAGATACTTGTGTCTTAAACTATTTACGAACATTTCACGAAAATCGTTTAAACATTGTGGCATATGTAGTGCCGGTAAAGACGAAAACAAAATGGTAAAGACCAAACAAAATGCAAAAATGATGCAGGAGAACTCCTTCCCTTTTTACTTCCCTTCACACTTTGTCAAATTAAAAAGATCAAATACCCACATTTTACTGAAATATGTCGTCAAATCCCAAATGTCAAATCACCAGTCCTCTCACAAATCCATACACTTCTTTTTACTGATTTGGGATTCAGGATGTTTAAATAAAAAAAAAACTTTGTTACATAACAAAACAAAAAACTTTGTTACATATATAAACTGATAATACGTATAAAAGAAACTGGAACACTGCGCAATGATAAATTTAATGTTTCTTAGTTTGAAATGTTTTTGTTTTTGATGTCGTAAAACAAAACATTTCATAATATTTTCATCTGAAAGCTTTTATCTTCCTTTTCCATTTAGTCATTTGTTGTTCTTTTTACAAACATTATACTTATATTCATTATCTGGATGAGAGTTTGATGGAAAAATTTCATATTCGTTGTTTTTCGTAATTTACATAAATGATTGGAAAAACTAAAAAAATATATAAAAATTAAGTGCACGTTTTGTATTTTATAGTTAAAGACTATGACAATGGATGTGAAATTACAACAACAATGGTTTTTGTGTTAGTGTTATGAATTTTCCAGAGCAAAACAAAGAAGAGTATGTTATTTTGAACCTACAGCACGAAAATATTGATTTTAATTTTAATATCCTGCAGTTTTTATTTAATATGACAAAAAACATATCGGAAAATATATTATATTTATTTGTGGCACACAACAATGTATGTGTTATTATTCAAAGGATGAGAATTATTGTATTATAGCCACGATGTGACATTGCATGTCACATCGTGGAGGTTTAATTGATCGATTCTTACCGATAAGTAACCAATATCCAATCAGGTAATAATTTCATTTGTTTTTCCATTGTATGTTTTTCATAAATTATTAGACATTGGTTACTGGAATGAGTACCGTAAAGGATTGGGAATAATTAAGCTCAAGTATATTTTCTATTCACCAGAGTAACAACAAATTATACTTTAGGTACCACATTATTAAGCATTCGAACATCTACAGGAGATTTACAACTATTTGCCAACTAACCAGATAAGTACAAACTACTATCGCAAACCAAGAGCTAAGATAAAGGAAAACCAAGAAGTCATATTAGAGGTGAAATTAAAGACTATACACGCTAGGGTTATAAATAAAAGAAGGTTTGCTGTGTTTTAAATATAGATCACCAATTTTTAACGAGGAAGATGTAACCATTATGACAGATAACTTTTATGCAAACTATAAGCCTTTCTTTACGGCGCAGCGCTAAAATGTTTTTATAAATGTGTGGGACGGGCCCTTGCCTCATATGGTCTTCGTAGAACAGTTCAATTCCTTTTCTTTCAAAAAAAAAATCACAACACACAAAAATACACAACCCCTATTTAATACGAAAAATAAACACTATACAAAAAGAAAGCTATCAAATCACAAACACAAAAAATTATGTTTTTTTACTACTGGCATGAGAAATTTCAATTATTTACTCAAAAACCCAAGACAAAAGTTATTTTTCTCAGCTAAGGTTACTAATAATTATTCCCCACCCCTAATAATAAGTATTTTAGCACCTTAGTAAATAATGAAAATATAGTTTTTGTTCGTTTGTTAACTGAGTTCATCTTTGAATTTATTTAGTTTCTTCTTAAAATAATAATAATATATTAAAAAATAATAAGCGTTTTGATTTTATTTTAATCATAATAAATAATGAATGAATGCAAAAATTTCTTTGCAACTATAGTTTAGTTTATTTGAAATTTAAGTTCGTGTTAAACAGAATTCTGTAGAAATTTAGTTTAGTTGTGAGTTGTAGACTAAAAAAATTCTAAATTTGACTCAACAATATTGAACAGATTTTCAATTCAATTCAATTCATGTCAAAAATAAATAAAAGCTATATTTTTTAATGCAAAGCATATGTGATTTTTATATAGTTTTAAGAAAATTCATTGAAAATAAATTTCTATCTAAGCAGCCCTGAATAATAAATATCCAATACGCAATCCAATGATATGATACACAATGTTTCACCAAATCAAAATTTTTATTTATTCACCATTTGCTTATTAATTGACATTTTATTTTGTGAATAATTAAAGAGTTTTAGTGCATTTTTTATATCAAGTTGTAAAAAAAATAGTATATAAACCTCGGTGAAGAAAATTTTCTCCATTTCGGTGCTTAATTCGCTCGAAACTTCGTTTCTCGCGAATTAATATCCACCTCAATGTAGAAAATTTACTTTATCACCTCGGTATATATTGTACTATTTTTTACTACTTGCATGAGAAATTTCAATTATTTACTCAAAAACCCAAGACAAAAGTTATTTTTCTCAGCTATGGTTACTAATAATTATTCCCCACACCTACAGATGTAAAAGTAATATTACCCATGGTAAAATTACCGGTAAAATTGGTAATATTACGTAATATTACTTCGGCTTCGTAAAATTGGTAAAATTGCAATAAAATTTGAATAATCTTTATTCAATAAAAATTAAAGTTTGTGCTTTTTTATTGACACCCTGTATAATTGAAAATTGTGTGCACATTGTTTTGAGTATATCTCAGCTAATCGGTCGATTTGCAGCTGAATACCCATAAATGTATGTAATTTTAACGTCTCTACGTGTTACCACAAAGTAGAGTACTTCATAGGCAAACATATATTTTGTCTACTGGTGGGTTGTAATGGGTATTTTTTCCCCCTGGTAGCAATAACGCAGCTATTCTGGATGAGGCAAAAGCTAAATCTATGTCATTTCGGGATCAAATTTCTACTATGAAGATGGTTTCTTCTACCCTATTATTGATAGTTTGCTGATTATCCGTGTTAATCACCCTCAAAGGTCACTCGTATAGTAATTTTGTTCACCTTCCAATGTTACATTAAACGATCAGCAGCAACAGAACCGCAACGCAACAAACCATTAGCAATGCTTCGTTGTAAATTTTTTCTGCAAAACGCACGTTCATATTTAAATATTCCTTGTGTTTTTGAAGGCAAATACCTTCAGCAATTTGCGATTTATATTTTCCCATGAACAAGAAAAAAACAATTTGCATGAATTAGATTTTGATGTGACGTATTGCACACGTAATTAATACATTTATCCCAATGTCGGCCGTGGCAAGTGTTGTACTTGAAAAGTGAAATGTGTAACGCCGTTGACAATTCTCAATTGCAGGAAAAGCGTTGAAGCGAGTTCATTTTCTAACCACATGCAATGAAAGAAGCTTGATTGGGATCCATTGCGTACAGTCTAAATAAAGCAAGTTTCATTGAAAATGTTTGGTTATCTGTCAATTTGCTCTTTGCATTTGAGCCATTTAAATGCATTTCTACTTCTTTTCGATGTGTAATACCTAAACATTTTCAAATACGGCAGTGTTTTCAAAACGCATAATTTTACATAACAGTGAAGAAAGCAGTTTTCGTTGAAGCCAGTGTGTTCCGGATTTCTTGCATTTTTGCAGCTGTGAAAATAGCGGGCAGCCTGTTTTCTAGATGTCTTGCTAAAAGAACAACAGCTGAAGTTCGTTCATGTATGGATGGGCATAAAAGAATTTGCCATTATTGCATATGTATCTTCCAGTCTATAATACTCTGCGAGTGAGGATATTTACACTCGATAATAATATATTTGATATGAATTTTATGATTTTATAAACTAAAAATGATTGTGGCAGTCATAAATTTTGAATTAAATAAAATTGCAACTATATTTAAATCTTTTAAAAAAATTTATATTTTACAAATATTACCAATTTTACCAATCTTACCGGTAATTTTACGGTAAAATTACCACAAATATATTTTACCGGTAAATTTACATCTGTACCCACACCTAATAATAAGTATTTTAGCACCTTCGTAAATAAAATAATGAATGAATGCAAAAACTTCTTTGCAACTATAGTAGTTTATTTCAAATTTTAGTTCGTGTTAAACAGAATTCTTTTGAAATTTAGTTTAGTTGTGAGTTGTAGACTAAAAAAATTCTAAATATGGCTCAACAATATTGAATAGATTTTCAATTTCATATCAAAAATATATAAAAGCTATATTTTTTAATGCAAAGCATATGTGATTTTTATATAGTTTTAAGAAAATTCATTGAAAATAAATTTCTAACTAAGCAGCCCTGATTAATAAATATCCAATACGCAATCCAATGATATGATAAACAATGTTTCACCAAATCAAAATTTTTATTTATTCACCATTTGCTTATTGATTGACATTTTATTTTGTGAATAATTAAGAGTTTTAGTGCATTTTTTATATCAAGTAGTAAAAAAAATAGTATATAAACCTCGGTGAAGAAAATTTTCTCCATTTCGGTGCTTAATTCGCTCGAAACTTCGTTTCTCGCGAATTAATATCCACCTCAATGTAGAAAATTTATTTTATCACCTCGGTATATAATGTACTATTTAGTATTAGCTCCGAAAAATGATTACTTCTAGAACTGTTTAGAGTCTGCAAAATTGAATTTTAGCGGCCAAGTAGCGGATTCAAAATTTGTTTTCATTTTATATTATAATTTTACTTCGGTCTGAAAGACCTAAGTATTACATTCATGAGCTCAAAGTGAAATTCTTACCCCCACTTTTTTGGCATTTCTCGACGTTTTAGGACCTACTGATTCTAAAAAAGCAAAAAAAAAATGTACGTCTGTCTGCCGGCCGGTCGTCATTACCTACGCTGCAGGGAAAACCACTGGAGGGATTTCAAAATTTTTCTAAAAATAGGTATACTCAAGAGACAGGTCCGAATGGACGCTGTGTTCGATAACTGTACCGGAAGTGTGTCAAAAAAATCATTATGTGTGTCAAAACAAGGAAATTTTCATATTTTTTGCTTAAAAAACGTTCATTTTAAGTGATTATGAGTAGGAACATTGAATTTCGAGAAATCTTGATGGTCGGGATTGGTATGTGAGACCAAAATCTAGATTATTGCATTATAAGTTTGTCAAAACAATGTTGTCAAGTTTGTCACAAGAAAGATTTTTATTTATTTTTTTACCCAATTTTTTGGAAAGAAATAAAATAAATAATTTGTATGACGTGAAAATATATTATTATTATAGAGAATTATGGCATTATAGGTTTGTCAAAAAAATAATGTCAAGCGTGTCAAAAAATGATTTCATTGATTTTTTTAGCCAAGTTTTTGGGAAAAAAAATGTAGCTGTTTTTATGACGTAAATGTAATTGAAAATGAAATTGGACATGGAAATGTTTGAATTTGTTACAGTTTTTGAAATATTTTTGGAATTTTGAAAAAAGTATGTATTTTTGATTTTGTAATAATTTTTGCAATATTTTTAGAATTTTGGAAAAAGTTTTAATTTTCGATTTTGTCATAATTTTTGGAATATTTTTAGAATGTTGAAAAAAGTTTGATTTTATTAAATTTTTACAATATTTTTGGAATTTTGAAAGAAATATGAATTTGTGATCTTGTGATATTTGCTCCAATGGCTAAATTGAAGGTTTTTGAATAGTTTGCTGAAAATGAAAATGAAATTGGACATTGACATTTTTGAATTTGTTATAGTTTTTGAATATTTTTGGAATTTTGAAAAAGTTTCAATTTTTGATTTTGTAAGATTTTTTGGAATAATTTTAGAATTTTAAAAAATTTTAAATTTTATAATAATTTTTGTAATTTTGGAAAAAGTTTATTTTTTACAAAATTTTTGGAATCTTGAAAGAAATATGAATTTGTGATTTTGTAATATTTTCTCGAAACACTAAATGGAGAGGTTTTTGAGTAGTTTGCTGAGTTTAACTAAAAACTATGTCCGCATAAAAGTTTTTTGCCGAAAACTATATCAAAATCCTTAACCCAGACCGAAGTCTTGATATTTTTCAAATTATAATCACAATTGCTTTGATAAGTTTTGTTCAAAAATCAAATTTTTAGGTACGCAAGAATACAAATTAAGCAATAAATTAGAAAAAAAAATCCTAAGAGCTAATACAAAAAAACGTTGTATGCAAAACGTACGCAAATGGCTTTAGCAGACTCATCTTCATATTACAGACTCGGCTAGCGTCTCGTCTGGAAACATTACGATTCGTCCGCTAAAACCATATTTTGCGTACTTGTTACATAAACTACTATATAAAACGTTATAATTTAAATATTTATTCTCATTATATTTTTTTTATTACTACAAATTTTCGCCAAATTTTATTTAATTGATTTTTTTTTAAAAACTTTAAACAAAAGAAAAATTATTAAATTATTTATAAAAATTATAAAAATACTCAAAATTTTGTTGTGCTTCCAAATCATCGATGATCAAAAAATAATATTCTTCCTCTTGATTGTCTTCTTGAAACCACAAGCTGCAGCAAAAGCTTTTAAATATTATTTTATTTTCTTCTTATAGATGTGTGCTGCTGTTGACCACCAAAACTGAATAGACTTTTCTAATATTTTTAATTTCCATCCTGTCCAAATTAATAAATTTTGTTCTCCAGAAAAATTTTCCAATATTTACATATATATGGTCTGATTGGTTGCACTACCTTATATCTTTTAGATTAAGGCATATGTTTTATTCATCATAATTTTGAATTGTTGATTTTGTTTTAATATTTGATGATGGATCAAGATGTTCAAACTTATGTTGTTTGAGAGGCCCAAAATTCCTTAGAATTCGTCATATTCTTCTTCTTTTGTCCTGTGACTTGTATTATAGATTCGTTAAATGTTCAACATACAATTAAATGTTAGAGTTCAGATCATTTTATTTTGTTTATAATTTTCCTTTATTTTGTAGCTAACTTAAAATAATTTTATTAAACATAATTTATTTTCTTAAAGACTAGTTTTAACATAAAAATATTTTAATTTTCTATAAAAAAGGTACAAACTGTTTATTTAGAATTTTTTTCTTTAATTAAATTTAATAAATAAACAGAATTTTGATTTACTTGAAAAATATAAAATGAGATAAATTTTACTATGGTCAACAGAAAAAATCGTTAATTTTATTACTAAAAAAAACTATATTTGATTTTTGAAAATAAATAGATCGATTGGAACAATAAAGAGAGAAATTTAATTGATAAAAATATTAGAAAAAAAAAGATTTAAAACAAACACAATTAACACATATTGCGTGGACTTGGCAAATGCCAATAACAAAATAATTCTTGTCGCGTTACAAAACATTGATAAAACAATGAAATCAAAAGACATTTGGACGCAAATAGTTGAAACATAATAAAAACCAAAATGGCTTTTGCCAATACAATTTACTTCAAGACAATGGGTTCTAAACATATGTTCATGACGGCTCAAAAAAATTATATATGTATATAAGGAAATAATCTGATTTCACAAATCATAAACATATGTTTGTGCTACATGATTGTGCTACATGTATGACACATTCTTTCTCTTAAGGTGCAAACACAATAGATCCGTTCCGTCCACTCCGTTATATTTGAACTTTCAGTTTATATGTAAAACGGAAATTAAAACACAATGAACGGAAGGGGAAAAAGCGGAACGAACACTGAACACAAATTCAAACTTTACGGAAGACATAACCTCAAATATTGTTTATTTTTTCTACATATTTATATAAATAAGCAGATTTCAACAAATTTCATAAAATATGAATAGAATTTAGAAAATCTATAAAATAATACATAAAAATATAAATATAAATAAAATATAAGTTTTTGGATAGTTAAAGACGTAGCGGTTGTATTGTGTTTTATAAAACGAACGGATTGATGCGGATAAAAAACGAACGGAACGGAACGGATCTATTGTGTTTGAACCTTTAAATAGCAGGAAACAAGAGTACAACGATGAAAAACAAAAAATAATCTAGTAACAACATTATTTTCAGATAAATGCTAACAAATTAATTGAAGTTTGTAATGAAATGTGGACTTTATACGAAGAATAATAGAAATATTATATTACACCGGGTAACTGAATTTATAACAAATCTACACTTGAAAATCTCTTATTTAATGAATCACAAAATTAAATGTATTGAATAATGCAATGATAACTATTAATTGATCAACAGATAAATTTAGTTACAAATAAATCACAAAAATTATATAAATAAAAATACAAAAAAAAAAGCTTGCATTAATTTATCTTCTTCAATGTTGTCTTCATCTAGTTTTGCTTCAACATTCCCACTTATGAAACGCACTAAACCTCATTAACCCTTTAACAGTCCCACATATATTGACTGAATAAATTATTTTGAACTTTGTCTCCTTTCATGCTACGTATTTTTTTTCCCCAAACGTAAATTCCTTTTCTCGTTAATGGCATCAATATACTTGTCTGCAAATTTTTCCCATACATAATTATTTATCGGCATTTGCGTTGTTCGACCTACAACCTATAAGCTCTTGCCAGCACTACCCAAAAATGCATGTGACAACTGAAAGGATAAGCCCCTAACGACCAGATTCTACAATACGGTTTCTAACCCAATTAAAAAGAAACAACCATGACTGTCACGATATGGCAAATATGTCCAAACTCTACTGACCCAGACATGGTTGCTCTACCTAAAACTAAACTAAAACTAGCTTTTTTTTTTTTTTTTTTTATTGATCAGTTAGACATGTTTAGCACACTAAATATGAAATATTCATTATTTAGACTCTTTGAATATCCGAAGATACCATGTCAACTATAAAGGAATGGAAGGAATGGGGATATAGGGATAACTATACTAATTTTTTTAAATGATAATGGACATTTTCTTTAAATGCCTGAGGAGAAAATTCATCGGGAAATACAGAGGAGGGCAATGAATTGCATAATTTTGCCACTCTATTGAAATAGTCGTTTTGGAAGGACACAGTTCTACAACGAGGTATTTGTACAACAAATGGATGGGATAACTCGGCAGCTCTTGTTTGTCGATTATACTGCGCACACGATGGAAGAATATTTTGAATTTCCTTAGAGGAGAATTCGCTAAAGTTATATTTATAGTAGATTGACAATTCAGCCACATTTCTTCTGTGCTGGAGTGAATCAAGCTAGTCCGTTAGTTCGGTATTACCAATCAACCGTATTGCTTTTCTCTGTACAGAGTCTAAACAATTTATTGTTGACTGACAAGCACCTCCCCAAACATGACAGCAGTACTCCATACATGGACGAATAAAGGACTTGAAGATTAGCAAAATTTGCTCGGGATTGAAATACTTTTTACATCGACTCAAGAATCCTAATTTTTGCATTGCAGATTTAGCGAGGTTGAACACATGTTTATTCCATTTCAGGTTATTTTGAATATCCACTCCAAGAAGTCTAACTGATTCAACCTCACGCAATTCCTCTTGGTTTATTTTAATAGGAAAATTTTTATGTCGCTCTATTCGTGAAAGACGGCATAATTTGGTTTTGGTTGGATTAAATGAAACAAGATTACGATCACCCCATTCCATTATACGCTCCAGATCTTTGTTGACGGAATCAATTAGCAACTCTCTATCAGTGGTAACTGCAGTATGAGATCGAAATTTAGGAGATGCATGTAATGTGCTGTCATCAGCAAAACTATGGATTGGGTGCACTGTGGAAATAAGTAAGTCATTAATGTATAGAAGAAACAAGGTTGGGGAACCCCAGCATTGGTTGTGAAAATATTGGATGTGATACCATCTAAAATAACATGAAATTGGCGACCTGTAAGAAAACTATGAATCCATGAGACAGTAAGATGGTCTATGCCATAAGATTTTAATTTAGCTATAAGATTTTTATGCCACACTTTATCAAATGCTTTAGAAATGTCAAGTGAAATACTGAATGTTTCACCGTGGTTGTCCAGCGATTTGTTCCAGAGATGGGATACGTAGGCTAACAGATCACCTGTTGCATGACTTCTACGAAAACCATACTGCTTATCATCAATAATTCGCGACATTTCCAAATAATCTATCAAATTGTAGTTAACATATTTTTCAAATATTTTAGCTAAAACCGATAGAATTGCAATTGGTCTATAATTGTTAGGGTCTATCTTACTGCCTTTCTTTGATATGGGTTGAACGCTGGCCAGCTTCCAAGAATCGGGAAATATTCCGGTTTTATAAGATAAATAGAAAATTTTTGTTAAAATTGGAGCTAGTTGCCTAGCAAAGTTTTTAAGAATGAGGGGTGGAATACCGTCTGGGCCAGCAGATTTGTTGATATTGATAGAAAGAAGCATTTTCCGTACAATATTGCAACGAAAAATAATTGGTTTCATTTTCGTTACAACTGGGGGAATGAGTGTAGGAGAATGGGGGGGTTCAACTATGTTTGAGTTTTCTCGAAAATACGACCCAAAAGATCCGCTTTCTCTTTCGAGTCGCTCACGGGAATGTCATTCAGAACTAAGGTTGGAATAGAGGATCGAGTAAAATAGTTTTCCAAGGTGTTTCGTCATAAAATTTTCTCAGTCCCTCCCAGTCAGCGCGTTTATAGTTCCAAACCCGGTGAGGATTTGCTTTAATTTGTGTCGGTGATGTAAATTGCACTATTGCTGATATTAGTAAATGGTCCGATGTTCCGAGGGGTTGTTCGACTTTTGTCTTCGTAGTATCTGGTTCGTTTGTCAAAAACAGATCCAGCAAATTATTGTTATGATGTGAATTGTCTGCGATTCTAGTGGGACACTCTATCATTTGCGTCAAACCGTGATAATCTGCGAGTATCAGTTCGGCTTGTCTTCCTACGTCGTCAGTGCGCGATGAATACTTAAGCCATTCTTTATTATGAATATTAAAGTCTCCAAGAATGGCCAGTCTTGCTTTGGAGTAGTCCGTGGTAATCTTGTCTAGATTAGCCGATATTTAATCGAAAAAGGGACATCCTGGGGGAGAATTTGGGGATCTATATAATCCTATTATAAACATAGTTTCATCAACACCTGAGATCTTTAGTGCTATAGAATTATGGTGCTTAGAGTTCAACTCGTAGGCCTTAATTCTCATACATGAAAGTGAATCTCGAACAAATACACAGACACCATGCTTGTTATAAAAGGAATGTTCCAATTCGTAACTAGGTATCCGGTATTTATCGGGATCCAACTTCGATGCTTTGCCACTAACAATTGTTTCGGTAAGAAACAATATGTCAGGTTTATTTTTTTCGATGTCGTGATGAACCTCGTTTCGATTCGAATTGAGACTTCTTATGTTGGTGAAGTCAATGCTAAGCTGTTGGTTCACTCTGCGGCCATTTTGTTGAGACAAATACTTACCCTTTGACATTGCAGGCATAGCTACTGAAATTCGGCCAGGCCTAAATTTCAACACTAAACAGTACAAAAGAAACTGGGTATCTCTGTCACAAAAACACGGTAGCAGATTTTATGCAACAGTAGCACGATAAGAGAAAAGCAAAAAAAAATGGGGACACAAAATACACTAACAAAATTGAAGAGTACAAATAAAGGGTCAAATTCGAAATTCCAAACTTTTGTCGAAAAAAAACATTTCATAATCAACTAACTGATATTTTCCAACTCCTAAAATAAGTCCGAGGAGGGAGGAGCTAGATCATGTCACAAAACTTCAAATAAAAAAAAAAAAACCCAGGCAATCCAAAAAAAATCACTAACAACCAAAACAAAACTTTTGGGTTTCTATTACCAAGACAAATGCTTTAAAATAATAAATAAATTTATTACATCAAAGCAATAAAAGGTAAAATTTTACCTGCCTACCTCTTGGTAATAGTGAACACAAAATACCAAATAATTTTTTAATAAAGAACAATCTCACCAATTATATAATTGTACGCGTCCGTTCTTCAACACTTTTATTTTTCATAAACATTAACACAAACACTATGACACTCATTTACTTATTAGCTACTACACTTACTAACACTTATTAACACTTATAACACTATTATTTATCTATTTTCGATTATTTTTGTTTTTTGTTCTTTTTATTTTAAAATTTAGGAGACGTCGACTCGTCTGACTCCGAATGATGAATGATTACTAGATTACTAGAACTAATGCCCAGACTTCAAGTCTTGAACTCCATAGACATTGTTCTATTGCAAAAGCTAAAGTTTATTTAAATAGAATTAAAATAGAAATTGTGTAAGGTGAAGCCTCTGATCCTGGAAAAAAAGTGAGTTGATTCTCCTCTTCATTCCATTGAAGAAGCTTCTGAGGAAGGAATGGTACTACTGGTTTGTACCTAAATACAAACACAGCAGCAGTCATTTGCTGCCACCAGAAGACTTCTTCGAAACGAAGAGAAGAACCAATGATCTTCGATCGCATGTCCATAATGGACAGAGGCGACCTAGGAACATCATAATTGTTAAGAAATGAAGCCCCATGGATGAGTTTTTAGGCCTACCAGTTAAAATTTTTATTTATATTTTTAAACAAAACGAAATACGAAATTTTTTTTAATTTCACCAAAGCATACATATACATATATCAACAATACTTTAACAAAAACATCAATCAAAAAAAAGATTCAAAAAAAATTACGAAATGAATTTGTTTTTCTCAAAAAAAAAACACAAAACCTAAAAAATATTACTAATAAACTGTAAAACCTAACGGGTTGTTTTTGTTTTGAAACCAGAAAACAAAAAGATCGTAAAAACAATCTACATCCATTCAAACCACATCCGATCCTTATACCAATCCCCATCCATCAATCACATCCAATAACCATACAATCTGTATCCAACCTATATCCAATAACCATACTCAATCCAAACCCAATCCATACATAATCCATACACAATCCACACAAAAAAAACCCAAACTGGTTTAACCAACACAAATCAGAACACAAAAAAACCCAAAACAGGTTTTACCGAATTTTACGCGCCAATAATTATAACGCAAAAATTATCTAAACTTATAGAAAAACCTTCAAAAAATAACCAGGTCCCTGTTGCGGCGTCATGTAATGAAATTTGGACTTTATACGAATAATAATAGAAATATTATATTACACCGGATAACTGAATTTATAGCAAACAAATCTGCACTTGAAAATCCCTTATTTAATGAACCACAAAATTAAATGTAATGAATAATGCAATGATAACTATTAATTGATCAACAGATAAAATAATTTAGTTACAAATAAGTCACAAAAATTATATAAATAAAAATACAAAAAAAAGCTTACATTAATTTATCTTCTTCAATGTTGTCTTCATCTAGTTTTTCTTCAACATCCCCACTTATGAAACGCACTAAAGCTCATTAACCCTTTAACAGTCCCACATATATTGACTGAATCAATTATTTTGAACTTTGTCTCCTTTCATGCTATGTATTTTTTTTCCCTAAATAGTAAATTCCTTTTTTCGTTAATGGCTTCAATATACTTGTCAGCAAATTTTTTCCCATACATAATTATTTATCGGCATTTGCGTTGTTCGACCTACAACTTATAAGCTTTCAAATTTAGGAAAAGTTTAGTTTTTTTTCGTAAACCAACATTGTTAAAAACCAATTGCATTATTTATTATTTTGTATTTACAAAGAACAGCACAAAAAAAAAACTATTTCAATAAAATTCGATAAACAATTTATTTGCACTTATAAAATTTTTATTTGCACATTTACACATTTAATTCTAATCTTTTCAATTTTAAAGATTATGCTAATCAATTATGTTTTGATTTAATTTTATATCTAATCAAAAATTTTAAAATTATATACTCAATTGACTTGATTTAAAAATTATACTAATCGATTTGATCCAAACAATTGAATCTTTTATATATATTATTATCGATCTTCTGTCTCATTTTCCAATAATCAATTCTCCTGTTTTTCAAATTTAAAAAAAACAATCATCTTGCAAAACTTGAAATTAAGTTTATTTAAAACAACAACAAAAATGTTTAAATGTTTAGATGTACAATGGTACAGATAAACGTCATAATTCATCCATTCAGCATCCATTACAATATGTTTTCTCTACACTGAAAATGAGTTGAATGAACTTAACACATATAACAAAATCGATTCATTTACATGCAACTCGAAATTGTCTCAAAAATTAATAACATCATCAACAACGTTTCCAAATCTATCCTTATTAATCTTAAACGATAAACGAACACCAAACAAAACGGTGACACTTTAACATAAAATCACAGTTTTTGCAACAACAATATTATTCTAATCTAACAGTTTCCATGTCAATAGTAATTCATTTTCTTCATCCACCAATTTCATTATCTTCGATTTTTTTAAATAAACTTTCCATCTCAGTTTATTTAATACGTAATAGCAAAAAAAAACCTTTATCCACTTTATATTGATTTATGTCAATAAACGAATGACTATGCAGGAAAATAAATAATTTTCCATGTTTTTTGCCAATTTTTCTTTTACGCTTTCTTTTTTTATTGATGTTATTTGAGAGATCCTACTAATGGTTGATTGAGAGTGAAATATCGCTAGATAACGAAATTTTCAATTTTACAAAAAAATCGGGAGGGAAATCAAAGCGTTTTTTTTTGCACAAAAAGGATTCAAATTATTAAGAGAAAAAATAAATTTTTAGGTTTTATTGATTGGAAAAATATTTTTGTTTTCCTCGAATGAATTGAAAATAATTTTATAAAATTCAAATTCTTAAGAGATATTATTTTCCTATACTAAGTTTTTCGAAGAATAAAAAAAATATTTATTTAAAATAAGTTTTGAGTAAGTCTGGATCCAGGATCTAATCTAAGCTCTCAGTAAGTTGTCCATTTCCTTATCGACGATCTCCATCTAACTTTCTAACGTTACTTTCTAGCTTTATAAATTATAATTCGAAGAGAATCAGCGCGACACATTTTTAATGTCTACTAATTATTTGTGGCATGTTTGGGTGGTTGTGGTTAAGAAGCTGGGCATGTTTGTTGTTACTAATAAAAAATTATAAACTAACGTCTCTGAATAGTGGAAAACTCTTTTGTTCTTTTCTGCAATGCTGGTTCGCTGGATTTTGTTGAGATACATACAATTCAAAGATTTGTCCGATGTATCATGTATCCGATTGATCACCATATACTTACTGATTTTAGCACATATAGAAAACAAGTGGTATGCTTTAATATTTAAGTTTTACCTTAGAAACACATATTTCTAACTGTAATTCAATACTCATCAGCACGTGTCGGACTAATCAAAAACGTTCTATAAAAATAGAGATTAGTTATACTAATTTACTTACACGAAAATATTTAAATTCAAACCCGCTGACCCAAATCGTCTAATAATTCAGAGATTCACTTTATTTTTTTTTATATTACATAGCACATTCCAATAGTATATCACCTTATCCCTATAGCTCATCTTAATACCATAATTATGTACATAATTCATCAAGAGAATCTTCATTAATTAAATTACACCTATTAGATAAGACACACACTCATATATTATCTTGTCTTGCTTTGTTCTCAACAGTAACAAAAACAAAATTTTATTTATTCTAATTGAATTGTTTTATTCTATATTAAAAGAAAAATGTGTCTATTAATATATCATAATTATATTTATACAATTATTCTTTTGAATATATAATTTTTGATTTAATTAACAAAAAAAAAATACAAAAGAAACTTTTATGTCTGCTCTGTTACTTGAAATTTGTGTAACATGAAATAAATGTTAAGTGAAATTCATATAATTTTCCATTGTCTTGAATTTTATTTAAGATTTTTAGAAAAAATTTTAAATTAAAATTCTTTAGATTTTTGTTTTTATAACATATTTTGTTCTAAATTTAATATGCTATTTGTGAATCGTTAATCGTATGGTGAGAAATAGAACAGATTATTAAATTTGTACTTAAAATTTGTGACGTAACTAAAATAGAAGAATTATACAATGTCCTATGTTATGGGAACATGCACATTCCATAAACATTTAAATTTAGGCCATACTAAAATATTAGCCCAGGGCGTATTTTGTTATGTGATAGGACTTACTCAAAACGCATGTGCTGTGACACATATTATAATTCCTCTTTTTGGCCACAAATCATAAGTTCCATTCTAGCTTACGGAGAGGAGAAACTAACCATTTTCTATGCTTCTATAAACTACTACCTCAATTTTGGAATTTTAGTAGAATTAGAAATTCATCTTAAAGTTATTATCCTCAAATAATACACAAAATTTGGTTATCTATTTATCGTTTACATAAATTATCTTTGAATTTAAACAGACCTGTGGTCAGTGGATCTGAAAATCTACACTAAAGGATGTATTGTCCTAAGATACGTGTGTACCAAATTTGGAGTTAATATGTCAAGCGGTTTTTGAAAAATCTTGTCCATAGGCAAACGGAGACACACACAAAGGCGGGATTGCAATCGTATAAACTATGATAACAACTTTCGACAGTTAATAAAGCAAAAAATGTTTCCCATAAAAACTAAGTTTTAAAGTTATTTCAAGTTTTATAACGTTTATAATTTCTATATCGTTCTTCCTCGAAGAGTAATATCTTTAGTTTTTCGATTTCACTCCTTTGAAGTTTTTATTTTATTTATTTTATATTTGTTTTCCTTCATTTCATTTGCTAAAGAAGAAAATTAGTACCTTTTCGTCGTCCTTTTTATATATTTT
The DNA here is from genome assembly GCA_963693315.1 of Diogma glabrata. Taxonomy (NCBI): domain Eukaryota; kingdom Metazoa; phylum Arthropoda; class Insecta; order Diptera; family Cylindrotomidae; genus Diogma; species Diogma glabrata. The sequence continues at coordinate 426,668,697 of OY856186.1, read as the reverse complement.
TATAACAATATTTGCAAAATTGAACAAAACCTTCACAAAAATTATTTATGTTTTACGTTGGAAAGTATCGAGTTTCTGTGAGCATTTGAAAGAAAATATTTATTTCAATTTAGGAGAAAGGAGAATATTTATATTATTTTCACTCCTTTATTTAAGACTGTTATATTTATTTTAAGTAACTCGCTGTGAAAGATCGGAGTAAAGGAGTGATTTAAGGAGCGTTTAAAACTCTGAACAGTTACAGAATTAAAGTAATCGAATTTTATGCAAATGTGCAATGTAATGTTGTTAAAGATCAAAACGGAGCTAAACAGTAGTAAAATTTGTAAAATAACGAGATCTCCAAAAATTATCAAAACTGTCCGTCGAATCAGCCGTAAAAAAGTTGTGAACAATAATTGCATAGAGCTTAGACACATTTGTTATTTACTGACAGCAGTTTATGTTTATAATTTATTGTTAGTTTCCGCATATTTTTGACAAAACTTAAATAAGCATTTTAACAAATCACAAGTCAAAATCCCGCAGTGAAAAACATTGTTTTGCTTTAAAAAATAATTCTGAGATTTTTGTGCACCATCTCTGAAATAAGAAACAAACAACATACTTTCATAACCTTTCCGTGATGCCCAAAATAAGTTAGATGCAAATTTATCTGCATTTGTTAGAAATAATTTCCACTTATTTTATTTAGCGTATGGTCTTTTGATTTTGGTTCATGTTCTTTGTTTGTACCACAGCCAAGAGTTCGAAAGGAAATATTTGATTACTAAATTTGAATTAAGTTTTTGCGTAATCCAGGGTGTCTATTTTTCACACCTCAGTGTCCACTAATGTGATCCGATTTATTTAATAGGATTCACAATCCTATTTTTATTCAGTAACTATGGACGGCAGTCCTATGGATGGCAGTAAAATAAAAACTCTATCGGAACACCGAGGTACAATTCTTTTCAATAAACGTGTAAGAATATTTCCTAGGCGCTAGACTTTGAACTCGGAAGACCCAGGTTCAACTTCCATCTAGGTCATAGTGTTTTAAGCAAAACATTAACAATCATCAACACTGTAATGGAGACTGGATCTATTGCCAAGAATATCAACAAGAAGCAGTCAGGGGACTGCGCGCCTTTAGAATTTATATGCCAGCTAGCGAAAGTCATGTGGATACGAAAATGCACAAATTAATCATTATCCACGCATTCGAGAAAGGTACAAACAGACCAAAAAAATGGAGCAGAAGAGACTCTGACGAAGCAGCAAAGAAAGCAAAGAAGCCAAGACTGTCACATCCACCCCAATAATATACTTTCGTTATATGAACAATATTATCAAATAAGTAAAAGACTAACCCCATGATGATAGAAGATCCCACTTCTCAGCACCCTTTTTTGCATTAAACAATCATCCTACTTAATACGAAGGGCTTAATATATATTGTTTCGTTGCACCCCAAACCTGCACGAGCGAGTGTTGATCGGCTTTTATAAAATATCGAATTGATCCCTTAGATTGCTGACAATAATGGTTATATAAATATCTGATTCAGTAAGCTGTTGCGTCACAACAATTGGACGATCATTGACAAAAATGGTTATATAAATATTTGATTAAATAAACTGGTGTGTCACAACGAATGGACGATTCGCACAACTGACTAATCATACAAACTCAAAATTAAATTCCTTACAAAAAGAATTGGCACTTGTAACAACAAAAACCTACAATTAAATTAATTTAAAAAAAAACAAATATTTAAAGAAAAGGATAAATATTCCTACAATATCCAAATTCATTTTCACTGTATGAATTTTTTCACAAACCAAAACACAACAACATTAATTAATATTTTATTTTTATGTGTTTTTGGCACTTAATATTTAAAACACAAATTATTGAACGATGACAATGATGACAAGAATGCAATTCACATTCACAAAAACACATCAACGCTTAAACAAACAATCCAAATTTTTGTTTTAACGGAATACTAAATTTGACTTCATAAAGCTTCAAATTCTAAACTTTAAATCATAATCCTTTTCCGATATTCACGAGAGACTGACCATGTACAAAAAATGTAAATCTAATATAAAGCTTTCTTCTTACTTTTCCCCTCACAAACTTCAAATTGTTGTATTGACGTATGTATCATACAGACCACATACAGCAATAATAATTAGGAATCAGCAAATATGTATTAAAGTTTGCTCTAAAAAGCCCAACAATAATACAAATTTATCAAAAACTATTAGTCCCTGGGCCTTCACCTACATAATTTTGTGATTACCACATATTTTATACTTCGTGATGCGCCTGTCCTTGACGAGCCCGAAAACATTTGTTCTGCGATTTTTTTCAAATCGGCTGCTTTTGCTTTCGGCAAGCTCCGAAAAATGCCAATTGCCCGGGATCTTGTAAATTTTTGTTTTTTTTTTAACTGTGGGGGTTGGAAATTTGATTTAGAACACAAGGGTAACCTTGTCCGACAAAAATTTGTCTGCTATTGTCTAGTCCGACAACCCAAACATCCAAAATGTCAGTTGTCGGACGCGACAATAGCAAACACATTTTGGTCGGACAAGCTATTCTAAAACAAATTTCCAACTTCCACAGTCAAAAAAAATAAATGTGGTAGCAAATTTACAAGATCGCGGGCAATCGGCATTTTTCGGAGCTTGCCGAACGCAAAAGCGGCCGATTTGAGAAAAATCATAGAACAAATGTTTTCAGGCTCGTCAAGGACAGGCGCATTACGAAGTATAAAATATGTGGTAATCACAAAATTATGTAGGTGAAGGCCCAGGGACTATATTCAAAGAATATCTGAAACAAGCCAGATTTGAAAGGAATAACAATCGTTTTAAAATTTTTAGCAATATAAATCAGCGGATCATTAATGTCAAGTTTTATTCTCTTGTGTAACGTGGAAAAAGGAAATCGAAGAGGAGGCGCGGCTTGTACAATTTGTCAACTACCGTTACAAAGTACTTCTGTATCTGAGTAAACAGCTTCGTAACACTCCGACACACACCGACTCCCATTAACTGAAAGTCAACCATATAGTTGATAAATTATAAAAACTATCACCCATATAAGTTATCGATTAAAATTTATGTTTTCTAGGGGAACTTGACCATACAGTTGAGTGAATTGATGAAATTAATACAGGTAAGGGACACTTGTTGAAAGCTTACGTCAGGGTAGAGAACGTAGACATGCTTATCAAATTCTATGCTAACCTTAATAATAAGCTTCTAAAAGCGTGTGATTCTAACGCTCATAATATCGTGAGCTAAAGCGTTTATTTAAGTCCGTAGCATGAAGACAAAATCAATCTCACTATAATCAACATAAACACTGAGAGTATCAGAATTTCATGTATCGGATAAAGCTTCTATGTCTTTTAAAACATTTATTTATTTCAGCATTAAACCAGAATGCAACCGGCAAGAATTACAATAGAATAAGATTTCCAATGACTCCCTCAAATAGATGTATTAAAGTGATGCACCTTGATGGAATAGTTATTTTTTATTTATTTATATAATAGAACAACTGAGCTACGCTCATCTAGTAATTTACATATCATATTTATAACACATTTTTGGGGGGTGTAACCCATCGGTTAGTCCTATTTACATTATTTTATTAAGTATGCTTTTGATTATAAGAGAATAGTTATTTGAAGAAAAAAACAATAATGGAGAAGAAATAGGTTAGTATACCAAATAGGTTTTGCCACTTATAACTAATGTTTCGGGTAATCCAAAAGAAAATAAATACAAAAAAGTTTCCAATATAAAAGGTTTTCATAACCTGCTGTCTACCGACCTCACCGAATTTCTGGGCTCAATCTAAAAACCAAATGTCACCCATATTACAGGCTGCACCGAGCCCCGAATTCCACTTAGCTTGCCTACATTGCTTAGATATGTTAGGAAACGAACAAGTGCTGGACTATCACATGTGTAAGTCTTAAGAAAAACCCTTAAATCTAATCAGCAATCACATATGCGACAAGAAGCCTTTTGTCTCCACTACATGATGCGTTCAGTTCTAACATTCTATCAAGTATCCTATATGTTTTTTTTGGACATCTGAATACAACTCCATGCTGCTGTTATTAAACTGAAGCGGCCATTAAAGTTAATGGGTAGTGGATGACTATATTAATTAATTCAACCAACTTTCCTGGAAGGGGTTATCGTCTGTTAATGTTAAGAAAATATTGAAAAACTCTCTTAACCCAGGACTGCTTATAACAGTTTTATTATTATTTCCTCCTCTCTCCGTAAATTGAACAAGATTTCATTAAATCGAAACAATTTGTAATATGTTTCTAAAAACAAAACTTAGCCCTCTTTACAGAATACTTTACAATATTTTTATTTTGAGTCAATAATCTACAAAAAGCTATATTCTACTACCATATTTAAACATCACATTAATTCCACCAAAATAAAATAAAACATCAAAAATATTGAAATAAATTATCAGACAGCCCATTTTCAAATTCCCCACACCAAACCAAACCCAAAATAAGTAAAATCGTAACTTAAACAATAAACTTAATATTATTATATGGAATTGATATCCATTAATTGAAAACCATTTGGCATTGATCTTGGCACGTAATTTTTATGTATCTTTGTTTTAATTTACAATAAGCACAAAATATTGTTCGTAAAATACATACACAATACACATCGATACTTATGTAGGGTTTCCGTATTTATTTGGACAATAAATCAAATATTTGTTATAAAAATAACATATTGGAATAGGTTGAAAAGGTCATTCAACAGACGTCCTACGGTTCGAATAGGGTGGATATTTTTGCTTAGTATTTTGAGTTTGATACATAAATCAAAAGGAGGTTCATTGAGAAACATATTTTGCAAATTTATGGCAAAATATTATTTGAATTTATGAAGTAATTTTATTAGCAAAATAAAAATATTTTTACTCTCCAACCCAGAACAGAAACGCATTATTACTCAAACTATTTTTAAGCAAAAATATAAAATCATGACCATGAACCTAGAAATACCAGATCAGGCATGGCTAAAGTTAAAATTTCGGCTCAATTGTGTTCAAGGCATTAATATTTTTAGATGGAGCTAAGGAATGCATCAGCTCTCGCCACCAGGGGTCTACGGGGTTTTCTTTTTCTGTGTATGACATAGCTAGGGGCCATCAGCAACATTTTACATTTAGAGTAACAACTCGATACCACTCAATTTAAACGATTTAACCTTCACGTGAACAGTATCTACCCGGCTAGATATCACGGTTTTTGTAATTCAATAACTTTATGAGTTTTTAACCAATCATCATGCCTGTTCAGCTATGTGACTAATTTTTAAATTGATTTCGCAAAATCTGAGAAAAAAATATTTTGGACTTTCTTTTAATACTTATTTTGGATTTTTATAGTTTTTTTACGCAAGAAAACAATATCTACCCGGGTAGATATTTTTCCCTTGGGTTTTATATGAACATTTTTACTGGTCAATGTAAAAAACAAGTAACTTTATTTTTAAATATATGCTTTCATTGTATGCTTACACAAAAGTAAAATAAATACACAGTTACGTTTGTTGATATTATGATTTATGTAATATCTACCGGGGTAGATATTGTTCATTTCAGTCGCTAAAAATATCCGTTCACTCGAAGGTTAAAGCGAAAATGTAAAAATAGTTATTTGTTTCACTAGAACAAAAAAATAATAGATTTTGGAACGAGTAAAAATGTCGGCGTGCGATAGCGGAATACCGCGATTTTTAGTCCAACTAACACATTAAATTTATCTATTATTCTACCTAATCTATTCAATTCTATTCTATCTAATCTATTATTTAATAAAATTTTAAAATATCTAACATTTAAATTATATTTAATTTACATCTCAAACTAAATCCAAGCAACCATTTCAATTTTTTGTCAAAGATGAAAGAATAGTAGATTCTTGTATAAGCTTAAAATGAAGGCAATTCTTCACGAGGATAAAGTTTCCCAGAACGAGCGTAGCGAGTGGAGGAAATCATCCGAGTTCAGGGAATCATCCGAGTGGAGGGAATCATCCGAGTTCAAAATATTTCGTTTTATTTCCAGTTTTCCTGTAAAAGTTTATATCGCCATATTGAAATACATTCATCAAAGATAGCATCGAAAAAAAAACAAATTTGTTTCTTTTATATTTTTATATGTATTTCTATAGAACTGTTAAAGAATTTAATCAAATTCACTAGTTGTGGAATGTGGAATGACTACAATTACAATGAAAGATATACGCATGGAATGCATATATTCTTTAGTAGTCGTGGATAATAATAATTTCTTTATTCAAATTTTGATTTTTGTTTTGCATAGAAATATAGAAAAAATTCATTCATTCATTCAATAACTATTTTTGGGAATACATTATAAAAAAACATTTCCATTTCCATAATATGGAGTCTAATGACAGTGGAAAAATTCAACTTAAGTAAAAACAAATAAGTGATGAAGAAGTTTAAACTTTGAAATTGTCATCGCCTCAACGGCGTAATCGATAGCGTGTCTGCCCAAGGATAAGAGCCGGACACTGACGAGGTAGGTTCGAATCCCAACCAAAACACGAAAAATGTGAAGTGGATTTTTTTTCTGAGAAACTTCAAACCACACCTTTGAATTGAAAATATTCCAATTACTTCTCTACTTACTTGAGTTTAATTGATCTCAAAAAATTCAAAATGTTTTTGGGAATGTTACCATGACAACCTAATGCAATACACATATAACATTTGTATTTTTTGTAAAATATACGTTAAAATAATTTTCGTTTTCGGTCCAGTTTGAGAATAGCTATTTATGTATAAAGGGCGTAAAGTATGTCTGTTTTGCTTGAGAGTGAAATTGTTGCACGAGGCGCTAGCCGAGGACAGCAAACACTCGAAAGCAAAAAGATACTTTATGCCCGAATTGCATACAACATTTTTTGTACGAGTAAGATTCTGCATTATTTGCATAAATAAAAATACATATGAGCAATTTCACGAAGATTCAACAACGTTTTGACTTGACCCCTTTTAATTTTGATTATTTTTTGTTTATAGATAGTCTTTGATAAATAAAAAATACAAGTTCTCTTAGAATTTTTTTTTTCGACCAGGGGTCTTCACAGGGTGCCCCTCAATTTTTGTTATTTTGTGATGTGAGTGCATTTTGACGAGCGATTGTAGAAAAACTACTCAATTGATTTTCATAAATGATATGTCGTTGAATAGGTATTAGAACAAAGTTCTTAAAAATGTACACTGTTAATTTTTTGAAATAATTTTTAACGGTGTAACATAAGAAAAAAATGGTGTAATTGAAAAAAAGATGGCATAGCCTTTTTTTTTTTTTTTAAACTAAATTGAAGCTTATTTTATATCTTACCTTTTGTGAAAGTTTAGGACTAGCTATATTTTTTGTTTTAGAGATAAAATTCGTTGTGCATATGACTGTCGGGAATCAGTTTTTTTTGTTCTGAAGGAAAATTATAAAAATGGCGATTTTTAGATTCAGATTTTTTTTTATGTTAAATATCAAATATTTTATTATTAAATGAACTTTTTAAAAAGCAATTTCAGTCAAGTTCAGCAAAATTTTGCGACATTTTGACTCGACCCTTTTTAATTTGGTTTATTTTTAGTTTATAGATAGCCTTTGATAAATGAAAAATACGGCTTCAAGTAGAATTTTTTTAAATATAGACCAAAATAGACCAAATTAAAAAGGGTCGAGTCAAAATGTCGCAAAATTTTGCTGAACTTGACTGAAATTGCTTTTTAAAAAGTTCATTTAATAATAAAATATTTGATATTTAACATAAAAAAAAATCTGAATCTAAAAATCGCCATTTTTATAATTTTCCTTCAGAACAAAAAAAACTGATTCCCGACAGTCATATGCACAACGAATTTTATCTCTAAAACAAAAAATATAGCTAGTCCTAAACTTTCACAAGTGGTTAGATATAAAATAAGCTTCAATTAAGTTAAAAAAAAAAAAAAAAAAAGGCTATGCCATCTTTTTTTCAATTACACCATTTTTTTCTTATGTTACACCGTTAAAAATTAACAGTGTACATTTTTAAAAACTTTGTTCTAATACCTATTCAACGACATATCATTTATGAAAATCAATTGAGTAGTTTTTCTACAATCGCTCGTCAAAATGCACTCACATCACAAAATAACAAAAATTGAGGGGGACCCTGTGAAGACGCCTGGTCGAAAAAAAAAATTCTAAGAGAACTTGTATTTTTTATTTATCAAAGACTATCTATAAACAAAAAATAATCAAAATTAAAAGGGGTCAAGTCAAAACGTTGTTGAATCTTCGTGAAATTGCTCATATATTTACACAAAATAGTAAAATATTTTTTTAGAAAATTATTTTATCCAAGTAGTTTGTCGAAATAATAGTAATAATAATAATTAAAATGCAATATTTACAAATATTCTTTTCTATATGTTTATTTTTAATTTTTATTTTATTCATAATAATATTACTTCCTTATAGTATACTTTTCGACTACCGTCATCATCATTTCCTAAATTATTATTGATGTAAAAGTATATTTTACTTCGGTTTTGAAAAAACCAAAGTATTGAATTCTCGAGCCAAAAGTAAAATTCCAAAAGTGAATTTTCTACTGATTCTAAAAAAGAAAAAAAAATATATGTCTGTCTGCCGGCTGGCCGTCACAACCGACAAAATCTCGAAAACCACCGGAAGGATTTCAAATAACTTTTTTTTTTAAAATAGGCATACTCAATGAAAAGAGCCGAAAGAACGATGTGTTCGATAACTGTTCCGGAAGTGTGTCAAAAAATCGATAAGTGTGCTAAAACAAGGAAATTTGTATATTTTTGCTTAAAAAACGTCAATTTTAAGTGATAATGAGTAGTAGCCTTAAATTTAAAGAAATCTTGATAGTCAGGATTGGTATATGGGACCAAAAACTAGATTAGTGCATTATAAGTTACTGTTAATAAAAAAAAGTAATTGTCAAGTGTGTCAAAAGAATGATATTTATTTAATTTTTTACCCAATTTTTGTGAAGAGGAAATAAAATAAAATAAAATAAAATTGACATGAAATGTGATGAGCATGAAATTGGACATATACATTTTTGATTTTACATATCATAATTTTTGGAAGATTTTTGATATATGAGTATTTTTGATTTTGTTATAATTTTTGCGGTATTTTTAGAATTTTGATAAAAAGTATGTTATTTTTGATTTTACATATTATAATTGTTCGAATTTTGAAAAAAGTTTCTTATAATTTTTGCAATATTTTGAGAATTTTGGAAAAGTTTGTATTTTTGATTTTGTTATAATTTTTTCAATAATTTAAAATTTTTTGAATAAATTTAAATTTTTGATTTTGAATAATTTCTGAAATATTTTTAGAATTTTGAAAAAAAGTTTAAACATTTGATTTTATTTAATTTTTGAATTTGTGAAAGAAATCTGAATTTTTAATTTTGTAATATTTCTCAAAATGCTAAATGGAGAGGTTTTAGAGTAGTTTGCTGAGTGTATCATCTTTTCACTAAATTATGTTAATTTATGATCTGTTGTGATCTGTGGCAACGAATTGATGTTATGTGTTAGTTTTGTAATAAATTTCTAAACAAAGATAAAATACTTGTACTTTGACAAAGAGTTTTATGTTTGATATACATCGCTGCCGATAAAAAAAAACAATGTCCTCATAAAAGTTTTATGCCAAAAACTATGTCAAAATTCTTAACCAAAACCGAAGTCTTGATATCTCAGAACAGCAAGATTTCAACCCCTTCATATTTTTTCTTTATTGAAATTTTGATTTTTGTTTTGCATAGAATAGAAATATAGAAAAAATTCATTCATTCATTCAATAATTATTTTTTATTCGCCTACATATTAAAGTGTTGCTTTATTACTGTGATTTGCGGCTTTAAAGTATCACTTTTCAACTATTTATTTTGATGTCATAGCTACGTCCAAAAAAGTAAAAAGCATTTGTATTTGTTTAAATTCTATTAAAAATAAATTTTTTTATCAATTAGCCTCAATTAACCCTCAAATTCAAAATTTCGTTATCCAATTAAAATAGTTGTTATCATTTGTTGTCATAGCTACACAAAAATTTGGAAAAAATAATAAATATTTTGTCAAAGGTTACTTGTTCCACATATTTTTATTTTAAAATTTATGAAAATTTATAACTTTAATTTAGAATAAACAACTTTTCTTAAAATATTTTGCTTGCGGCGAATAAAAAATAGTATATGATGCACGGACGTAAGCTATTTTGGACTTAATGTGGGTGCAAATCTCGGCTAGCGCCTCGATTTGCAAACTCCACATCCGTCCAAAATATTTAGCTTTACGTCCTAGCATCATAATGTACTATTTGGGACTGTTACCATGACAGCTTAATTCAATACACAAATAACATTATTTTTGTAAAATATATCGCACGAGGCGTTAGCCCAGAGTAGCAAACACTCGAAAGCAAAAAGAAACTTTATGCCCGAATTACATACAGGATTTTTGTACGAGCAAGATTCTGTTTACTGAGATGCTGATGCTGAGATGCTGATATGCATAAATTTTAATAAATAAGAAAACATTTATTTACACAAATATTAAAATCTTTTTCTGAGAAAGTTATTTAATCCAAGTAGTTTTTCGTTTGTTATTTATTTTTCTAAATTTCTATAGCAACAATTTTTTTTTTAATTTCTATATTAATTTATTTAAAACATTTTTTTTTGTCAGTTGACTTGATCTGCCGTATTGCTAAGCATACATATGTTTTGCAAAACATTTTTCGAGACAATCCTCAAATTCTAGTAATATTTTGTTAATTATTTTTTTTCTAAATTTCTTTAGCAACCAATTTGTTTAATTTTAATTGTACATATATTAAATTACTAACAAACCAAAATGGCTTAGATTAAACAATTTTCTGAAATTAAATTTCACAGAAGAAAAACGCATGTCTGTAAATATATGTATGTTTTGTTTGGAAATAGGCATAATGTATTTTCTTTCTTTTGAGTGTATGTTTTCTAAAATATTTACGCTTTAGGACGTAAAATAGTAATTCTACACATTGTTAATTGAATTGGAACAAATAGCCTGTTTACATCCTTACATATATAAATATATAGAGAACATAACTTTAAAATTGTATAAAGAGAGACGTAACAAATGGTGATCTGTCATATTCCATTTCTCGTTTCTCCATTTTGATTTGTTTTTAATGTTAACCACAATCTTTTTTATTAAATTATAAATTAAAAACAATTCTAAATGTAAAATGCCAAAACAAATTAAACGTTTTCTTTATAGTTGTGCTAATTTTTATAAAATGAATTAAAATAATTACGAGAGCATTTTATATTTATTGTGTTATTATATAACTCAAATATTTTATAATTGACCAGCAATATTTTCTAACGACACGACCATATATTTAAGATATGTAAATATTTTCAAATTATATTATGAAATCTTTCAATCAAACCTTTTCATTATGGACAAATTTATTTTTCAATGACCAAATATCAAAAATTATATGTTTGGTTATTTTTTATTCATTTCTTTTGATACAGTCGCAGGGTGGGCGAAACTATTATTTTTTGTGGTAGCTTTTTTTCTTATGGAATTAAAAAGACTCGCAATAATTGTTCAGTTTTGAATCAAGTGAAAAATTTACGCACGTCTATGAGAAGACATAACTGTTTCTCTCTGAGACAAAGATAGGAAAACAAACAAACAAAACAAAACACGTTTGACATAAGTGCAGTCACGCTAAATACTAGTTGTGGGGATTGGTGTTTCATACTCATACTCATACAACTCATACAAAAAATATATTTTTGACACACTAACTTTAATTAATTCAGTAAATTATTTGTGATATAACATCACCCCGATGGAAAATCTCCCATCAAGAATAATATAAGAACCGAATCTAAAAAATTATGGTGCAAATTATGAAACTTTTTGCAATCCATACAATTTTAGAGCGATCTAGTTTCGAACCAATGAGAAAATTTTAAACTTTAAAAAGAGTTTATCATTCTCATCAGGGCTAGCCGACTAGATAAACTCTACCAAAAAATGTCAACGCTAATGTATATAAACCAAAAATTAGGTTACAACTCTAGCGAAGTGTAAAAACAAAAAATTTACATAAACATATATTTAATAAATTCAGGTTTAGTTAATTAATTTCTCTGGTGATCACTGTTTTGTTATACTCTAGACATTCTAGTATTGAATAACAAACTTGTATCGGTGAGAAGAAGATGACTAGTCTTCACTTGTGTCTATGACACATGATCAACAATTAATTCAGCAAATTATTTGTGATATAACATCACCCCGATGGAAAATCTCCCATCAAGAATAATATAAGAACAGAATCTAAAAAATTATGGTGCATAACATATAACAAAAAGGTGCATAACATATAACAAAACAAAACAGTGATCACCAGAGAAATTAATTCACTAAACCTGAATTTATTAAATGTATGTTTATGTAAATTTTTTGTTTTTACACTTCGCTAGAGTTGTAACCTAATTTTTGGTTTATATTCATTAGCGTTGACATTTTTTGGTAGAGTTTATCTAGTCGGCTAGCCCTGATGAGAATGATAAACTTTTTTAAAGTTTAAAATTTTCTCATTGGTTCGAAACTAGATCGCTCTAAAATTGTATGGATTGCAAAAAGTTTCATAATTTGCACCATAATTTTTTAGATTCAGTTCTTATATCACACTTACTTTAAGTGAACATATGTTTAGAACAAAAATTCAGATATATTCATAGTAGTTTTTGTCGTCCGGCCGGACGCCCACGCAGACGAACACATATATTTTTGCTTAATAGTCTCATTAAAACCCAAAACGTTTAGAAATCCTAATAAATTGAGAGAAGATTTTGTAAATCTTCTGACGAAAATAATACATACTTATTTTTTTATAAACAATGTAATTTATGTTTTGGTGATTAGGAGACACAACCGTGCCTATCCACCCATTAGCGTAACGGAGTAGGCGCCCGATGGGCCGAGTCCCATTTAGACAAATTTTGAACAAGTAGGCGGAGTTTAATTTAAATTTTTGTTATGAGAAATACTATTATGCCGTTGCATACCATCTTTTGGTCTATAGGGTTGTGATTATTATGATTATGATTATGTTATAACCGTAACCGTATGATCGGCGTACCGATCAACAGCTTTGATAATGGAATGCGAGAAATAGTTGAAGAATATCACTTAGGGTATATGATGTGGTCAATATAGATTTCTTGATTTCCGTCTTTTGAATTTCACGGTTCAATGATGGATTTTCTTGTTCAGTAAAAAAATTATACGGATTACTATGGATTATAGTCTGGTTTATGTTTCCAATCAAAACAGACGTTCATTCATACCACCCACCGAGCACAATCAGTACTTCTTTGTATCCTTTTCATTGGACCACGAAACTCTGTTAGCGTTACCCAGGTCGCACCAGCATTTTTTTTTCATTTCTGTTAGTTGAAGGTCTACAAAAGATAATATTGTATTATCATGAATGACCACGAATGTTCATTTGCATATTTGTTTTTAAATAAATCAAAACGCTAACAAAATTATTCATTTTATTTCAAGGTAAAACCACACTAATTAACCTAATAACTATAGTTCTAATATTATTTTAATCAAATTTAAAACTTAACGATTCGAACTAATACGGGTACTGGCAGATTACAAACTTAATAATAAATCAATTTACACAACTATTTTTATGATACAATTAAATCTATAGAAGCGAAGGTAACGGATGGAAAATGGATAATAAACAAAAAATTATTGCCACGAATTTTTGTGTTCAGATAATTTCAATTTATGTCATCTTGAATATTTTATTAAAAGAATAAAATCGTTTTTCTAGCAAGAAATAAGAGACTTTTATTAGAATAAAGATTGAAATTGATATCTTTGAGATGAATTTCGATTTATTTTTTTACCATCTCAAAATATTTATTGTGGAAAAGATTGATGGATGTATATTTTATTTATATAATTATTTTTGATTTGTCATTTCAGATTGGAAAGGAATTGAAATCAAAAACAATAATCAGGAATTGATACATAAGTATGTAACTTATTTAATGTTATATATTAGATTTTTATAATTAATTTTTTTTAATTTATATAATAGAACAACTGAGCTACGCTAATCTAGTAATTTACATATAATATTTATGACTCATTTTTGGGGGTGTAACCCATGGGTTAGTCCCATTTACATTATTTTATTAAGTATGCTTTTGATTATAAGATCAAATCTAGTGGCTTCGTTCTTTTAAGCCTTCTGTCAGCAACGGGCACATTCATTAGCTGGCGTATTTCAATATTTTCATGTGCGCTAATACGCGTGGTGTGTTTAATTGCATATTTTTTTATTTCATCCTTCACGAACTCTATCTTTAGGTCCCTATGGAGGTCTTCGATTCTGATGTACCATGGGGCATTAACAATGCAACGCAGGACTTTGTTTTGGAACGACTGGATAATTTTCGCGTTCGTTTTCTTGCCCGACTAGCAATTTCTTCAGGCATGCCCTATTATGATCCGGGCCGGATCAGGGTGTAATAAGGTAAATCATAATAGGGCATTTACATCCGGCTCTTACCAAAAATCATACATGATTTCACTATTAGTGCGTGCCGTTTTTGTCCTGATCCGGTCCGGATTTCAAAGACCTATCTCATCCCTAGTAGTAAATTCCGAACCAGAACCGGATCAGAGTCATATCTGATCTTCCAATTAAGGTTTGCCCTATTTGTCCTGATCTGAGCCCTATTTCATTTTAATAAATATCATTTGGTTAAAATTCACTAGAGTATTATCCATTTTAGATATACATAGTTTACGAAATTTGACATATACTTTAGTTATCGCTTCTCTGCGTTATGATTCATGTAGGTAAGTATAAAGTGAGATTATTTGTATAAACATTTTTTTCTAATGTTTGTAGTAGTAAATTTTTTAATTTTTCTAAGGTATGTTGGAGTAATTTTCCCATTTTAAATGATCCGGTTCTGGTCTGGTTCTAGTAGGGCTGCCTGATCCGGCTTGGATAGTTTGAGGCGTTACATTACTGATCATGACCTGTTTAGTGTGCCTGACGGTCCCTATCAGTAGTAGGGAAAACCGTAGTCGGTCCAGATCTGAGCCTTTATATAATGCTAGTCGGGTAGTACAGCCCCATAATTGGATACCATACGTCCACACTGGTTTCAGTATTTGACGATACAGAAGCAGTTTGTTTTGAATAGATAGTACTGAGTTTCTTCCAAGTAACCAGTACATCTTTCTAAATTTCAAATTCAGTTCGTCTTTTTAGGGTTCCGTACTTTGAAAAAGTAAAAACGGTACCCTATTGGTGAGACTTCGGTGTCCGTCCGAATTTCTACATAATCGATTTTCTCAAAAATTATAAGTGCTATCAACTTGAAATTTTTTACAGTTATACAATGTATTTGTCCACGCCTACTGACAACAAGAAAATTATGAATATTTGTTTTTATCAATATTTTATGGACATTGATAAGGAAATAGTAAAACAAAAGTTTGTTTTAAGGAATCGAGTTTGGTTTAAAAAAACAAAAAAAATTCAAATATTTCAAAAAGTCCTTTCAATGAATTATCGACTGCTTAGTTTTTAAGTTATTTCCAAAAATGTGTGTTTATTTTTTTGTCCCCCACCTTAACCTCGAACATTACAAAAGCAAAAAATTGAAAAAATTCAAGGTTGTAGGAATTTTGCATACAAAAATCCGTTTTTTTGTTTTGGTTGTTATAATTTCAAATGTTTATTGGAGGGGGTTGAGAGTGAAAATTACGAAAACAAAATATTTTTGGTCATGTCAAGTGG
The DNA here is from genome assembly GCA_963693315.1 of Diogma glabrata. Classification (NCBI taxonomy): domain Eukaryota; kingdom Metazoa; phylum Arthropoda; class Insecta; order Diptera; family Cylindrotomidae; genus Diogma; species Diogma glabrata. The sequence continues at coordinate 426,652,722 of OY856186.1, read as the reverse complement.
GGTATCAAATCAAAGGTTATTTTTTTTCTAGTCTAAAACAACTTTTTTGTAATTTTCGAAAGCACAGTTTTTGACTTATTTTGGAAAAAGTGAAATTTTAGTTTTGTCCCCCCCACTTATCTTCGAACATTACAAAAGAAAAAATTTAAAAAAATTCACGGTTGTAGGAACTTGGCAAAAAAAAAATGAAAAATTTTTTTTGGTCGTTATAATTTCAATTGTTCTTTGGAGGGGGTTGTGAGTAGAAATTTTGAAAAAAAAATATTTTGGACCTGGACAAGTAGGGTTTCATATGAAAGGTGATTTTTTTTGTAGTTCAAAATATTTTTTTTGTAATTTTCGAGAACATGGTTTTGGACTTATTTATAAAAATGAGTTAAAGAAAATAAGTTAGAGATCAAATAAGCTTACTTGAAAACTTATTTTATCGCTTATTTTTCATATATCCGAACTGATCAGCTAAAGTTCTGGTTATTTTTCATTCATATATTTAAAAGAAAAATTAAAAATTATATGCTAGCATTTCTCATTACCACTTTTTAAAATCATTGCTTCTACGTCAACAAAATGTCTACGCAAAAACTTTATTTATAAGCGTAGCGAAGCACGCCGGGCCCTCCTAGTATATATTAAAAATTCTAACAATCAAATTTACGATCTCAAACTATCATACCAAACACACACATTACAAAATTGTCGCTGAAAAAAAACACAACAATCAATAATCAATTTTTTATCCTCTTTCATTCACAAACAATATATATTCATAATTCTAACAATCAAATTTACGATCTCAAACTATCATACCAAACACACACATTATAAAATTGTCGCTGAAAGAAAATTACAACAATCAATCAATCAACAATCAATCAATTTTTTATCCTCTTTCATTCACAAACAATATATATTAAAAGTTCTAACAATCAAATTTACGATCTCAAACTATCATACCAAACACACACATTACAAAATTGTCGCTGAAAAAAAAAACACAACAATCAATAATCAATTTTTTATCCTCTTTCATTCACAAACAATATATATTAAAAATTCTAACAATCAAATTTACGATCTCAAACTATCATACCAAACACACACATTACAAAATTGTCGCTGAAAAAAAATACAACAATCAATAATCAATTTTTTATCCTCTTTCATTCACAAACAATATATATTAAAAATTCTAACAATCAAATTTACGATCTCAAACTATCATACCAAACACACACATTACAAAATTGTCGCTGAAAAAAAAAACACAACAATCAATAATCAATTTTTTATCCTCTTTCATTCACAAACAATACATATTCATAATTCTAACAATCAAATTTACGATCTCAAACTATCATACCAAACACACACATTACAAAATTGTCGCTGAAAAAAAACAACAATCAATAATCAATTTTTTATCCTCTTTCATTCACAAACAATATATATTAAAAATTCTAACAATCAAATTTACGATCTCAAACTATCATACCAAACACACACATTACAAAATTGTCGCTGAAAAAAAAACACAACAATCAATAAACAATTTTTTATCCTCTTTCATTCACAAACAATATATATTAAAAATTCTAGTAATCAAATTTACGATCTCAAACTATCATACCAAACACACACATTACAAAATTGTCGCTGAAAACTAATCACAACAATCAATAAACAATTTTTTATCCTCTTTCATTCACAAACAATATATATTAAAAATTCTAACAATAAAATTCACGATCTCAAACTATCACACCAAACACACACATTACAAAATTGTCGCTGAAAAAAAAATACCACAATCAATAATCAATTTTTTATCCTCTTTCATTCACAAACAATATATATTAAAAATTCTAACAATCAGATTTACGATCTCAAACTATCATACCAAACACACACATTACGAAATTGTAACTAAAAAAAAATACCACAATCAATAATCAATTTTTATCCTCTTTCATTCACAAACAATATATATCTAACTAAATATTCAACGTATTAATATATAAGATAAAACAACAAAGAAAAACAACGTCCATACTCTCTTAGATCAATGCATAAACTGAAAAGAAAATATAAATTACTATTACTATAAGACCTTTTTCCCGAAAAAAACTTGACATTTCTGATCAGCTGATTTGGATTTCGAAAACTTTAAAAAATTGTTATTTCTTGCAAATCAAGATTGTTTTGCGTTGTCTTTAAGTTGTTTTTTACTATATTTGCATTATTATTGTTTTTGCAGTAAATTTTAATACATAATTACTGATTTCTAATTATCATTTGACAGAGAACATGCAGCAATCCATGCAGCAATACAACGATTTGAAGTTTAAAGAAAAAACTCTATAAACAAAGAAAAGATTTGGACGATTCCATTTGATCCATTTAATTTGATTTGAGGGGAGGCAGTTGAATTCAAAAATACATTATAATTCGTCTATAACTTTTTTATTTATGATCCGAAAAATCTCTCAGATCTAGGTTATACTAATATCAGTTAGCAGTAAAAAATTGGAATGAGTGAAAGTTCGAATAAAAAATCCTTAGGCTGTACAAAGTACAAAGTTAGCGTATCAATATATAAGATTCAAATTTATAAACGTTTTACGTTTAAATTGTGTTAAATAAACATTTAATTTTATATATTGTTGACGTTTGACAGTGCGGCGCTTGCTATTAAATTTTTTAGCATTCAAATCGCATATAGAATCGCAAAAATGGTAAAATGATAAAAAATTAATGATAAATTCGATATGAAGAAATTTTTAACACTTCACCACTTCACAGTTACAGAGTTTGGCTGCTGTTGTGGATAATATTAGTAGCGTATTGCAGTTTGTTAGTTGCTTCTTGTACGGTTTTTCCGGTGGTCAAAATTGCGGTATCATCTGCATAGGTTGCAATAGTTGTTTTGCTTAGGCTAGGCAAATCTCTTGTATATAGTTGGTATAGAACCGGTCCTAAGACGATACCTTGTGAAACTGGATCAATCTTTTTTAACAATGGAATAATTATTATCAATCATCATATTAGACTCTAAAGTGGCGGTCATACAAATAAGAGCTCCAAATTTTATAAAACTGTTTGGGCCGATCACTATGCAATTTATACTTAAAGCCACGATGCCAAACTTTATCAAAAGCTTGAGCGACATCAAAAAAAACTGCGGAGCATACCCTTTTGGCTTCAATTGTTCCTTCAATAATATTCGTGATCCTGTACATTTGATCGATGGTAGAGTGGTTTTCTCTGAAACCAAACTGATGCGAAGGTATGAAGTTTCTATTTTCTATTACTGGCTTAAGTCTTTTAAGAAAAAGTTTTTCAAAAAGCTTAGATATGTTCGAAGTCTGCGGTTAGATTACGATAAGGATGCGGTGCTGGAGTACTTGTCGTTGCTGCAAAATGTACAGCTTCAATCAGCCTTTGTAGCTTTATTTCTAGCTGTTCTGGGTTTCTAATTGGTACTTGTAGATCTATTTTCTCTTCTATTCACTCACGAAAAACATTCCAATTAGTGTTTTTATTATTATTTTCGATATCTATGTAGTTTTCTTTGACATATTCCTTGTAATAAATAAGTCTATTAAATCAGGTCCCTTACCAAGGTGGGTTGGCCAGTAGGTTGGTGAGCCACCTGAATAAAAATCACACTTTTTTATCTGTCCTGCTTCGTACAGCTCTTTGCCTTTTGTTGTGGTGATACTTAATCCCCAATATGTATTTTAGGTAGATTTCATATAAAAATCTATTATTAGGTAGATTTCATATAAAAATCTACCTATTGCGCAATGGGCTTAATCTCGGAATTTCGGAAAAATTTTGGTGCCAAAAAACTATGAATGATAAGCGGAGACGGAAAAACAAAAAAAAAAAATTATATATATATATATATATATATATATATATATATATATATATATATATATATATATATATATATATATATATATATATATATATATATATATATATATATATATATATATATATATATATATATATATATATATATATATATATATATATATATATATATATATATATATATATATATATGTGTATATATATATATATATATAAATATATATATATATATATATATATATATATATATATATATATATATATATATATATATATATATATATATCGTCGCTTTAATAATGAAACAACGTATGCTATTTATACGTTGTTTTTATATAATAGGTGCGCTGCATTCCCCATATGGGTATCTTTGAATTGGTGTTTTTACATTTTCGAACTATTTTATGACTGGGGGTAAGAATTAATAAATTATAAATTAACGTCCATGCAAATGCTTGCGCACATCAAACTTTAAACTCAAATATCTCGAAACTACACTTTTGTGTATACGTTATTTCATTATTAAAGCGACGATATATATATATATATATATATATATATATATATATATATATATATATATATATATATATATATATATATATATATATATATATATATATATATATATATATATATATATATATATATATATATATATATATATATATATATATATATATATATATATATATATATATATATATATATATATATATATATATATATATATATATATATATATATATATATATATATATATATATATATATATATATATATATATATATATATATATATATATATATATATATATATATATATATATATATATATATATATATAGATAACATATGTATAGATAACATATGTATAGATATATATATATATAGATAACGATATGAGCTATAACGGAATTTACCGGCACTCTCACGATCCCATTTCTTGACCAACAACGAAAATTTGTTCTGTATACGTTGCGGCAAAAAATCTTTTAGACAAGTTCGCGAACTGGCCATATCCGGGTACAGGTTAAGTGGCTAGAGCCAAAAAAGTCGAAAAATCTAAGGCGTTATAACTTCCGTTTGAATCATAATATTTTAATAAAATTTATCAATATTGAATATTTGAACATATTTCTATCATTTATTTCCAAATGACAACCTTGGCATTCCAGGTTTCTGAAAAATCAGCTGTTTTAAAAATTTAATAAACTTTGTTGTCCTTGATTTGGATGAAAATGGCTAATCTCACTTTTAAATATTCACGCATACGTTAACTAGAACATAAATCTTTTTAAAATTTAAAAAAAAAACAGTTCAAGTCTGGAGGTTGAGATACCAATACTATTAAAACAAAAAAAAAAACGCAAACGGCCATGCCTTCCTCATTTTTGAGTTTATGTTGTTTAAACTCATACTAGCTTTTAGATAAACTTTTCAACTATAATCTCAGAGATTTTCAGTTTTCTAACCCAAGAGGTCTCAATGTAATTAGCATTAAACCTAATGCATGCCATTCAATTACAACAACAACTTCCATAAAAATATAAAAATATCCCATAGAAAAAATATTAAAAAAATTTTCTTTTGTTTTTTTTTCAGTTTTTGGTTTTTTTCGCAAAAATTAAAAGAAAAATTAAAACAAAGCTGAGTAATTATTGTTTTAAATTAAGGAATATTTTCTTATATGCATATTGATTACACATTTACAAAAGTCTTCCTAAATTGTAGATATGTCTGTATTTGAATTATTTGAGGTGTAAAAGTTGTTTGACAATTTTAGATTATAAATTATGTGTGGTGGTGTTGTAGGTGTGACGTTGTGAGAACGTTTATTTGCTTTTTGGTGGATTTAATATGTTATTAAAAGTAGTTTTAACCAAATTAAATAAAACTGTTCCGAAATCGCATTGATAAAGTAGTTTCCGTTAATGTATTTAGTTTGGTTTGATAAATTTTTTGGATTATTCTGGACTTGGACTATTCTACTTAAATTTTTTATTTAAACTAATCTGAAACATCCAATTCTATTTGAAACAAAGCTGTCTGGTCCCGGAATCTACCTATTTCTAGCGGATATACGTGCCGCTTGGACTTTTTTTGAGTTAAAACCTTCACCAATGATGAACTTACTGCATTGTTTAGACTTAGAGTAATCATTTTTTTTTTCAAATTATGTTTTGGTGGACAGTATATAGCGGCTATAACAACGCTTTTATTTTTAGTAATAACTGTTATCGAGGTGACCTGCATTACTTCTTCTTCGATTTTAAAACCTTCGTGGTGCTTTATGTTATCTCTGACTAGTATTGCTCTCCACGCTTTTTCTGCTGGATGAATTGCATGATAAAGTTTATATCCAAATAATTTTTATATATGATGATATAACAATAGTACTTTGTGTATCTAGTTGCACAAAGTTGATTTTTTCCGCACGCGTCGTAATTTCGTCCAACGAGGCGTAGCCGAGTTGGCTAAGTACGACAAGTGCGGAAAAAATCAATTTGTGCAACGAGTTGCACACAACGTTTTTTGCAATTCCGAAAACACAATTAAACAAAATTATTCTGCAACCAAATTTTTTACAATCAACATTCATATTAAAATATAAGTAAACATTTCTATAATCAACTTAGCATTGAGACAATTTTCTATGAAACAGTGCGGAAAAATAAAACAATGCAGGAAAATAAAACAGTGCGGAAAAAACCCACTTTTTGATCTAGTTGACAATATCGAAATACGTTGAATTGTGATTCGGAATTGCAAAAAGTAAGTTTCTGATACTGGAAAAATATCTATTTTTTTAACTTCAAAAACATTTCAACTTCTGTGGTGTGGTTAACCCGTTTACATTTCAGGTTGCAATTCTGAGTGTTGCATTCATCTTTAATATTTATTGATGATTGATTTTAAGCTTTCTATAAGCTTAGTTTTTTGGAATATCAATTCGTTTAGGTTGCTTTGTTCATCTAACCGCCTTAGAATTACTTTCATGCAGTTCTTGATGCTTTCTAATACTTCCGAGGGGTCGATTGACTCTAAGCCTTTTAGAACTTTTGCCCTCTTTGATTGCTCACAGAGTTTCTCTTCGTATAGGTTATTGGATCTACCATAGTTATTTTGCTTCTTTTGTGATGGCTTGCGCGTTTTATCTTTTATTCCAGGGACAACATCCATGATAGTTTGCTGGATGTTGTCCCTTGCAATTTATGCACTTGGTGGTGTCCCTGTTTACTGGGCATACTTGCGTTAAGTGTTTACCGCACGTTTGATACATGTTGGAGTGGATTTTGCACATCAAGTTCATTGTTTTGATTTGGTTTCAGTACGTGATTACTTTCTCTGCTATGTGAACTTGTAGTTGGGGTACCTTCCTATGGTTTGCAGTCGCTTGATCTCGACGGCTGGGAGCCTGCTTGCGCACTCCCTCTAGCCGCCGGCACTGAATTTCCGAAGCCCTGCACGGTAACGTTCGATTCTTCTTCATCACTCATGGGTGGTTGATAACGGGGTGTGCTCCCAGCATTAAGTTTCATTATAGTCTGCCACCTAGCGGAAAATACTAAGATTTTCGACCGCCCCTAACATGAAGAACAGACGTCATTTTGTGCCGCTCCTTCATTGCGTACAGACCCACAGTGTTTGATTGACTATTTGCTATAATGCTTCACTACTACGAAGGGATTGGGTACCATAATCGTTCGTTCCACATCGCATTGCTCAGAGTACGCCCGTATCTGTTGTGGATACTTCGAAGAGACTGCCAATCCAGTACTCCTTGTAATAAAATGACTTAGATATAGTAAATATCGCATAACTTTAATTTTTATCAGAAACATCACGTAACAGAACAGAAATAAAATTGCAAATTATATTAAATCATAAATACTTTTTATTTTATTTGTTTTTGTTCTTGTACAGAACAAATAGATTAAAAGCAATAAAATTTTAAGACTATTTAAATGAAGGACAAACTCATAAAAATTAAGTTTATGTCTTTGTAATTACTTAGACATTCTTAACATGCTTAATTGTATTTTAGAAAAAAATTAACAATCCAAAGTCTAATTAAAATTAAATTTAATAGACAAAACTAAGTTATTTGTACATTTGAAATTGTAAATATATTTGTGTAGAGCGCTTTTGGCGGTTTCTAAAATTGAGATCGTAGCACGTATAGGTAGAGATACCTTATTGTATAAGTTATATGTATGTGATAAATGTCTTTTGTTTTAGCGTTTCACGGTGGTCCCAGTTTTTGGTTTACAAAATAGTAAAGTCATGTTTATTATTTTTCCTTGCGCTTTGGTTTGATGCTTTAGCTGAAAAAGTTCGATATACGTCAAATTTTTACTACAATCTAATAAAGTGCACATGATCTCTAATGATCTTTAACGCGTCCGCACACCAACCGTTCGTCACCTTTGAGGCAAACCATTAAAATTTATGATTACAAATTATGCAAACCATTTATTTATTTTTCTCACCCGTTCTATATAAGGGATCGGGTTTCTAACACATCGTACTCAAGCTATACTAAGGTTAATTAAAGTGTTGCTTTCTGAATAAGGTGAGGATATACAGTAGATATTGGCTATGTTTATGAGTTACACTGCTTTTGGCTTAGGTGAGGATTTTAAATAATTATTTACGTATTCGTAACTTTGTTAACCCTGTGCGGTATAATAAGTGTGACATGGGTCTGAAGTAAATATGCCAGCGTGTCTGTTTGTGTAGGTATTTGGTAGTTAAAAAGCTGTAGGTTATTCGCAGATACAGTCCACTGCTCTATAATAAGCGCCATAACTAGGTCCTTCGATCCGGATCACAACGGGTATGCTTAAGATCACAATCGCTTATTATCTTAAAACAACTTCACTAAATCTAATTTTAATACCACTTTAGGCGTTCCAATGACAGCAAATATGAAACCATTTTTAATTGTGAAGAATGTTTTGTTATGGTAAACCCGCTTTAAAGTTTAAACTAAACTGCTGCTACGTTTTGTTTTCTTCTTCATTTTTCGGGCTGAAGAACAAATATATCGCCACTACATTTCAAACAAATATTTAAGCTGTTAATTCTCCTACAGTTCTCTTTATGATATAACCTTAAAATTTTGCAGACATCTTATCATATTTCGCATTACAACAAATAAAAACACAAACAAAAACAAACGCCTTAAAAAATTGTTATATCTAAAACTTCCGAAAAAAAAAATCAAACATGAAGCAAACAAAAAATGTATTGTACAAAGTGGATTATTTTCAAGGAATTTTGAAGAATAATATTCGGCAAACAGAAAACTAAATATGGATAAGAATTTTGAAGATTCGTGTTTGTTTTATGTAACAAAAAATGGGTGGATTAGTTACATGGAAATTTGATGTTTTTTTTTCAGGTTTATTTAGGAAAATATTTTTCGTTGTGACTGGCTTAGTGGTATTTTATGTTTTAATGATAGGATTTTATCTGTCTGACAAAACCTCTTAGTTTTCATTTTCAAACATAAACTTTTATGATTTGTTTTCCCAAGTGCAAGTCAATCTAGGTGAATATTAAATGCTGATACTGTAAAGAAACATAACATATGTGTTTAACATATACCAATACTTGAATAAAAATTACGGTTTTCTGTTTATTTAAAAATAATTTTGGTTCACTTATTACAGTATAAATATAGAATGTAACTTTGTGTTATAAACTTATACATAAATTAAATGTGAGGTTGTTTTTAATGAAACTTTTCACTATATAATTTTGAAAATTAACTCTCTTGATTGGATTGGCACTACCTGTATCTTCCTCTTACTCCTTGGTTTTTAAATTTCGAAGTTTTAATTGTTAGAATTCTGGACGAGTTATATTTGAATTGATTTTCCTGGAATTTTTCATCTTCTTTTGAAAACGGCGTTCCCAACTTCAACATGAATGCGAGAAAATATAATATAATTTGTAATTTATAATAATAAGTAATTTATAATTTAGAATATAAACTGCTCGGCTTTTGATCTCCACTCCATATATCTGCAAGCAAAAAGATTTATTATTTCCTTTTTTATGTTTCTTTGATGTTTGTTATTGGTCAAAGTGTGAAGGATTTTGTTTGAAGAGAAACAGAACAGACAAGTCAAATCAAATCTAAAATTAAGTAATCTAATTTGTAACCACCGCCAACAAATACTTACAAATAGCAAAGCATCGTTAAATGACAACCACATACGCACATACAAACAAAACTTGGCTACAATTTCTAACATTTCATCACATCAAAAAATCATACCAATCAAAAATTAAACATTTACGTTTATATAAAAATGCAGTCATTTTCATTCATAAACTGTCCGTCACTGAGCAAAATTATCTCTAATTGAGTTTTAGCTGTTTTACACATGTTTTTTCATATATTTACGTATATTGATTTTCTTATTTATTTTCTTTCACTCATTACGTATCATATATTCGTACATAACTCATCATTTTCTTATTCTTTATCTTATAAATTTCTTTTTAAGTTACCTTAAATGAATTAAACTGGCACAATACAGTCGTAATATTCATACAAAGAATTTTGTGTAAAAATTATATAATTAATTTTTTTTTTCATTTTGATTTGTTAGTGCATTTGATCGCATGATTTTATTTGCTAACATTTCTAATTGTCTATTAGTCATTTGATTCTAAAATAATAATATTCTACATACGGTATGACAAGCATCCGTATGAAGTTCTGGTTCTCATTACGGTGAATATATAGCTATAACAGGCTTTCCGATAAGTGTTTTTTGAACTCATCGAAAGCTTCTTAGTATTTGTTCGTGATTTCAAAAATCGTATCCTTCCTACCTCCTAAATTTGGCACAAAACTTGCTAGCCCAAAGACCTATGATAATCTCATACGTTTCGTGGGATACCAAATGTCACCAAATACACACTTTGAAATTTTTAATTTTGAATCGTTCAGACTCGAGCGACGTAATATTTAACCTAAAATGTTTAGATATTTGGCCAAACCGGTGCTATCATTATGCCATCTTAAAAATAAGATCCATAAATACTTCATTTACATGGCGGTGAAAAACGACAGGTGCATTCGACAATCTGAACAAGACTCGAAGAAATGCGTATTGGTCAAGAGGTGTTACGAAAGAGGTATATCTTATAGATTCTTAACAGATCTATTTTTTGGAGCAGCGTCCCAATCTTTGACAATAATACTCCATACAGGGACGAATATAGGACTTAAAAATATGAAGTAATTGATACGGTATGAAATAGTTTTTACTTAAATATTTTTTACATCTATTGAGGAGACCTTGTTTTTTACATAATAATTAATCAATTTAAAACATATAAGTTTAATATTTCTTTCGAAATACAAAAATTTCAAAATTGAAGACAAACCTAAATTAAAAGAATAATCTGGCATTTATCAAATAAATTGTGATTCCTGTGATAAATTTTATATTGGCCAAACAGGTAGAAAATTTATCTATAGATTTTCGGAACATGTACCTAAAGGAAAAACCATTCAACACCGAATCAATGAAAATCATTCATTTACAAGTTTTGAAAGCAATTTTAAAGTTGTATTACATTTTTGTTACAAAGGTCCTCCTTCTCATGAATTCAATGGAAGAACTTGAAATATACAAAGCTGATAAGAAGTCCGTATTTAACTTTGAATGAACAAATGTCCTTTAATTCTAATTTTTTATACAATTTAATTATAAATTAATATTCTTTTTTTTGTTGTTTTTGTTCTTGTCGTATTTCGTAACTTTTAAATCCTTTCATTTTATTTTGATTTTTTTATGTTTGATTTAGTTTGCATATTTTTAGAACGAAATTTTTTTAAAAATAATATTATCATTAATATAAATTTTTTCATTGAAGATGGATATTTATATCCGAAACGCGTCTGAGTTTATATTTTAAAATTAAGTTGTATAATAAATTAATTATTTTTATTAAATAATTATATTTAATAATTGATAATTAATAACCAACTTGGAGACCAACCTTATAATTTATATTTTTACATATATGTAAATTATATATCTAGTCATGTTTAACAAAGTTATTTACTTTATTTTCAACGCGTCATATGTCTAATACAGGATTTATAGTATTGCGAAAACTAAAATTTATATAAATAAATGTACTAACATAAATGCTGGCAGTAGCAGTTATTATTTTATTATTATAATAGTTACCAAAAATAACAAGACATTTTATATTTACCCGGTCTGCTGCAATGCACCTGACACTGGTTTTACGGATATACGTTTATTTAATAAAACAAATTATAGCTCGAAAATCTATTTTTTGTGTGTTCTCAAGAGTTCTAAAAGACCCTCAGTAATTTTTTTAAGATCTTTGCTTCTCTTAAGGATGCTAGTAAAACTATATGAATGTGTGAGTGGGTCTGGGACAAATATATATCAATATGATCGTTTTTACATGGTAAGCTGACATCGCTTAAACAACGAACGGTTCATATACCAAGATGTGGTAACGCCCTAAAACTATTAACACTATTTCGAGAAAGCTACACTATGGTTGAAATTTCGGTGATTCTAAATCAATTTCGGGTTCATCGTAAGCAACATTAGTAGTAAACCCATCTGGTCTGGAACAGCATTTGAATGGTCTGGAACAGCGTGGATTCGGGCTTCCTCGTCAGTATTCTATCTTGAATGAATAACCCTGTAATTTCAGGCTCCATGGTGCTAGACTTTTGCTAATTTTTTGTTGCACCAACCTACCATTTTAATAACACATGGTCAGTTATAGCTTTAAATGGATGACCTTTCGATATATGCTATGAATTTTTTGATACCTACTCCTTCTTTCTCACCGAATAATTACGTTGAGCCGCATTTAACTTCTTTGACATAAATTCTATTGGATGTTCGACGTCTTCTTCAACGCGCTGCGTTAGTAGCTTGCATCGCATTTCAGTGTGAATGATTTGGTGAAATCAGGATTAGCTAGAATCGGAGCTGATTTTAACGCTTTCTTAATAGCGTTGAAAACCACACCAGCTTCTTCCATCTACTGAAATTTAACAAGTGGTTTTCTTTAGAAAGTTGGAGATTGGAGCCGTGAGTGATGCGAACTATGAGATGAATCGTATATAGTAGCCTGAAATTTCTAAAAATATTTCTGATTTATCGGATTGAAGTTGAGATCAGAATTTGACTAGTTTTGAGGGAAGGAGGTATGACTCGATCCATCAGTATGGTCATCGTTTCAGCCGTATTGCAATGACCGAAAAGCACACGAACATAATGATATACCAGTCTACCAGGACCTGTAAACGCAGTTTTTTCTTTAGAATGGTACTCCATAGGAATTTGCCAAAAAGCATCTTTCAAATCAAGGTTGGATATGAAATTTGACTTTGGTAAACGATTTAATATACTCTCAATTTGTGGCAACGGATAAACTATTTTCTTTGTGACATTATTTACCTTCCGTGAATCTAATCAAAGCCTAACTTTCCTGGTTTTCTAACTAAGATAACTGGTGAACTCCAAGGACCTGAAGATTGTTTAACTATCCCTAACGATAGCATCCAATCCAACTTCTCTCCCATTGACTTTTCGATAGCTGGAAAAATCGGATAATGTCTTTGTTTTATTGGAACCGTATCACCTGTATCAATGACGTGTTCCAAAAAGGGAATTCTTGAGGAAAGAAGTGCGTCGCATGATCAAGGAATATGCCACTATTTGGATTATTTGGCAACCACATTTTAGTTTTGTTCCTGCAAATTGTTAAAACAAACTTACTGTTTACATTTTATTTTGTTTTTATTTTTGCTATACTATCGTGAAATATTGGCCAAGGTTTGTAATACCGGTTAACCGTTTAACCGGTAAATAGCTAAAAACACACTATCGAAAAACCGGTAAATTTCTAAGTTTTTACCGGTTTCGGTAAAAATTAAACAAGCTTATATTTTTCTTTTTAAATAAAAGGTGTTGTGTTATAGGGTTTACAATATGTGCACAAAACAACATATAAATACCTTTTAAGACGTAGGCCCCACAACAACTTGCGCTCTAAGGTTTTACATCTATTTAGGAGGCCGAGTTTTCTAGACGCGCTTTTTGCCATCGCCATTACATGATCGTTCCTGAGTAGGTCATTTGAAACTGTGACACCCAATAAACGAATGTTTTTACATTCACCTATTTGTTCATCAAAAATATCTTTTGGGAACTCGGTTTTTGATCTGGAAACAATCCACAGCTAACCATGAGGTGTTTGCGGTCTTCAATTTTTGATTAGATGCTGGAATGAAACAATCCGTAGCCGATCGAATGGCGGATGCTATTCTCAGCGCTATTGAATGTACGTTTTTATTTGCAGATAAATTAGTCCAGATGAGATTGGTCAAAAAGTCGTTCATAGCACGCCAGGTCAGATTCCTATAATGCCATAAAGTTCATGGATGTGGAGTTTTATTTATTGCAGATGGCTTTGTTTTGAATTCTGCCCTCACCAGGCGGTAATCAGATGAGCCAATAGGCGAATTGACCATTATTCTATATTTCGGGGTGAGTAGAAAGAAAAAAAACCAAAAGATGAGAGGTGTGACTGTTGATGTCAGAAATGCCTTGATTTATCAACTAGATGAGTGAGCCAGTTGAGATCTCCCGTTCCAAAAAGCAAAGTGAGGGAGTCATTAAAATATTTAAATCACCCGCCATGACTATTTCAGCTTTTGGACATGTCAAAAAAAATTTCTATGTGGTCTAATATTATAAAATCACAAATTTATATTTCTTTCAAAATTCTAAAAATATTGTAAAAATTAAATAAAATCAAACTTTTTTCAAAATTCTTAAAATATTCCAAAAATTATTACAAAATCAAAGATTAAAACTTTTATCAAAATATTGCAAAAATTATAACAAAATCAAAAATTGAAACTTTTTTCAAAATTCCAAAAACATTCCAAAAATTAGAATAAAATCAAATATTTGAACTTTTTCTAAATTCTAATCATATTCCAAAAATTCTTAAAAATTCAAACTTTTTCTAAAACTCTAACATATTAAAAAAAATTTTGAAATCCCTTCAGTGGTTTTCTAGAATTCGTAGGTAATGATGGACGGCCGACAGACATCCATTTTTTTTTGCTTTTTAGAATCAGTAGGTAGGTCCTAAAACATCAAGAAATGCCAAAAAAGTGGGGGTAAGAATTTCACTTTTGGCTCATGAATTCAATACTTTGGTTTTCTCAAAAGTTCTCAAAAGTTCTCGGTCTTTAGATAGAATTTGCAGAAATAAAAGTTACTTAATCGTTTTCCTTTCATTCTATTTCCTTGCTGATTAACTCCAGATGGAACAGAAATCCCTACAATAGTTCAATACTTTAAAGTAATCTGTACAGCTTGGGAAACTGAATTCTTGGGTCAAGCCAGATTTTCAAAGGATCTTCTTTGTGTCTTCTTCCAATTACACTACGCAAGTAAATAGATAATTTATCAGAAATTCATTATTCAGCGAATCGGATTGTGTCTCTTGTTTATTAATTAATGGTATTCCCAAGAGAAACACTTATTTTTCAGATTGATCTGAATCTGATGCCGACATTTCGATATTTTGTGTTTAGTATTTTTCAGTTTTTAATTTTAGCGAATAGCGACTACTGTAGAAGCAAGCAAAGGCGTCCCTGAAGTGCATTCTTTTAAACTCCAGCTTAAATTCAGTGGCGATAGCGAGTGGATTCACTCTTTCTATAGCACCCACTCGTTTTTCAATTTCGTTAATTACAAGCGATTTAAATTCTTTGGCGAGCAAGTTTTCTACAGTTAGAGGTTGAATTTTTAAAACTAGGAAATGAAATAATGAAACCAAATTGCTACCAGTGCAATATCTTGTCACCAGACACTTCTTTGGTAACAGCTTCGAGCGGTCGTCAAACTTGTAATACAGAAGATAAAATTGCCAGTTCTGACGCATTGAGCATATGTGGTCCCATTTTATGCCGAATATAGTTATATCATTGATGAAACCTCGTAACTCTAAAATCCTCTTAATCATATAGTTAGGACTGTTTATCTTGTCGGAACTTCTTGAATTAATTTTGTGTCTTTATCCGTTGCTTTTCTTAATTCATTGCTTGCTATATTACTTTGCTTGAATCATGTAACAATGCCGATGACTACAGTTATTAGTTTTCGTAGGACACTGTTGTACTGTATTTTTCCCAACTAAGTTTAGAGTATGCGCTAAGCATGGTATATTTTTATTACGTAAATCAGTCAAAACCAACTAATTTTTAGCATTCGTACAATTTTTAAAAGGAAAATCTGAAAAAATTAAAAATTAATAAAAATCAAAAAAAATGCACACACTTGCCAGAACAGTTTTTCATTGATTCGAAGTTTTTATAAAAAAATATCGATACATCAAATAGAAAAATTCTTTAAAAAAAACATCGTATATATTAGATGTATCGTATGTAAACATCGAGTAAATTCAAAGCATCGATATTAGGTCACCATACTATTTCTTTCACAACGATCAACATATCACAAAAGTAAATGAACTGTGATACAGATGCTAAGATCCCGCGATACTTGTAAGCACTAAATGTGGTCAGAGTCTTAGTTGGGTTGATGTATGAGATACAAAACAGCCTTATAAATCTTAAACGAAACTAAAACCAAATATCTTAAGCCAATAAAAATACTTGCAAGTTGCAACCAAAAATAGAAGAAAACCATTTTACATAAATTTTAAATATTTAAAATTATTAAATAACTGTAGTCTTACATAAAATTAATTTCATTTCTTAAAAATCATCTTAAATTATAGATCACTCATTAAAATTTTAAAAAATTCGCCCAATATTTTAACCTTGCTGAGCCTGATGGCCAGGGTTTATTTAATTAAAATATTTTAAAACAAAACTTAGCAAATAGTTAAAGCTTAAAATTCAAAATAATACAAAAAAAGGTTTTTAAAAAACAAAGATTTAAAATTTCAAAAAAAAAACATAAAATATTTTACAGAAAACATTATCTGTAAATAAAAGTAAACAAATCGTATTAGAGAAAATCTAAATATTAAAATTTTAAAAAAGTATTAAACTTTGAAAAAAAAATTATTTTTTGATTTTCTGTCATACAATTTGTTCAATTTCAACTATTTGTTAATTTTTAAATTTTGTTTATAAAATATTTTAATTAAATAAACCCTGATGATGGCCCACAAGGCCGAAATTTTGGGAAGAATTTTAGTCTATAATATAAACTGATTCTTAAAAAACAAAAATAATAAAATTTTTCAAAATCAGTGATTTTTAATCCGATAGAGTAGAGTGTCTGACCGTAAGATTGCTTATATAAGACTTATCATGTATCTTATAATGTATTCGTCAAAAATATTTCATAAATAATTGGATCCATATTTTCAGAAAAAATTACCTGTAAACACTGAAAATATTTCTTTATTATATAGCGACAAATTAGTAGTTACTGAAATTCTTTATTTTTACAAAAATAAAGTGTAAGCTTCTTTGTCCAAATCAGTTGCCGTCAATGTTGTCTTGTGTATTAATATGCAGTTTTAAGAAATTGTATTATATTGTATGTAGCAAATACTTTTATTTGCTTTACATCGGCGCAGCTTATAACTTCTAATCATTATGGTCAAAAATTGCATATACCATCTAAAATCTGACAATCTGTTATAGCTAAACGTACTAACATAATTCAATATTAAAAACATTTTGTAATCTGAACATATTACAAATTTTCATTCTATTACTACAATTTTTTTTGCGTTTAAAAAACTACATCTGACTGCCTGCCGATTCTGCTAAAAAAAAACTAAAATTATTCATTCAATCGTTGTACATTACACATTATTCAATCAAAAAAAAATTGTTTTTGTTTTTGTTTTGTAAAAATAGTTTTCTTTTTTCTCTCTTAGTTACTTGCTGTCCGTCGTGAATTGAATAATGATTTAAATAGCTTATATAGAATTCTAACGATATATTTTTTTTATTTTTAATTATTTTTACTTCACTTAACAGTTTCTTATTTCTTAATTATTTTGTTGTTGTTAATTCATTTATTTTTTTTTTTTCAAATTACGTTACGTCGTCTTACTTTACTTTTACTATTATCATTCGTGGTTTGTGTTTTTTTTTGTGTAGATATTAGGAGGATTAGTATGTGGTTTTATTTTTAATAGAGTTACTGGTTTTTCTTTTCTATGCCTTGTGATTTGAAAACAGAAAAGAAAATTGCTTGTGTTGAAATTAGCAGTAAGAATAAAATGGAAATAAATAAAAAAAAAAATTAAGTAATATCGCGACCCTGTTTTAAGATAAATACTGTAATTATTGTAAATAATATTTATAACAACGAATATTTGGTTTATTTATTTTGAGTTAAGGCGATATGTAATTGTGATAATAAATGTGCAAATAGTTTTATCTACTGATATGTGAATTTAGTGATCTTGTTTTAAAAAACAAATTCAGTTGAAAAATTTTAAGATTTGTTTTATTTTTTGTTATTATTAATTATTTTTTGAAATTTATAATACTAAAAATTGTGTTTTAATTTTTTTCAAGTGAGTAGAATTTTTATTTATATTTAAATTTAGTTTTAAATAGGAAACGATTAAGGTCGTTTGTAAAGGTAGTGGTCGTTGTTTTATTATTTTTATTATATTTGAATTGGATTAAATAAAATTGAATTTTAAATGCCGATGGCTTAGAGATTATAAAAAGATTTATTGTGATTATCGGTGCAAGATTGGTTTTGTTTTTTATTTAGTTTTAATTATGTTTTGTTAAGTATTACTGATTGAAATTTTATTTTATGATCGATCAGGAAGCACCAGATGATTGTTGTTGAGACCCTTTTTTGTCAATATTTGTAATAAGCATCATTCTTATTTAAGAAGTTGTGTCATTTCTTGATTCATTCCGATTCTGTACATATTTTTAGCCACTTTGTCTTTGTCCGTTGTCCAGCTTTTTTGTCAATAAGACGTATTGACTCCTTAAAAAGTTCTAGTGCTAAAATCTGCAACGAGTACGATAAATAATGAAATTATAACAGTTCTGAAATATTTGATTTTACCTACACGTTTGACTTCGTATCCAGTATTTAGAATTCTGAAATAAACATACCTTATCTCCATTCGACTATCCAGCGCAAAGCTTCTTTGCTTGTCTATTGAGGGTATTATTTGGTCTAAATAAGGTACGCTCATTAGAAATAAAATTATAGTTATTAGACACATCGCTATACTTTTCGTTCAAAATTCATCAAATCGTAGATGGAACTTTCATTCTCTCAAATAGGATAGCAAAGTTTAGAGGAATTTTCAGGGTGTTTGATATCCTCACAGTTTGCGGCAGCAAATTAAAATCTTTCATATAAATAAATAAATAAATAATCCTTTATTGACTTTAAATTTTATAATACAGTTGTATACATTTAATAGTTTACTGAGATCAGCTTTTAATAGTAAGCTTTACAACAGATGAAATTAATTAGTATGAGTATTGCGAAAAATAAGTGAAAAAGAATGTTTATATTTTCAAATGCAGTTCAGTCTGCTTAGTAACTAATAAAAAACTTATATTTACCTAACCTACTTAAATCTAAACTTAAAAGCTACGTTGCAAAAATTAAGCGGTAGTAAAGCTAATTGCATTTATTAATTCATTTTCAATACAATTTAATTTATTTATATATCTATCATTAGCTTCTCTAGCAACTACATTGACAAGCTTTATATTTAATTCGTTGTGCAGTCTTAAAGTGCTATAACGTCTAGGGCGTTTATATATAGTTTTTAGAAATTTGTTTTGAATAATTTGAAATTTCTTTTTATGACACAAAGCAATATCCCACCAAATTGGCGCACCATAAAGTATGATATTAAGAATCACACACTTGTAAATTAGTGTCTTATTATGACTATTCAGTTTACTATTTCTGTTGAGTAGAGGATATAGACTTTTGAACAGTGCATTACATTTTTGTTGTATTTGAGTGACGTGTGTCTTAAATGTTAATGATTTATCCAAATAAATTCCTAAATATTTAGTTGAAGGTTTCCATTCCAAAGAAGAGTTTTGAATCAGAAAAGGTTGTTGTGGAAGTTTACGGGATGCTCTACACCTAGTAAAATAAATGGCTTCACATTTTGATATGTTAATACTAAGTTTCCAGTTTTTAAAAAATTCGAGAATTTTAGTGAGGTACAATTGAAGCTTATTGATAATAGATACCGCCAGCTCATCTGACACAAATATTGCAGTGTCATCAGCAAATAATGATAATTTACATTCACTATCTCTTGGAATATCATTGATGAATAAACAAAAAAGCAAAGGACTCAATACGGCACCTTGAGGAACCCCAGCTGGAATGCTAAGTATAGAGGACATGGAATCAAAAATCTGGACAAAAAATGTTCTATCAGTTAAGAACGATTTTATGATTTTAATTAAAAATATTGGAAATCCATATATAAATAATTTATAGCAGACTGCGTCTTGCCAAACTTTATCAAAGGCTCGTTCAAGGTCTAATAATATCATTCCAGTAGATTTTAGCGAAGATCTATTAGATTTAATATGATTGACTACACGATGGATTTGATGAACTGTAGAGTGCCCAGATCTAAAACCAAATTGCTCGTTTATAATTATTTGATTGTCAGTTATGAACTCTTCCATTCTTCTTTTGATAATCTGCTCAAAGAGTTTTCCCAATGTACAAAGAAGACTAATAGGTCTGTAGCTTGTAGCAAGAGTGGGGTCTTTGCCAGGCTTTAAAACAGGAGTAATTTTAGCTTTTTTCCATTGAATTGGGAAATAACCTAGCTTCAAGCAGCACTCGAACATTATCTTAAGAAAATGGATTCCACTTTCAGGAAGATTTTTAAGTAAAATAAATGGAATATTATCTACACCTGGAGCTTTGAGCCTTGGAAGGAATTTCAAAATATCAGAAATTTCAGAAGGGCGAATTTCAGGAATTGTAGCATTGTTATCTAAATTATTGAAATTAGTGCAAAATTCATTCACTTGTTCTTCAATTACAATATTGGAGTTTGGAATTTGATGAGCGTCAAGGAAGACATCAGCCAATACTTGTGCTTTTTCTGTATTTAAGAAAATTCGATTTCCAGTGTTGGGAGTAACTAATGGTGGAATGGACTTGCGATGGTTTTTAAAATGTTTAGTTGTTTTCCAGAAGTTTCTTGAACCATTATCCAAGCATTCAAGCTTCGTTTGCCATTTTTGATTATAAAGAATATTTATATGATATTTAATAATTCTATTTAGCAAGTTTATTGAGGTTTTAATGTGAGCAAGGCGACTTCTGAGGTAAGATCTTCTAAGCGAATTTCGGTGTCTGATAAAACTTAACACTTGATCAGATAATAACAATTTATCAGTTGGAAGAACAGGCACAAGCGGTACGGATAGATCACGAGCTGAAGAAATGGATGCTGTCAAAAAATCGACTGCAACGTTGACATCTGAAATAGTATGAATTGAACTTAAATTGAAATTTTCAATTTCAGATGAAATATGATTCTGATAAATGCTCCAATTAGCATTTTTATAGTTAAAGTATTTACGATGGCAATGAGCTACTTGATTATTAAATACTATTGAACAGAGGACTGGCAGATGATCGGAGCAGAGTGCTTGAATGGTGTTAACTTCGGATATCAACTGAGGGTTGTTTGTTAAAAATATGTCAATAATACTAGGGACTCCAGCAGGACTATAGTGGGTAGGATCTTGGGGAGCGATAACAACACAATCAGAGTTAATAGAATAATCATATAAAGTTCGACCACCGCGGTTAGTTCTAGGACAAAACCAGTTAGGATGCTTACAATTTAAATCACCACCAATTAGGTAAGGAATATTACCACTACAAATTTTTATAAAATCATTTCTGAGATGCTCAGAATTCGAATATGAACAATATACAGAAAATATTTTAAGTTGATTATTATCACTACTTATTATATTAATACCCAGGGATTCTATACAATTTAATTTAAGGTCAGGAAGAAGCGAATGTTTAATGCAATCTTTTATAAGAATACCAACACCACCCCTGCGAATATTTTCTCTATCATTACGATAAAATCGAAAATTAGGAATCGAAAATGAAATAGAAGGCTTTAAATGCGTTTCACTAATAAGTAATATAATATATTATCAATATTATCAATATTAAAATTATCTAAAAACTGAATTACCTCAAATTTTTTATTTTTTATACCGTACGCGTTCCACACACAAATTTTTAAAGAATTATGGATAACAGACATATTTAATAGCAATATTAGCCATAACATCAAATTGTTCTTCTATGGAATGGCACCCCCGAAGTCCTGAAACAAGTTCTTTGAGAATTTGTAATAACTCATGTGGTGCAAACAAATCATTTGTGCTATCTGAATTAATATTAATTGAATTTTCATGATTGATTGCATTTGTTTGAACCACTGTACTGAACTGCATTTTTTTGTTAACAAAATTATTATTATTATTATTATTATTAAAATTTTTATTGTTGTTTTGATGAGGTATTGAAGGAAGAATAGGAAAATCCTGTTGTTGAAATGAAAAACGTTGGTTGATTTGAAGGTCGACTCAACTTATTTTTTAGATTCAGATGATTTTTTATTTGAATGTATTTTTCTCTTTCTGGACAAATTATAGAGTTAGATGTATGATTTCCACTACAATTACAGCAAACATGTTTAGTAATATCGTTTTGTAAAGGACACTCCATATCATCAATATGTTCATCTCCACCACAGAAATTACATTTTGGCTTCATGTAGCATGCGTTCGCTCCATGACCATACATTTTACATTTATAACATTGGAGAGGACCTTTGCTGGTGGATCGACAAATTTCCCATCTGCACACTGTGTTATTAACAAATCTAATATTTTTTAATTGGTTCAGAGACATTGATCCCTTTTTGAAAGCAACAAAATAAAGGGCATCTTCACTGTTTCGACGATATTTTTTAGGAATAGTTTTCCAAACATTAACAGGACTCAGGCCACTATTCTCGAGGCTTTTCTTAACTTCATTTGTATCCATATCATGGAGCCCACATAGTACAAATTTAACAAAACGATTTTCCTCAAGCGTATATGAGAACATACCATTGTTATGTTCTTTTAATTTAGTAAAAATTTTGTTATAGTCTGATAGGCTATATGTAAGTATTTTTATGCCAATTGACATTATTTGTATATTATATTTTGAAATATTTAGTTCCTTCATAGTTTTATGAATCTCCGTTGAGGAAGATTTTGTAATTATTGGAGGAATTTTTTCTACAGGTTTTCTAGAACTTTCACCATACGGAGAACTAGTTTGCGATGTTTTTGCATATTTTGATAAATTAACGTTAGGCGGTAAACCTGCATACCTGTTTACTGTTGGGATGTCACTCATTTTAATGCCTTGACTCATCTGTTTAATGCTGCTGAGCGAGCTCCTAGGGAGGCTACGCATCTGGCGACTTATAGTTCTTTTATTTGTGAGCATCCACACACAATAATCACAAAACAATCAATTTATATTTCAATGTTTAACTTTAATTTGATTTGAATTTATAACTAACAACAAATCCAAACAAAAAATAAAACACAGTTAGAAATTTTAATATTGAAAAAATTTGATTATAACTTGATAATTTGATGTTTACTTCGCAAACACCGAATATCGAATCAATCTTTCATATAATTTTTTTTTTGTACTGTTTTCTATATTTCTAAATTGGGATTTAGGAATCTAAAGAAATTCAGAAAACTGTTTCAAATAAGGTTGAAAAGGATAAACTATTTGAGCGGTTCTTCTTTTTATGTGTTGTGACAAAAAAGAAAGGAAGGTTTATCTTTTCTTAATCACAATTTGTGGGGATGACCCACACCCAAACACTGTCTAAGCGAACGGTTTGTTTGCGGTGCAGATTATTTATTTAAATAAATTTTTTTGTGAAATATGAATTAAAATATTGTGTCACATCAACACATATTAGCGTTTAAGACCTTAGTCCAACAACATCATGCGTTATGAGATGTTGGACGACGCAATTTTTTTGTTTAAAGAATCGATAGCTAAACCATAAATCCTATCTCATTATGATAAATAAATCCTATCACCAAATGATGGTTCGAGGGATTATTGTTGATTAAATCACAACACCAATTTATTTAGTTATAGTATTTATTGATTAAAATATCTATTTATATTTATGACCAAACACAATTTATCGATTGTTAATTTAATCCGTAACAATTGCATTTGTTTGTTTTAAACATGAAAAATTAATCTTCGAAAGGACTTTAGCAAACTAGCTATTGACTGGTGAAGTCGCAAAATAAAAGAAACTTCACTTTTGTTGAGGCTTTAATTGAGTGAACAACTAATTATAAAATCATAAGTGCGCTTGCTAAATAAATAATTCTGAACTCTAAATTCTTTTTAACTTATCATTAAAATTAAAAGTTTAATACATAATTATATATATGTAAAATAAACTATTGTAAATTTTGGACACTGAGAGAGGGATACTGGGAATTTCATTATTGGTGACCCCGACGTCTGTGATGAAATTCTCAGTATCCTTAGATATGTATATAATAACAACACAATTTTCAATGTCCAAAATTCAGAATAGTTTAATTTACATAATATATATAATTATGTATAAAACTTTTAATTTTAATAATAAGTTAAAAAGAACTCAGAGTTCAGAATTATATTTAGTAAGCGCACTTATGCTTTTATAGTTAGTTGTTCACTATAGACAAATATTTGATGATAGAATTTTAAAAAAAATTGGAGGTGAAACGCAATTGTTAAAAAAAAATGTAGTAACAAAACTAAAATTTGAGCTTTTGCTTGCCCAAGAATGCCATTGAATGGGAGTTCTTAGATTATATAAACTTGTTCTTAAAGCAATGTTGAACGAAGTTCTTTTTAGTGATGTACTTAACCTGACGTTATGAATTGGGCAGAGTATATTAGGTTAAACATGTGATGAAATTTTACATTTATATTTTTTCAAGAATTTTTAAAATTGTTTGGATTAAAACTAGAAACAACTTATTATTTAATTTTGTTGATTATAAATCTGATGATGTTTGGTTGCTTTAAAAATATATACTGACCAACCGATGTGAAAAAAACCTACTTGGAGTTTCTAGGAGAAGACGACGATATGCTGATTATCACAACAATATAATATATTATATATATATATATATATATATATATATATATATATATATATATATATATATATATATATATATATATATATATATATATATATATATATATATATATATATATATATATATATATATATATATATATATATATAACGTTATGTTGGTAGTTCTAGCGTGCAAAATTAGTGGTTATCGTTTCAGTGTTATATGCATAACATTCAAATAGTTTTAAATATGTTAACCATAATTGGTCCTACAATTGAAAAAACAATTTGGGCGCCAACTGTAGTCCGCACGAAGCGTGTTGATAGTAATTTTCACTTGTTTAGAAGTCCCAGTTCAATCTTGTCTTCCGGCTTCTCTTAGTTGTTGGTGTGGGAAGTGATTTTGGGCTTAAACGAGCTTTTAAAAATTACAGAGAATGGAAAGGTAAAGATAAGGCATGAAATAAGACAAAAACCGGACAGTAAAAAACCCTCCTCTCGTCATTCCTCTCCGTGGAGTCAGTACTACAAAATAAAGAAAAATGCATAAATAAATGATTATGTTATTAATATGTACTAATATGTTGATTCGGAATATAATTGTTAATGCCTGCTAAAGAGCTACGTATATGTAATGCTTTCGAAAGTATTTACAATATTAAAGCAAAACTTTAAACACGACGTTCTTAACTGAGGAATTATCTTGCTTGTAAAGCTTATCTTAAATCCAACGACTTGCCTTTTATATGCAATTACTGGCTCCTTATTTGTAATGTTGTGATCTGATGTAATTCTTTTCTATAATAACACGTTTTGTTTTTAATTCTTTTTAAAAAAAAAACTATTTTTTAATTCACTATTACTTACGATTTGATAATTAAAACTATTTTTCTTCCAACAAAATTAATGTAAAATTTCATACCTTTTTAAACATCCAACCCAACTTAAACATGCATGAAAAATTAAAATTTTAACAATCCGAGCTAATTTTGAAATTAACTTACTCAAGCATGGCTATATCGATTTCAACAAACTTTGTTAAACTTTAAAAAAAAAAATTAATTAAACGTTTTTTTATTTTATTTTAAAATTAAAATTTAAATAAACCTTTTTAAAGATTGCACTAGGGTCAAAGATCAATTGAATTTTGACTTTTTTTTTGTTAGTAATATTTCCATCCTTA
Source organism: Diogma glabrata (assembly GCA_963693315.1). Taxonomy (NCBI): domain Eukaryota; kingdom Metazoa; phylum Arthropoda; class Insecta; order Diptera; family Cylindrotomidae; genus Diogma; species Diogma glabrata. The sequence goes on along the minus strand of OY856186.1, from coordinate 426,626,391 downwards.
CTCTAAAATATTCAAATTTACAAGGGGCTTTCTTCCATTTTCTTGAGATATTTAATTTTAAATATTTGTAGTTCGACTAAAATATTAATTTTTCATCATCACAACTGGGTCTACAACACTTTTTTTTTCTAATTACAAATTCATTTATTCTTTTAGGAATATTCATAATAAAAATCGTTCTAAAGAAAAAAATGTATTTTCTTAAAGTAAAGTAAAATTTACAAATATATCGATAAATGTATTAACTTCAATACTCTTATTAGTATTCCCACACTGAAAAAAAACATGTTCTATTTCCAATCGAAATGCAGTTGTCTCAACCTCGCCGTGGGGGCAGATATGGCAAATCGAATTCTGAAGTTGATTCAATAGTTTTACATGTACAGAACAATGTAGTTGAGACAATCACACGCAATGTTTATGTGAAAATTAAATATAGTTCAATTAATTTCAAATACTTCAATTTTAAAACGAAAAATTTATGATATAATACCAAAGTAAATTTTTTTCATGGAAATCGTTATTAACTTTATTCAACTACTGTTATATTGCATGTAACGTTTTATATTTTAAATAAACCTCATTCTGTTTTCAAGTAAATGTTTACGTGTAGTTGTCCCAATCCTCGTGAAATTGTTTGCAATTTTATTTCTTTTGTTTGAATAATAAACGGTCCACTTCGAAATTAGGTTGGCATTACTTTAATTTTTTAAATTTAATTTTTGTGCATCTATTCGTCAGCGTTCATCCCAATTCCTGTTTCATTTAATTTTCATCACACGCCTAGTGGCTGTCGAAGACATGGACTGTTGTTTTAAATATTTGTCAAATGGTTTGACACCAATAAACAAACACTAACAATTACAATTTCCTTATTTTAATTTTGATAACAAAAATAATGCTAATAAATTTAATTTCACCCCATGATGAATGAATTAAAAATAATTAAACCAATTAAGATTATAAGATCATAAACTTTAAAAAAATAAAATAAAATCAAAAAAGCGCAAATAATGATTGACTTGATTCATTAATTATAACAGCAAAGAAGAAACAAAAACAAAAACATTGTTAACCTTCAAATTAACTACGAAAAATATTTTCATCTTTATTGCTTCAATTATATTTTATTATGGGTCAAATAACCAATAATAAAATATAATAAAAGTCAAAAAAAATGTATTCCCATTTTAATAATTTTTAAAAATTGTTAAAATATGTTATTGGAAATTAAAATAATTGGAAAATATGGAGGGGCTGAAATCTCACAGCTCTGAGATATCAAGACTTCGGTCTGGGTTAAGGATTTTGATATAGTTTTCGGCAAAAAACTTTTATGAGGACATGGTTTTTAGTTTTGGGCAGCGATGTATATCAAACATAACTCTTTGTTAAAGTACAAGAATTTTTTTATCTCTGTTTAGAAATTTATTACAAAACTAACACGAAACATCAATACGTTGTCGGAAAATTATAACAGATCATAAATTTACATAATTCAGTAAAAAGATTAAACAATCAGCAAACTACTCAAAAACCCCTCCATTTAGCGTTTCGAGAAAATATTTCAAAATCACAAATTCATAATTCTTTTAAAATTCCAATAATATTGTAAAAATTAAATAAAATCAAACTTTTTTCAAAATTCTAAAAATATTCAAAAAATTATTACAAAATCAAAAATTGAAACTTTTTTCAAAATCCCAAAAATTATAATAAAATCAAAAATTAAAAATTTTTCAAAATTCTAAAAATATTTCAAAAATTCTTACAAAATCAAAAATTAAAACATTTTCCGAAATTCTAAAAATATTGCAAAAATTATTAATACAAACTTTTCTCAAAATTCCAAAAATATTTCCGTCCGTCATAAAAACAGCTACATTTTTTTTTCCAAAATGTTGGCTAAAAAAATAAATGAAATCATTTTTTGACACACTTGACATTATTTTTTTGACAAACTTATAATGCCATAATTTTCTATTATACTAATAAATTTTCATGTCATACAAATTATTAATTTTAATTTTTTCCAAAAAATTGGGTAAAAAAGTAAATAAAAATCTTTCTTTTGACACACTTGACAACATCTTTTTGACAAAATTATAATGCCATAATTCTCAATAATAATAATAAAATTTCATATCATACAAATAATTAATTTTATTTTGTTCCAAAAAATTGGGTAAAAAAATAAATAAAAATCTTTTTTTTGACACACTTGACAACATTTTTTTGACAACCTTCTAATGCAATAATCTAGATTGTGGTCTCACATCATAATCCCGACCATCAAGCTTTCTCCAAATTCAATGTTCCTACTCGTAATCACTTAAAGTGAAAGTTTTATAAGCAAAAAATATTCAAATTTCCTTGTTTTGACACACCTGACGATTTGTTTGACACACATCCGGTACAGTTATCGAACACATCGTCCTTTCGGCTCTTTCCATTGAGTAAACCTATTTTTAGAATCAAAAATTTTTGAAATCAGTATAGCGGTTTTCTAGATTTCGTAGGTTGTGTCAGACAGCCGGCCGGCCGACAGACAGACATACATTTTTTTTGCTTTTTTAGAATCAGTAGATCCTAAAACGTCGAGAAATGCCAAAAAAAAGTGGGTGTAAGAATTTCACTTTTAGCTCATGAATGTTATACCGAATCTTTCAGACCGAAGTAAAATACAAACTTTTTTCAAAATTCCAAAAATATTTAAAAAACTATAACAAATATAAAAATTTTCATCTTTAATTTCATTTTCAATTACATTTATACTATAGTGAAGCGCTGCTTCGTTGACTAAGTGGCATAGCAAGCCGCGTACCTAGCGAGGTTGTATTAATAGCCCCAAACTAGCTTCAATCCATGGGAACGAGTAAGAAATCCTGCTACTTCAGCACAAATAAACAATATAGTACGCGAGAAACATGATAAGTACGGAAGAAGGAAAAAGCAAGTGAATTAACTAGACTCTGGCGACCCCCGTATTTGAAAGAACCACGATCACCCCGTCCAACCCCACATTTACTTACATATTCTCACACTCTCACACCTCATACACTCATATAATTTTACATCTCATACACTCATATAATCTCACGCCTCATACACTCATACACTCTCGCACCTTGTACACTCATACGTACATTCATACACCCAAGTTACAATTGAAATATAATATAAATGAAAATTGTCGGAGAGAAAAACAAATAAAGCAATACATAAATCTATAATCCAGAAAAATTTGAGGTTCTAAAGTTTAGAACCTTAAATTTTTCTGGATTATAGATTTATGTATTGCTACTAAATAATACTCTGCAACGTTGGATTACAATAGTTAAATAGTCGTAAATAAGAAAATTTTCATCATCATCCATTCATTCCACCAATTTTTTCTTGTTTGTTTTTCCCCTTTTCCTTTTTTAAATGGTCGAAAATCACAAAACGGATTCCCTTTCGTTGCTGACAATACCAAAATTATAATTATTGGTTGACCCCAACTCGCTCTAGTATCTTCAAATCTATCCTCCTTCATTGGTCATACACGAAAGGAAACATCGGAACATTATTCTATTTACTGGTCTGTGCCAGACCAAGATACCATGGGTTGTGATCAGTGAACGACCCAACTATATGAAATCCACAAACAACCGAAATGTCGCCATTTGGTGGTGAATAACGACTGCGCTAGTTACGAAAATTTTCATATTCAACTTGAAAACTATTAACAGTAACTGTAGGTTATTTATTTGTAATACTAGATGAGGAGATTGGTATAAATGGTTCCGGACCTCTGAATTTTATTATTACCTTCTTGGGTAATAATTGTTGAATTTGGAAATCGCGAATAATTTATAAAAAAAAATCTGTACCTTCCGAAAATATGGTTTCAAACTCAGCACCCACTACATCAATAATAAAAATTATCATCAGCACATGATTTTGGGTTAAATTAAAAAAAAATCATCATTAATTGTGATGTTAGGGACCTTGCAACCATTAGCTATTGTTTTTGTATTCCTTCATATTTTCCCCTTATACATTATTGCTAAGAAGAGATTGAATTCCATGAAATAATGCACTTATTACAATTTAAATAATAAAAAAAATTATATAGATATTATAGGTTCAAACGCCCACCCATACACATCTCAGTCATATCCGCACACGTACACGAATTCACGCACCCCTTCAAACGTACATGCACACCCTCACATACACATATTTAAAACTCACCCCATAGATAGTCCAGACCTCGTTTCCTTAATCCGATTCATTTATTTAGCCATAATATCCCATGTATGGATCACAATTATTTAGTTTCAGCGTACACGATAACTCTTGTAGATTAGGTTTTCTTACATGCGGTCGCAGTACATCAAACATAAAATACTTTTATTTTGCTTTTTATTTAATTTCGGTCATATTACGTTATAATTTTAATAGTAATAGACAATCTATAATCGAGTTCACTAAACACATTCATATAAATCAAATTTTAATTCTAATTTAATAAATTAACCGCCACAATGACACAAATTAAGTTATTATTGTTTTTTTTTGTTACACCAAGTTATAATGCACCAAGTTACACCCACTATAATTGAGTTCAATAAACACATTGATGTAAAATAAAATTTTAATTCTAATTTAATAAATTAAACGTCACAATGACACAAATTAAGCTATTATTTGCTTACATATATCATTATTCTCTATCATAATTGAATTTTCCTAAATTGTCAGTGACTTTCTCACCGCCATTTATCAAGAAAAAAAACGAAACTAAACTGGTTTACGTATTAATTTTGTTATTGGATTGACCTTGTTCGAGTTCTTTCCGATGGTGTAACCACGTGGATTTTTGGATTTATTTTTAACAATTTAGCTACGTTACACAATTAATTAATACTATACAAGAACGAACAACTTAGAATAGGACTCACGAATTGTATTTTTAAGTCTCATGGACTACACAGAACATATAAATTTCTTTTGTTTTGGCTGTGACACATTTGGTATTTATATTTTCACTGCACATAGATTGTAATCCCCGAATAGAAATTGTAATCTTTATCCGACTCAACTGGACGACCAGATTTATTCTTTTTTTTATTGTTGTTATTGATTCTTCATCAAAGAAAAACTCCTAGATTAATGACAGATCACCAAAAGCAAAATGTGTCGCATTCATCATAATACAAAACTGAGAGACCTCTATACGTAACTCCGCGTATTTATAGCTACAAAGTAACGACCGATGGTGAATTATTTATTTCCCTTTCGTTAATTATTTGTCCCCACTAAAAAACAAGTCGTTACTAATATCTGGTACTAAAATGGGAAGATAATATAAACAGAAACATTGACTATGATACGATTGTAGGACATCTACATGGGAATAGCGCAAGTTATTTTACAACTGTTCTATGCTAATTTTTATAGGCAACTAACGATTACAATTTAATATAGGAAATTACGTAAAACAATTTATTGAATAATAATGATGGTAAGAATTACATATGAAAACCGAGCGGTCACGAATCAATGACATTGCACAACTATTTTATGATGTTTTCACCAACGATTACAAATTGAATATCAAAAAAAATTATATTGGGAAATAGCACATAACTGGTTTATGACAATTTTTCAACGGAAACTATTGCAGATGACGACCATGGATTGAGTATAAGAAACTATGTGGAAAAGAAAAAATGTTAAATTTCTGTTAAGGTAAATTTGATGTGTGTGGGACAGTGGCTCGAATTTCAATTACGGAAAAAAAAATTTGGCTAAAAAAATAAATGAAACCCATTTTTGACACACTTGACATTATTTTTTTGACAAAACTTATAATGCCATAATTTTCTATAATAATAATAAAATTTCATGTCATACAAATTATTAATTTTATTTTTTTCAAAAAAATGGGTAAAAAAGTAAATAAAAATCTTTATCAAAGGTTACATATTTTAAAACCTTAGGACTGGCCTTTAAATACGAAAACTCCAATACTAAATTATATGTACGACTTTAAATTTAAATTAAAACCGAAACGTTTAAATATGTTATTTTCGCCTATATAGTGGTACTCAAATTTCTTGAAAAATATCAATTTGGGATGATGTTGATTTAGTTGTTCTATAACGAGTTATTTCAAATCGACTCTAAATTCATATCGATAACAAAGTATCACTACACTTTAACCTTTTTCAATCAAACACACATAAATTTTAACCTAAATAATAAAAAATGCAATATCACAAATATATTTGCCTAAGAAGAACGATTTTCTTATCAAATTGGTTTTGATTAAATGAAATATTTCCTATTTCGAGAAAATTAAGTTTTGTTTATTTTATTGATTCAAGAGATGCATCATATCGTATAAAAAAAATTATTTTTATAGAACATGAGAATAATTGATTTCCTGGAATATTGATTTAAAGAATGGAAATATGATGATGTTATCGATAGAGAGCAGTATCGATTGGATTGATGAATAGATTTTGAATGATAAATGTTTGTGGCTATTATATGTTTATGGAGCTAGATTTATCTAAGGGGAATGTGCACTGACGTCTGTATAATATTCCACCTAACCTTCGTAATGGGTGAAATTGAAGACAGTTTTAAACAAATTTTGACGCAACAGTTTGAGTAAGGTTTCACGTTTGGGATCCTCGTTGCTTTGACATCTTGTTGAATTTGAGAATTGATTCGAAATGTTAACAAAATTAAGCTTTCTTAATTAGTTCTTTACCACAAAATCAAGTCTTTGTCTTCGTTCTAGTTCAGTTGTTAAAAAACTGATCTCATAACTTAAGGTTCCGGGTCCGATTCCTGATTCCCGAAAAATATATAACCATTTGCCATTAATATATTACCAGACAAATCTATTCGCGCTGGAAATCACTTTGTCATTGCTTGAAATGTCGCCCATGTTACTTTTAAGTTTCGGCTCATGATACAGTTTGCTCTTTATGAATTCCGACAAAATCTCAAATTAATCAAATTTATCAAATTTTCTAAGCGGTGGTAAAATACGTTTCTTATAATTCCAGAGCCCGTCCACAATCATAATCCAATAGCAGATCCATTCAATAATGCTGATGTGTTGACTACTATTTGCTGACAATTTAAACAATCCTTCGTCTATTTCATTAGTCGACTCGATTGCTTTGTGCAGTGCTAGGCTTTCACTCCAACCCTATTAGCTCCCTTGATTGTTTAGTAAATGTTTGTACAACATTCTATTGAATGTATTTGCTATATTTGATGCAATGCCATAATGTCTGTTTTAGTGGTAAAATACCCTGCATAGTGGACATGTTAAATAACCATCGTGATAACTGAAATTATAGTGAAATTGCCCAAAATTTTTTGGGTTGGACATCAAACCTTTTTTAGAAACCGACTGGATCGATTTTAAAATTTGTCAGTTTTATATGGATCGAACGCCACTTGTTCTAATTTTGTTGGTAACTATATTTTTATTATTATTATTATTTAAATAAAAATATAGCATATGCCCCTTTCGATTTTTGAGAGGGATGCAAAATGGATTATGGGTCACCACGGGCTATTTTTTTTTTTTTTTTTTTTTTAGACTAGTACTAGAACCATTAATCGGCCGATCTATGGTTTACACTTTACAGAAAAAAGCCAACAAGGTAGGTATATACCTTTGAATGGCTAAGCTCTGGCCCATGAATGGTAAACATTGCTTGGGTATTGTTATGGGCATTACTGGAACCATGATCCGGTTGATCTATGGTTTATGGAAGATGGCAAATTATTTTATTTTAAATTATTTTGTATATAATTTATTTAAATTTAGTGCTCGTCCAGTACTCGTCCATTGTTCCAATACTGATCATCATTATATTTATTCGTTACTGGACCAATTTTACAACTTTGTATGGAACATTGCTGTTGTTTTCTCTGACCCATGAATGGCAGCCGTTTTTTGTCTGAAGTCATCAGCTAGTAAAATTATGTTAATACCCCAGTTATGGTGCC